>JALMQS010000087.1:3524195-3570744 GCA_024734495.1 Forficula auricularia | reverse complement strand
CTCCTTGTGAAACCCCACCAACTCCAACCTAATTTAATTTTAACAATGTTTCACTATAAACCAACCCACCGCGTTCCCTAAATTTTAAAATATGTGTGTATGTTTATTTGCTTCAAGCAGAGGACAACCTCTTTGATTCTCTTTATGATTATATTGAAATAATAAATTTAAGTATTAATATAAAAATAAACAAAAAGCTTTTTCTTCCATTCCATTTCTTGTAATTTTCGAATTAGTCATTGAAAACACAACAAAAACTGCATTAAATAATTTAATAATGATGAAAAAAAAATCAAATTTTCTCTTGACAAATTGGCTAACTCCGAAAATCTTCGAAATCATCCGACTAGTGAAGTTTTAAAATTTCATTTCATTAAAGCTTAAAGTTTATTTTTCTATTAATACTTAAATTTATTGTAAAATTTTTCTTCAGTCTTTTGTAAATGCAGCTCCTGATGATGGGCTAAAAACCCAAAATATATAAAGTAGAGTATTCAATAAAACTCCAAAAATATAATTTAAAATTTTTTTTTAATTTTTATTTTATTTGTGAAACACCACTACAACCTTTAAAAACTTCTGTGTCTTAAATTTATTATTTCAATATATGTATATTGGAAAGTTTTATATAAAAAAATAGTTTCGGCTAAAACCAATTAGAATGCACATTTTTAATTAGATAAACTTTTCAGAATGAATGACGTTTCGACAACTAGTTCTGGAGCTAATATCATGATGTCTATTGTTTGACTGAGGGCCTTTACATAGAAGTTTAATGTCAAACTTTCTTAGGGTCAGTTGTATGACGGTTTGTAAAATCTTTGTTAAGTTGACAAACGGTCAAACCTTAGTTTTCTCCTTGTGACCGGCCTGATGGGCAATCAATGACACGCACTTTCATCTGATTGGCCATCCAGCCAAGCACAAGGTGATACTAAGTTTGACCGTTTGTCAAATTAACAAAGACTTTACAAAACGACATACAATTGGCCCTTGGTCGATTAAATTATGTTTAAAAGAGGTGTTTCTGAGAATAGCAGATTTGTTTAATTAATAAGGAATAAATAAATCAAAGAGTGTTAAATATTATAATATAAATATTAGATAAATTTGAGATTATAGTTTCTAAACTTTATATAAATATTTCTTGACTACGAAGATGAAAGAAAAGCCTTGATGAATAAAATATTTACATATATATAGTTTTTCATATAAACTCATTTATATCAAACAGAAGATACATTATTTCTTTATTATAAATTACAATCTTCTATCTATTTTTCATAAAATAAAAATCATAATTATCAGATTGATTTTGAGAATTTCTTATTCATGTGATGATTTCAATATTATTGGATTGTTCTGTCTAAGATTGTTCCAAGGTATGTTGATTTGATTTGACTGATTGAAAGTCATAGTTAAGAATAATGTGTAATCGTGTATTTTAAACTGAAGATGGCATAATTGTAAATGCCGAAACGTCCCATGGTGACAATGAATTTAATAAAAGATAAAAATAGAACATCTGTTATTTTTGTCAAAAAAAGAAAAAACCAATACCTATTTAAATGAGAATTTATATATCCTCAGAAATTTAATGAATATATATTATAATAAAATAAAAACTATAAATGACTCAAATATTTGAATTACTTATAAATTATGTTTATTTTTGGTAATCATCAATTAAACATTACTTGATAAGTTCTTTATTAAATAAAAACCAATTACTTGCCTGTACTGAAAAAAGTTTCAATTAATTTTATATGATCGTTGCCATTTAATATAATACATACATATTATATATACCATCAAAGCCACAACAAGAAAATATGTAAATATACGTAAATTAGATTTTGATTAGCCTAATAAACTTGAATAATAATTAAATTTCAATAAAGTGATATCTCAACAAGTATCAAATTCAAATAATAAACTTACCCATATCCAGGTGGTAAACGAAGCTCTTCTTTTATAGCTTGTTTGTCATCTTTAGGACCTGAATCTCCGGATCCTGAAGTTCCATCCATATTAGATTGTTGTTGTTGTTGTTGTTGTTGTTGTTGTTGCTGCTGCTGCTGTTGCTGATGATGTTGTTGTTGTTGTTGTTGCTGTTGTTGTTGTTGTTGCTGTTGTTGTTGTTGTTGTTGTTGCTGCTGCTGCTTAATAAAATATTACAAAAATAATTACTTTTAGACTACCAGATTATCTCAGTAGAAAAATCTAGACTTTCTATTAGGAAACTATCTATACACTAAACAAGTTTCAAATTGACTCCGATTCGAAATATGGCTAGCATTTACGTCTCCTTTTTATTATGGATGATACCACGGCTTTTGTTCTAACATAATATCAAGTCAAAATGCCCCTATGAACAAAACACCCGATTTTCAAACATTCGAGAAATCTTCGGGGCTAGAGAGTTCATTTTAAAAATTTTCATTAAAAAATATTTACCACTCATTTTTAAAAAGATGGTCTTAATCAAGGGTCGAATTTTCATTGCAGAATGCATTTGAGATGATTCATCATATTTTATTTTTTTTGATTTAATAAAATTCATTATATTTTTTTTCATAATATATGATGAAAATTTGTTCATTCACTGTTGCGTACCATATAGACCTCTTTTCAAAGTACTTTATTCAAGTGGATGTTTATTTTTTCAAAATTTTTCAACTATAGTTCAAATAATTTGATAAAAAAAATTTGAGAAGGCACAAAGCGACATCGTTATATAAGTTGAGCAAAAAGATAAACTCAAGTTGTATATATTACTATACTTTTTTGATATAACCTTTCTTTCAAAACTTGTCAACGGTAAAATTGATTGTCCTGCATGATTAAATTTAGACTCCCCATGCATAGAACTAGGTCTAATAATCTATTTGAAATCCCCTTCCATAACACAAATTATGGTTATGCCAATACGATTGACCGAATACAAAGATCTACTAATCGCTTTGATATCTTCCATGACTCTTTGGGATTCCTAAAATCAATCTGTTTTGAGTAAACGAACTGCGTGTGATTGGCGATACCTTGCTTGCGGTCTGTCATTGTTAAATTTCCGTGATGTTTTGTTTTGTACTTGTGATAGTTTTTATTGTGTTTTTCTTTTTTTTTTCACTCTGTTTCTGGATCTTGTGTGTGTTTGTATTGTGATTGGTGTGTCACCTTATATTTTCGAAATTTGTGTATGTTTATATTATTACTAATGTATCACCTTATATTTTTGCATTTCTTGTATGTTTATATTATGATTAACGTATCACCTTATATTTTGTATTTCTTGTATGTTTATATTATGATTAACGTATCACCTTATATTTTTCTAAATTTATTTTGTACTTGTATTGTTATGTATAAGGACACTTTTGTCCGTCTATTGATTTAAAATAAAATTACTAGTTAATAATGAAAAAAATTCATGAATGAAAGGGTACAAGTCATTGAACTGAAGTTTTGGGACTTGTTTATAATAATTGAAGAAACTTAATGCACAAATCAAAAATATATTGAAACTCTATCTTTTTCAGGAGTATTTCAAACTATTTGCATTAATGGCTTAGGAATTAGTGACCTTCAAAGTTGAAAATGATCTGAGGAATATTATGATTAACAATTAATTAACACAAAATACATGAATAAATTAAACGAAACTACAAAAGGTTGTTTTGTTAATCTACAACGGTCTTTAAAATTTATTATTCTCTTTCCATCTATAACATGAATAAGAAATTTGTGTTCCTTGCTGTCAGAAACTATAATCTCCATATACTGGCGCAATGTATAAACATGATCAACTTTTTTCAGCTTACGTTTGTTTAATAATATTGAAGTCTCTATCGCAAGGTCTGATCGAAAAATATTGCTGTATGTTATCAAAAACAGATATAATATGAGCTGACTGCCCGGAAAGCATGTTAGTTCTCAGATTCGACTCCTGAGGGGATGAATCCCCTCTGATATCGCAATTTAATAATATTTCTACTAAAATCTTAGAATTTGTCCTAAAGATTGAATTCTTTCTCTTTTAAAATACATCTTGGTTAATCTGAACCCGAGCTGATTTTTTGAAAAACATTCCAACTATTTTCAAAAAAAAGATGCTCAAATCTTTAGTTTTATATTTAAATAAGAGGACTTGTATGAAAAACTTTTTTCATTTTAAGCTAAATTTTTTAATTTCCGTTATAGAAGAATGGAGTAAAAAATTTCTGTGCTTCTATAATATATTGCGATTCAGAGAGGTTATTGTCTCGAGGGGTGAGCTGACTGCCCGGAAAGCATGTTAGTTCTCAGGTTCTACGCCTGAGGGGATGAATCTCCTCTGATATCGCAATTTAATAATATTTCTACTAAAATCTTAGAATTTGTCCTAAAGATTGAATTCTTTCTAATTTAAGATATAATATTATCAAGGTATTGTTTTTGTTTTGGTCGGGACAATTGTCGCTAATGAGTTTGGAATTGGGAGTATAACCTACTTCTGCACAAAAAACAAGCAAAACACCCGGGCTATATTTTAATCACAAGAAAAATAGAATGCAGAAAGGATACAAGTTAATGACATGGACCTTTTCTGAAGTTTTAAAAAAATTACCATAAATTAAAATTATTTGTGTCCATAAGGTATATTAAATCATAAATCCTTTATACACCCCATGGTGCACCGTGATCTGAGCTTTCGAATGACGTCATAATAAAAAAATGCTAGAAAACATGACTTATACTCTTATGGAATCAGCAATTCAAATATATTACCTGATGATGCATATTTGCTTGGATTTCGCATTGAACTTGACAATGTACTGGGTTTTCACCCGAGGCTGCTTGAGAAGCTTCCTTAGCAGCTTCAGCTTGATGATGGGCTAATGCTGCCAATTCTTGAGATTGTTGTTGGGTTTGTTGTTGATGTTGTGCCATACATGAAGGTGGTTGTAAATGAGATTGAGTTAAAGCTGGATCATGTTTTGATACTACTTGATCGCAAGCCTAAAATTTTTATCAACAATATTTTAATAATATATTATTTTTATTTTCAATTAATAAATAAAATATACTTACTCTAGATGGATTGTGAGGCTGTGGTGGGGGAGGGGGAGGCAACCCATAAACAGGTACAGTTACTTGTGGTATTGGTCCAGGAAATAAATTCGTTAAAACCCAATATTTGGCTACATTACTTAAAGCCACAGCGCCTACTCTAGCTTGAGCTGCTAATGAATCACCTCCTAATAGGGAAACAATCATAGATAAAAATAAAGTAAACACTTATCATATTATTTAGCTATAATATACGCAATTGAAAAACAGATTACAGTGGACTCCCGTATAACGCGACTAGTGCTTATATAGCGCGATAAACAGTCCCATATAACGTGTAAGATAAATTTAACATTTTTACATAGTTTCTGATTTTTTAAGCTGGCGAAGCAGCGGTTTATAAAAAATAGTAATAAATACCCATTTAAGGATATAAGAGAAAAATAAATTATTTTTTAAAAAAACTAAAAAACACGCTTCTAAAATGCTACGTAAATAATGTGACGCCCAAATCAAAAGTGTAAAGGCGCAGAAAACATGTACTTTTAATTAATTTCGACCAAAGTGCCCCGCACTTTTTGATTAAGTATTACATTATTTTACTTTTTTATGAAGTGTGTTTTTAGTTTTTTTAACCGACTTCAAAAAAAGGAGGAGGTTCTCTCGTCGACTAGAATTTTTTTTTTTTTTTTTTTGTGCCTATGTTACCTCATATCTCCACCAATTGTCAACCGATTTTGAAATTTTTTTGCATTGGGTCCAGTCTAGCTTCCGATTGGTTCCATTTTTTTTTTCGTTTTTTTTTTCATAGGTATTAGACCTTTTTTATTAGGTTTGTTTAGACCTAACCTCTTTGTTTATGAACCGATTTCGATGGTTCTTTTTTATCCGAAAGGGGTGTCTTAGGGATGGTGTCATATTAATTTGGTCAAGTTCTGATGATATGATCACTATTAATAACATCACTAAAAGAGAAAAATAAAATAATTTTTAAGAATAATATAAAAACCGACTTCAAAATTAAATGCAACAAATAAAATACACTAAAAGGTATAAAATAATTATTATCTTATTTAGTTACAACTAAACGACGAAATATTAACATGAAATTACTTTTTGAAGTTGGTGCCAAACATATACCTTTTATGAATCGCACTCGACGGATCTTGCACCAAGTGCGTTTGGCGGGTACGCTCGCTTATAGGTATAGTTTGGCATTGGTACCGACTTCAAAAGTAATTTCGCATGTTAATATTTCAATCGTTGTAACTAAATAAGATAAATAATTTTATACCTTTTAGTGCCTTTTATGTGTTGACATCCAATTTTTGAAGTCAGTTTTTATTTTTTCTTAAAAGTTATTTTTGATTAATAATCAGATTGACTGTTTTGAGGTATTTAAGCCCCTTTGAGACCAGATGACTGGTGTTCAGATGAAGACAAAAGGAATTTTATTCAGCTTAAATAATGAAGTATGTATTGTCTTGTTGAGATATTTTATTTTCAAATGACTGAGACGGTATCGGCGGAGACTCTTCCCCCATCGTCAGTCAATGTTTGAATAAAAATGTAATTGAAACATACCAAATGCTTTTCATACTGTTGTTATTTGTTCTCAAGCTGAAAGTGTGAAGTTTATAAATAAATTTGTGTATATATCTTTTATCTTGTAAGAGGCGGCCCGCTCCTCGGACAAAATATATACTATGAACTTATATTGAGAGGTATATAATTCAAACACTGACTGATGATGGTGGAGAGTCTCCGCCGAAACCGTCTCGTCATTTGAAAATAAAACATTTAAACAAGAGAATACATTTCATTATTCAAGTTGAATAAAATTCCTTGTCTTCATCTGAACACCAAATCTGGTTCAAAGGGCTTAAATACCTCAAAACAGCATCTAATTATTATATATAAGCCATCAGCGCCTTCATCAGTATTTATTTTTATTATTTTTATATAATTTCATTTAAATTGAGTAAACAATTACTTTTATAGAGAAATATTTCCGGAATTTAACAGAACAAGTTACATAGATACATACTTACATACAGGTGAAGCTAATATAAAGCGTGTAATAATTTTATTCAATTTTTAATATAAATAAAAATACATCTATGAACCTCAGTATTTAACATTTATTCACTACGAGGCAGTCTTGTTAATATTGGTTGTAAAAATTTATGGATTGAATAGTCCATAGTTTCGTCTTCAATATTATGGATTATATTTCCATGGCTAAGTAAAAGTGTGTCTAATCGTAAGAGATAAAAATAAATAATAAATACATTTTTAGCTTCTCACTTTTTTTTCTTGTTAGGCCAAATATCTTGCTCAATTAATTATGGAGCTTAGCGGCGAACCTGTGAAGATGCCGGGCGCACAGTTTGGGAACCTCTGGGATAAACAATCACTCAATTTTCTTTTAAATTCCGTAAACTGCTCTATAGACGGATCAATTTTCATAAAATGTGATTCTAACTTTTTGGCTATTTGTAGCCCTTTATTTAAGGAGGTTCGGGACAGCTTATCTATCTGGTTGCTATTCGAAAAAATCCTTTGTATTTCTGCAGAGGGACAACGACTACTTACTTTTTTAATAAAAAAATTGTTAATAATGAGGTTTTTTTTTTATTATTATTTATTGGCATCGTGCACAAACCCATTTTGACAGCCAATATATTCACATTAACTCTACAAAAAACAAAACAAAAAAAAAAATTAAAAAAAATAAATAAATAGCAAACTAAAAACTCATCAAAAAATATCAGAGCCCGGTGAGAGCTCGAATCACATCTACATAATAATGAGGTTAATTTCGAATAAAAATATTTTTTTTTGATAATTTTAATAAAAAGAATATTGAGATAAATTTTTTCTCATTATAAAAACATTTATTTAACACAAAAACGATTTCAAGAAATAGAGTTTAAATTCTACACTAGTGCTTTTGTTATATTCTGTTGGCTGCAAATAACTTTTTATTTTTTACATTTATGAATAACTAATTAACTAGACTGTCAAATCTATCATTCGATTCATAAAAGTCGAATTTTTGATCTGTATAAATTTGTTGAAAATGGTATATTTTGTATAAAAGTTATAGCCCTTTTAAAAGCTCGGTCCATTTACTTCCATGTTAAAAGGACAATTTTCAATAATTTATTTCTCGGTAATGGGACAAACGATCAACTTCAAATTTCGGGAATAAATATTTAATGCATCAATGATTCGATGGTAAAAATTTGAGAATTTTCTTATAAAAATGATAAACAGTCACGAACCCCCTTAATTTAGTTACCCAAATTGGTCTGATAATGTAATGTCCAGTATAATGCGGGAACGTATCCTCCGCGTTGTACGGGAGTCCACTGTACATATTGTCTTTGATTCAAAAGAAGAAAAATGTAATTACTTATTGCTTAATGAAGAGATAACGTAAAAAATTAAAATTTTGAAATTTATATAAATTAAGAATGTTTATGACCTTGAAATGAAGAAGAGTAGTATTATAAAAAAAATAATGAAATTATAAACAACTAGAAGGGGGTGACATTTCAAGTTATAATACCTAATAATTAAAGGATATATAAATGATTTATACCTGCAAGTGAATGGTGTCCGTTTCCAGGAATAATAGATGATTGTTGTTGAGACTGCCTGGGCTGGAGCTGATGTAGGGAAGGCTCCTGTTGTTCAAAATAAAAATAGTCTTACCAAAAAAGTATAAATTATACCTAATTTCTCTGGAAATTGCTTTTTCAAACTCAGGAAAAGAAAACAAGGTATTTCAAATTGTTAACTCTAAATGAAACTAATCTACTTTTTAATGAATTCTATGCACCGCGGAAAACTTACAGGTGTACCGCGAGGATGTGGTTATTTGACTAAAAAAAATATTAGATCTTCAAAATAAATGAAATAAAAAAAAATTATATAATAAAAAATTATTAGAATCTAATCTAATGATTAGATAATTAAGCTGTATTACTAGTCCAGACAAATTACGGGGAAAAAAGGCATAAACAGGAAATAATTCCCGGTAAAGATTTTATTGCTGGAATACCATTATTGGTACTCCAATGAGAAAATTTCGGAGTTTTTTCAGTTTTTCTTGAATAACTCTAAAACGGCTTATCAAATCAAAAACATATTTATTAAGCTCTTTTAAATTACGCGTAAAAGGATAAAAATTTCATATATTTATGTTCAGTAGAACCGGTACTAGCGCCTGCAAAAAAAAAACCCCGGGATCACTTTTGAATATCCCTAAAACTCGTACTTTTTTTCGATTTTGACCACGTTTTCGACAAAGAGGCCTCTATACATTTTTAAACTAGATTAAATTTGCTACAATTTAAGTAAAGTTTCATCTTAATCGGATAATGGTAACATGAGGTTAAAGTTTTGAAAAAATGCAATTTTTTGCAAAAAATCGCAGTTTTTCCTTCATAAAATGAAAACCACTCATTCTAGAAACTTGATTCCTATCTCATTCTCTAGTGAATTTTGTTGACTTGAACTTTAATTTGGACCACCTTTTTGATAAAACTCTTAGATTTATAGATATCCAGCATTTTCCATGACACTTTTGAGGATTCGGATCATATCCTGTCCGTAAAATGTAGAATATCTATAAATCTAAGAGTTTTATCAAAAAAGTGGTCCAAGTAAACGTTCAAGTCAACAAAATTCACTAGACAATGAGATAGAAATCAAGTTTCTAAGATGAGTGGTTTTCATTTTATGAAGGAAAAACTGCGAATTTTTGCAAAAAATTGCATTTTTTCAAAACTTCAACCTCATGTTACCATTATTCAATTAAGATGAAACTTTATTTAAATTGTAGCAAATTTAATCTAGTTTAAAAATGTATAGAGTCGTCTTTGTCGAAAACGTGTTCCTTCATGGTCAAAATGGGAAAAAATCGAAAAAAGTACGAGTTTTAGAGATATTCAAGTGATCCCGGGGGCTGTTATTTGACAGGCGCTAGTACCGGTTCTATTGAACCCAAATAGATGAAATTTTAATCATTGTACGCGTAATTTAAAGAGTTTAATAAATATTTTTTTGATTTGATAAGCCGTTTTAGAGTTATTCAAGAAAAACTGAAAAAAAATGTCTCATTTTGAGGCGCGTAGAAAAATTTAGAGGCGACTGTGGGTCAGTGGCTAGTGTTGGGTCGCCGACTCGGAGATCGCTGGTTCGAGACCGAGTCTCGGCAGATAGATATTTGCAGTCGCCTCCTCTTGGAAAGTAATGACAACCTACCAAGAGTATAATTGCCAAGTGACCTCTCCAAATTAGCCGTTCGGAACCGGCGTTAAAAAGTAGGTCCCGTATATCTGTGTAAAACAACTAAACACACTCAGCACAGGTATATGTGGAGAGGCGCCGACACCCGTTTCGGGTATGGCACTCGAAGAAGAAGAAAAATTTCCACAACACAGATTTGGGAGAAAACTTAGGGTATTAATATTGGAGTACCAATAAAGGTAATAAAATCTTTACCGGGTATTATTTCGTGTTAAAATCGTAATTTGCCTGGACTATACAGGTATTATGTAAATTGTAAATATTGTTATTTTCTACGTTTTGAGAGATATGCACCGCGGAACGTTTACTGAAAATTTGGTGAACGGATCGTGAAAAAGTTTGAAGACTCCTAAGATTGTAAATACATAAAAAAAAATCTGTAATTTCGATTAATAAGGTAATGTGGTCGGTCACCTCTGCATGTGTTGCCGAGGAGCTGGGCCCCAGCCCATGCGGTTCTCCGCCATTCATCATGTGTCTCCAAATACTATTCAATTCCAAGGAGTGCAATGGAAACCAATTGGACTTCTATAGAAAAAAAAAGGAAAAAAAAATAACAACTAAATAAAGATGATCTTTTAGGGTTTCGAATTGAAATTAGATAACAAATATCATGAAATATAATATTTTATATAAATGGAATTTTTTTTTGACATTTAAATTAGACATAATATATTCTAAATAACAGAAATATCTGATTATAATAAATAATAGATCAAAAAAGAAAAAAATACATATTAAATTTAAATGTGATTGGATTTTAATGAAATATAATTATTTTTAGATAAGTTGATTATTATATGAGAAAACATAAAACTAATCCAATAATGGGTTTGTTAGATATGACAAAAAATGAAATCAAATAATTTTACTTACATTGAATAGAAATTAATTGATAGAAGTATTTTGAGACAAAGAGGTATTTTGTGTTGAATATGTTAGCTGTCATGGCGAGGCTTGATAGAAGCCAGAATGCGATTTGGATAAATACACCGGAAAATAAACAATTAGATGGGATTACGATAGGGCGGGAGATCACTAATGTCAATATGAAAAAAAATAGAAGTAATATTGTAGCACAAAACACATAATAATTTATAATGGAAAAGAATAATATAAATACATTAAAAAGAATTGTAAGGTTCGGGCGGGCAGTCTGCACCCGTCGATAGCGTCAGCCGAGCTTGATGCAAGTTTTGAAGCGTCATCCGCCAGAGAGCAGCATGCATCCTTCCATTTTCTGGTCCAATATTTCAAAATATGACCTTGACTTGAGAATTTATTTTAGGCGGAGATTTGGGTGTATAATTAGATGCAATATTTAAGTCTTTTTTAAGTAAAACCTTTGGTTATATAAACAGTGCTTTATTTTTTAGCGCTGAATTTACTGTTGCCCTATAAAAGTACTATATCGAAGCACAGTGGAGCAACCCGGATTTTGTCCTGGGGGCCAATACACACACACAAACAAACATTTATATATATATCGCGTTATAAAGTTAAAACTTTTTATCAGGTCACTGCCCTATTTTGGTGCATTTGGGACCTGATTCGTTTTGATACTGAATCAAGAGTTGAAAAAAGATAAGACAGCCATGATCCGGCATCCTCTGCGTTAAGCCCGCAAATGCTTTTTCCATTTAAGCGATGGATCCCCGAATAGGTCATATAATCAAATTTTATTTAATGTTAACGTTAGATGAACGCGAAAGTTAAAACCGTCCTATCTTTTTTTGAACTCTTGGTTCAGTATCAAAACGAATCAGGTCCCAATTGCACCAAAATAGGGCAGTGACCTGATAAAAAGTTTTAACTTTCGCGTTCATCTAACGTTAACATTAAACATTCCAAATAAAATTTATTATTGAATATTCGAACAAAATTCATCTGTTTCGATTCCCCAAAGAATCAGACAGATGGACTTTATAGCAAATTTATAAGAACCATACTATTAGAAAATAGTTGAAAACGCGCCTGAAATAAGGAGTTGAATATATATAAAATTTGATTATATGACCTATTCGGGGATCGTGCTTAAATGGAAAAGGCATTTGCGGGCTTAACGCAGAGGATGCCGGATCATACCCGGCTGGGTTCTATCTTTTTTCAACTCTTGGTTCAGTATTAAAACGAATCAGGTCCCAATTGCACCAAAATAGGGCAGTGACCTGATAAAAAGTTTTAACTTTCGCGTTCATCTAACGTTAACATTAAACATTCCAAATAAAATTTATTATTGAATATTCGAACAAAATTTCGATGTTTCGATTCCCCAAAGAATCAGAAAGATGGACTTTATAGCAAATATATATATATATATATATATAAAGAAGATAATTTACACTATCTTTTTATTCATAAAATAGCCGTTTCGGAGGCTATTCCCTCCTTCTTCAGGGTATTGAACTTTACTACGTTTACTACACTATAATTCTGCTGAGAATGAAATACAATATATTATTGTTACTGCCACTGACAGATGGAGACAGAGGGGAATGTGGCATTGGATTTCCTTCACTGGCTTTTGAAAATCCTAAAGAAGGAGTGAATAGCCTCCGAAACGTCGGTTTTATGAATAAAAAGATAGTGTAAATTATCTTCTTCTTTTTTGACTGCCTCATCGATATCCACTTAATTCACTTATCAGACCGTCTCCAAAAATTACTCCAATCTTAAACACGTTTATTTCCAAACCAAACGTTTCGGGAGAATTTCTCCCTTTCTCAATGGTAAAAAAATTTTCAAAAAAGTAAAAAGTTGCTTCCACTAAGGTTTAGAAAGCAATACTTATATATAGAGGGTGTTCCACAGAACTCGTTCATTAAAAGATTTCATAGGATTTGAGAGAAAATTTTGAACTTTGACCTATTTATGTTTTGGAATATGCTCTTTTTAAATATATTATTATCAACTTTTGGACACTTTCTGCCTTGCCGCAAACGCTCTCAACTTTCTTATTTTCTATGGAACCCCGCAAATATTTTTGCATAATTAGATTAAGTTTTAAAAACTATGATGATTTTGTATAATGCACTTGATGTCTAAAATTTATAATTTCTGAGTTATTTAAGATAGTTTGTAAAATCTACCAATTTAGAGTTCATCTTTAAAAATTAATAATAATTCAACTATTGTTTGTAGAATTAATTTGATCAATTAGACATTAGAAATCTTACTTAATCATGAAAATTCAAATTTTATATCCAGAATAATAATCGTTTATTTCTGAAATTCAAAAAGTTGTTAATACTCAATTTTTTCAAATGGAACATGGCATAATTTTTAGTATTTTTGAATTCTACATAAAAATCCAAAAAGAGTTTATTAAATATTTCCAATACCTAAAAATGAATAGTTTTTTAAATAAAAAATATTTTAAATTTCACTCGTCTATCTTATTTATTATGTATAAATAATTAAGATCTGAACAAGTGAAATTTAAAATACTTTTTATTTAAAAAACTATTCATTTTAGGTATTGGGAATATTTAATAAACTCCTATTGATTTTTATGTAGAATTCAAAAATACTAAAATTTTACATACATACATAATAAATAATTAAGATCTAGACGAGTGAAATTTAAAATATTTTTTTATTTTTGTAAAAATTCCAAAAATAATGTTTTGACATTAATATTAATATAAGAAAGAAAATCGATAAGTGTACTTTGAAATGAATCCTTTAGTTAGGATTTTTTTAGATGAAAAGATTTTGGATTTAAAAAAACGAAATAAAATCAAAAAAATAATTAAAATTAAAATTATATACTTATATTTTAGTAAAATATTTAATAATATATTTACAAGATTTAAATACAGATTAATTTATAATGAAAATATTCCATTAAAATGAAAATTAAAAAAATTACATTTTTTAAGTTACAATTATGCTTATGTTTTACAGGACATTTAAATTAATATTAAATTAATTTAAGGCATTTGGTTGCATAATATTAGCTGTATAATCCAATAAATAGAGATCTTGAAGAAGTCCGGTCAGGCGTTCATGATGTCGTTTTGTGTAAGCAAGAAAACTTTGTAACGATGAGTGGGTTACAGTCTTTGAAAATTTATTTAAAGAGAGTTCTGGTAATAGTCTTGACAATACTTCCTAAAAAATATAATATGTTAATGAATAATTTGAAAGGTTTTAACGAATTATTTAACATCTAACATGCCCCCCAGTCTAAGGTGACCAGATTTCAACATTGGTGAAGCGGGACAATTTGTATCAATCACCCTCTTCGAAGAGAGGGTTCAAAAAGTATTTTTTTCGAGATATTCAAACGAAAATATTTATTTCAAGCTCTTTATAAAATATACAATTTAAAATGAGTTTAGTATTTTGAAAATTAATATTTTTTCCCCCTTAAAATTCTCAATCAAGTTAATAAGGTTCCCCCCTTTGTATCAACTACCCTTCGAAGAGAGGGTTCAAAAAGTATTTTTTTTCGAGATATTCAAACGAAAATATTATTATTTATCCTTCCCGGAAAGCATGTGAGTTCTCAGGTTCGATTCCTGAGGGGATGAATCCCTCTTGTATCGCAATTTAATAATATTTCTACTAAAATCTTAGAATGTGTCCTAAAGATTGAATTCTTTCTCTTTAAAAATACATCTTAGTTAATCTGAACCCGAGCTGATTTTTTGAAAAACATTCTAACTATTTTCAAAAAAAAGATGCTCAAATCTTTAGTTTTATATCCTAATAATGTTTCTAACCATTTGTTCTCTGTTGTGATTGCTGCTGATGGCCAAAATTTAACCTTTTCCTTAATATATTTTTTTAATAATGATACCCAATGAAAAAATCATTTTTTAGCATTCTTTCCAAAAATCGGGACTTTCTTAAAACGCCGCGGGACAAATTGTTAAAAATCGGGACTGTCCCGCCAAAAGCGGGACGTCTGGTCACCTTACCCCAGTCATCATTATAATATATTATACCTTTTCAACTTCAAATTGAATAATCCAAATTTGCAATTGATCAATTCAATTTAAAGCCGAAAAGATAGTTTACAACAGTTTTTTAGGATATTTTTGCAGTCACCTAGTTTTTTACTAACATAATACACTCACGAGCAAAGAAATGGAATCACTCTCTTTTCATTAATTCAATGATACTTTGTATGTTTCTTTGTAATTTATTAAAAATTTAAATGGGGAGTCGGGTTGGCTCAGTCAGCTAACGCATTGGCTCGCTTCGGCATCGATCGATTATGACGATGTTGAGGTGGGAGGCCGGGTTCGATCCTGGCTGGCAAATAAAAATTTCTACAGGCTAAAACTCGACTCCCTCACTAACCCTACTAACACTTTACTTATGTGCTGTCTAAATGGGCTTTGTTCATTTGTTCATTTTTCAGCATTTTTTTTCATTAATTTGACGGTGCCTCCACAGTGGTCCAAGAGTTGGGCCAATGTCTATGGCCTTGTGGAAACGACACCTAGCCACTGTGCACTTTCGTTGCGTAACATTGGCCGTCTTTGATATATCGAAAAAACCGCTCCGAAGACCAACCATCGCCAATCTCATCGCCAGCATCAACTAATGACCAATACAAGCTAACTCCCCTCTACACATTGGCGTTGGCTTGAATTGGCCCAAGTTGGCTCATAGTGTAGAGGAGGCATAAAATAAATGTAGAAAATATATTATTTTATTATTATATTTGAGAATGAAAATTGCATTTAATAACTCGCAAGGAGGTGATTCCATTTCTTTGCTCGAGAGTGTAGATATTTGAACCATTTATACATGTAAATCAACAAAATGTTTAATAAATTATTTACTAAAATCATTTTTACAGTAATATTAAAATATAAACTTAAATAGAGATATTTTATTAACCGAATATAACCTATCAGAACAGTACTAGGTGGGGTTCAGGGGCTGCTAAACCAAGACCTAACCAAGTCCAACCGAATCAAATTGGGTAAATCCTGAAACACTTTCAAATGAGTCGCAAAGAAGCCAATTAAACTTTTTAAAAATTTCTAAATTTGATCCTTTTCTAAGAAATCAGATTGATTCTTTTTAGAACAAAATATTTTATTATTAGTTAGGATCGAAAGAAATTGGAAATTCTATTTAATAAGTCGAACGTTTCGTCGTTTTATTTGCTGCTCATTTTGTGACTTTTTTTCATACTTAGAATTTCCTTAGTAGTGTCTACTTTTTATTTCTTTTGAATATGTTTTCTTATGGAGATGAGATTTAAAAAACATCAATTTTTATCGATTGTTATATACTTGAACATTTATATAATACTAGCTTCGGCGGGACTCTCCATTAGTGAGGGAGCTTCCACCCCACACCCAACCCGGGGCGCCTGCACCTCAAAATGTCTATATCTCCCTTTTGGGGACAAATATGGCAAAATACTCAAATATGTTTTTTTTTGTATTTCAATGCTTCACCTTTCTAAATTAAACCCATATCGATATCTTTTCTGGTTTAAGAGACCTTGAAAGAAGTCTGAATATATTATTCTAACAAATATTAGTTTTTCATCAAGTTAAAGTCCTTCAATGAAAGAAAATAAAATAATTTCCCACCCTTTTCCTTTATATATAAAAAATTTAATTTTTAATTGCAATTATTTCATGTTTGGTGTGGTAAATCGTCTTCAAATTTTAACAGTGTGTTTTTATGCTTTTAATGACTTATATTCCAAGTTTCGAAGACTTCTTGTAATTTTTGCATTTGTGAAAAAACTACCTTAAGTCTATATACTAGCGAATAGATGTCAGCTCTTTTTGTGATTTTCGCCAATACATGAAATCTAAGTACAATAGCTATCATATACTTCTAACTAAAATTCAAAAATAGAATGTTAAATTTATATTGGAATTTTTAAAAGAATTCAAAAATCCTATATCATCTATATATCTATCTATCTATCTATCTATCTATCTATCTATCTATCTATCTATCTATCTATATATATAAAATAGAAAAGTATGTGGATATATATGTATGTGGAAACGATCTGATTGGCCAGTGCATAGCCAATGCCAAAGCGTTAAATTATTAGAACGATTCTGATTGGTCAGATAGTGATCGTGCTTAGGCAATGTGTTAAATAAATCTTTCCTTATTCTTCCTTATTTTTGAATCAATTTCATTCAGCACATTCTTTCGATACTTACAGTAAGATTTTAAATTTCAATTATTAAATTGGTATGAACGAGACGCTCCCCGCCAGGGGCTAGGTGACGCCGGGCCGAAGGCCCGGTCGTCAGCTAGTTTTCTATATAAATGAAAGTAAAAATTCATCATTGAAGATGTATTTTTTCTATTAAAACTATAGTACCAGGGTTTGCTGGAAGAAAATAGTAATTCCATTTTGGAAATTATTATTAGAAATCCTCATGATAAAGTGAAATTATATAACTTTTGGACTTGGTGTATTTTGGTTTTGAATGCCTCTATATATTAATTAATTAAAATTCTTATATCTACAATGAATTAATTTAATTACCGCAGATGTTAAACTATCTTGAGAACGAGTATTCCATTGAGAAACAAATTGTAAAAGACGCTCTTTAGAATCCATGTCCATTTGTTTAATTGAGGAAGATAAACCATCATTCACTCCATCTCTATGATTGCGAAGCATTTCTAAAATAGAAGAGAGAGGGATAAAGTTAGATAAAGTTATATATGAATATATACAGGGTGTTCAAAGAACTCGTTCATTAAAAGTTTTCATGGAAGGTGTTGAGAAAAATTTTTGATCTTTGACATATTTATGTTTTGGAATATACTCTTTTTAAATAAATTTTTAATGACTTTTGACACTTTCTGCTTTGCTTCAATCGGTATTAACTTTCTTATTTTCTTTGGAACCTCCAAATATTTTTGAATCATTAGATTAGATTTTAAAAACTAAGATGATTTTGTATAATGAACTTAATGTCTAAAATTTATTATTTCTGAGCTATTTTAGATAGTTTGTAAAATCTACCAATTTAGTGTTCATCTTTAAAAATTAATAATAATTAAACTATTATTTGAAGAATTAATTTGATCAATCAGAACTCTTAATTAGACATTAAAGAATCTTATTTAATCATAAAAATTCAAATTTTATATCTAGGATGACCATAATAATCGTTTATTTCTGAAAATCAAAAAGTTGTTAATACTCAATTTTTTCAAATGGAACATGGCATAAATTTTAGTATTTTTGAATTCTACATAAAAATCCAATAGGAGTTTATTAAATATTCCCTATACCTAAAATGAATAGTTTTTTAAATAAAAAATATTTTAAATTTCACTCGTCCAGATCTTAATTATTTATACATAATAAATTAAGATCTAGACGAGTGAAATTTAAAATATTTTTTATTTAAAAAACTATTCATTTTAGGTATAGGGAATATTTAATAAACTCCTATTGGATTTTTATGTAGAATTCAAAAATACTAAAATTTAGGCCATGTTCCATTTGAAAAAATTGAGTATTAACAACTTTTTGATTTTCAGAAATAAACGATTATTATGGTCATCCTGGATATAAAATTTGAATTTTTATAATTGAATAAGATTCTTTAATGTCTAATTAAGAGTTCTGATTGATCAAATTAATTCTTCAAATAATAGTTTAATTATTATTAATTTTTAAAGATGAACGCTAAATTGGTAGATTTTACAAACTATCTAAAATAGCTCAGAAATGATAAATTTTAGACATTAAGTGCATTATACAAAATCATCTTAGTTTTTAAAACTTAATCTAATGATGCAAAAATATTTGGGGGTTGCAAAGAAAATAAGAAAGTTGATAGCGATTGCGGTAAAGCAGAAAGTCTTCAAAAAAAAATTTATTTAAAAAGAGCATATTCCAAAGCATAAATATGTCAAAGTTCAAAAAAAATTTTGGACTCCTTCAATAAAAACTTTTAATGAACGAGTTCTGTGGAACACTCTGTATGTACATATACATTATTGATATTTCGACAGTAATACCTCTTATGGAGACAAGTGCATCTTTAGGTCGATTGAGTTTGATTGCTAGAACCAGAGCTTGGGATGAATAACCTAATTGACGAAGGTTGGCAAGTTGTTGTTCATCATGAATCAGCTGAGCTGTATCTTTAGTTTGTTGTTCTAATCGTGTTTCAGTAGCATCTTGCCAAAAAATAATTTTTGAATCGGCATCACCACTTATAATTCGATTTTCATCTGCTGAAACTAAAATAAAAATGCGGGAAAAAAATTAAAAAATTTTCAAGACTCGGTAAGCACGCCAATTAGAGACGCCCTAGTAATAAACTTTAAATTATAATAAACTAATAGAAATTATTTATTGATTTAAATTATATTGGAAAAAATATTTTCTGCATTTTTGAACGGAAGTTGTAAATAAAGTAAAGAAAATTTTCTTTACTTTATTTAAAATGTTTCACCAAGAACACCATTCTTCATTAACAAAAAAGAAAGTTGTAAAACCAGGGGGCAATGGAAATATAAACATTTTAGCACCAGAACGAACTTTTTAATCCTTTCCGTTCTTGAGTTATCGTATATACCGGAATCTAGGCAGACACGCAGACAGACATTTAAAAAACATATGCGTATTTGAAAACGACTTTTCTTAACGTTTCAGACATTTTTAACCGACTTCAAAAAAGGAGGAGGTTCTCAATTCGACTGAATTTTTTTTTGTCTATGTTACTCGATTTCTTCGCCAATTGTGAACCGATTTTGATGATTTTTTTGCTTTGGGTTCAGTATAGTTTTCGATTGGTACCATATTAATTTGGTCAAGTTCTGATGATATGATCAATGACAAAATATCGGAAATCTGCAATTCATATGAGCAAATAATCGAAATTATAATACTCGAGTAATTAGAAGAAAAAGTAAAAAATCATTTAGGACTCGGAACACTCTTTTATACTTCAAAGAAAACTAATAACTAATAAATATCGCGAGTTGATTTTTGAGAATAAATTCGATTTTTCTTTCTCAAATAGACACACTCAATTCTTTGCATTTAATAGCCTCCGGAATGGTCCGATGATGAATCTTTATTTCAGTTAAGCTGTAATTTTTACTATTCCAATCGAGTTGAATGTAGTGAAAATTTTACGCTTTCGTTATTATGTTGCATGTTTGGAGGTGATTGTTTCAAGTGTCTGACTAATTGACCGGAAAGTAAACTAGTGTTTGGGTTCAACTTCCGAGGGGGCAGGACCCTCCTACATGCAATATAAACATATCTATTAAAATCTTTGATTCGACCTAAATTCATTTTCGTTAAAATAATTAACATGAAGGCCATCAAATTAGTAGTTTATCCATTAATCGTAACCCTCAGAAGGCAGGCGAATCCTGTCTCCCGGGTGGCTCTAGTAATGAATTCACACCAAAATTTTTTTCCCCTTATGTTTGAAAATGTCTGAAATGCGAAGAAAAAATCATCGTGGGTAAAGGAAAAGCTGTCTTATGAATTTGAAGCTTGGGGAGAGGGTTTTGTTAACTCTTCTTTCCATTTAGAGATAGGAAAAATTAGACTGGAATAAGGAAATCTCTGAGTTGCTAAGATAAACATTTTGTTTATTTAAAATTTTTTTTTATAGATAATATGGTTGAAAGGGGTAGTCAATCCAGGGTTGGGGCTAGAAGTATAGGTGTTAGAACCAGTGATTGTTATGACGATGATTCAGATAGTTAGTTAGATTATAAGGATTTAGCAACATATCAAGTTAGTTAATTCAGATATTAATGTAGGTTTGCATTGATTTGTAGGATCTGGCATTGATTTGTAGAGCAGTCTGTCTTTAACTACTTGGGATTATAGTCCTCTGGCCCCAATGATTAAATCAATTATAAATTTTGTCAAGTCCCAAGGTCCTAGAGTTGTATTAGGTTGTTTCAAAATTTTTGTCAATTTTAATGTCGTGTATTTGTAGCTCAAGTCCCAATGTCCTAGAGTTGTATTAGATGTTTCAGAAGTTTTGTCCGTTTTAATGTCGTGTATTTGTAGCTCCATATCTCAATAAATATTTATTCTACTGCGTCGTGGAATATACTGATCGATAGAGAATTTTGTACTCTATACATTGATGCTGTTCATTTTTTTCTAAATTTTAATTTTTTGCCTCTTTTCAGGTTATTACTGTATGATGATCGTTAAGCGATTTTCGGCCAATTTTTCTCTACGAATTCAAATTGAACCAAAGCGCTGCCGAAACAGCCCGAAAAATTAACCAGGTATTTGGCAATGAATAGTGTTAATGAACGCACTGTCCGACGTTGGTTTGCGAAATTTCGTTCAGGAGATTTTAGCCCCGAAGATGAACCCCGAAGTGGTCGACCTAGAGTAATCCAGGACGAGGATTTGAGGACCCTGGTGGAGAGTGACCCATCACAAACGGCGCGTGGGATGGCGAGAAGAACTGGGCGTCAGCTCCCATGCGGTTTTTGATGGTTTAAAACGTATTGGAAAGATCAAAAAGCTCGAAAAGTGGGTTTCCACGATTTGAACGATCGACCGAAATTGTCACGATTCGAAATCTGTTCTTCTTTGCTGTTGCGCAACCAAAACGATCCTTTTTTGGATCGGATCCGGATCGTCATGTGTTATGAAAAGTGGATCCTCTACAACAGGGGACGTTCAGGACAGTGGTTGGACACCGATGAGCCACCCAGGAGGCACTTCCCAAAGGCGAAAACCCACCAAAAAAGACCATGGTTACTGTATGGTGGTCAGTGGCTGGTGTGATTCACTATAACTTTCTGCAACCGGGCCAAACCATCACAGCAGAGTCCTATTGTGAGGAAATCGACGAAATGTACCGAAAATTGCGTCAGCAGCAGCCGGCACTGGTCAACAGAAGAGGTCCGATCCTGCTCCAGGACAACGTCCGTCCGCACGTTTCACAAATCACCGTCCGAAAATTAAACGAATTGAGCGTAAAAGTTCCTGCTCACCCACCATACTCCCCAGACCTCTCGCCATCCGACTACCATCTTTCAAACACTTCGATAACTTTCTCACCGGTAGAAACTTCTCCAATCAGGACCAGGCAAAACGGCTATCGTCGACTTCATCGAACTCGAGCACACAATTTTTATGCTGACGGAAATAATAGACTTGTGTTACGTTGGCAAAAGTACACTAATTCAAATGGCGCTTATTTCGATTAAATTGAATAAGTATTCACTGAGATATTACAGTTTAAAATAGACTCATAAAAACGGACAAAACTTTTGAAACAACCTAATACAAAATTTTATTTAGTTCTCACAAGCAGAGAATAGTTGAGGTAGAGAGAGGTCATAGCATCCTTGTTAAGGTTTTGACCAAGTTTCCTTAGCAACTTATGGCAAATGCCGGGATGGCTAATGCGTCATTTCGATCTTAGTATCGGTTTTTTGCGTGAAATTTTTAAATTACTTTTTGTCTTTCGATGGAAATCTATGGTCATGTTATTTGTTAAAGAACATAGATTTTTATTTTATTTTTTATTATTATTATTTGTTAAATTATTGTGGTTAATTTGTATTGATGTTTGGAGGACTTAGTCACCGAGGACTTGTGCCTATTACCAGGTCGAGGAATAAAGATTTATTTATTTATTTAATCAATTTATTAACGAAAATGAATTTAGGTGGAATCAAAGATTTTAATAGATATGTTTATATTGCATGTAAGAGGCTCTTGCCCCCTCGACCTAAATTCATTTTCGTTAATAAATTGATTAAATATCGCGAGATGATTTTTGAGAATAAATTCGATCATTCGTTCTCAAATAGACACTCATTTCTTTTGCATTTAATTATTTTAATTTAAACGAAAATTGTAAACAAACCTGTAAATGTCCATACACGGCTCTGATGTTCAGTTAGGGCTACGGGTAATTTTCCTCCTCCCCAAACACTTTGTTTTTTCTGTGATGTATCTATGGTCCAGATACGAATAACACCATCGCCACTTGAAGATATTAATTGATGACCGGAATTCATCCAACAACATTTAAAAGTAGAACTATCGGAAACTTCAATGATTCGTAAACATTCTAAATTATCCAAGTTCCATATACGAATGGTTGTATCAGCGGAAGCTGTAGCAATTAATTGTTTTTGGTCATAAAAAGATGCATGCCAGACTCCTCTTCGATGATTAAGAGTTCCAATAAATTCTAAATTTGAAGCATCCCAAAGCTAAAAGAAAATTAAGAAAAAATTGTGAAAAGATAATAAAGAACACTATATGATTTTAAAATTTAAACATTTCCATACATTAAATCCAAAAGGTCAATAGAAGTTTTACTATTTTTCACTTTTTTAGTTGAAATGTTAAATTTAGCTTAAATATGAAAATAAAGAAAAAATTTGAGAGATACCACCAGCCAGGATTTGAACCCGGGACCTCAATTGATGCGTGTGAACAAGCTCTAACCAACTGAGCTAGATACAGGTCTTCAATCAGAGATGTCTTTATGAAGATAGTATTTGATTTCATTTTTTTATTTATTTATTTTCATAGCTCTATAATGGCCTGGCTATTACACTATAATTAAATATATTTTACTAAGTACTGAGTAACTGCCCGGAAAGCACGTTAGTTCTAGGATTAAACTACTGAGGGGAATCCTCTGATACGCAATATAAAAATATTTTCTACTAAAATCTTAGAATTTTAACCTTAAAATTTAATTCTAAAAAAATTCCATCATTTTTCAAAAAAAGATGTTCAATTCTTTGGATTTATTATATAAATATATTTTATTTAATGGAAAATTTTTTCATCAACCCATTTTCAAAAAGATGTTACAATTCTTTGGATTTATTATATAAATATATTTTATTTAATGGAAAATGTTTTTCATCAAGCCAGTTGGATTATACACAGGAATTATTTAACGGATTATAGTGGTGTTTCCCAAAGTGGAAATAAAATTAAAAAAATCTTTTAAATTATTTTGGAGATTTTTTAATTTTATTTCCACTTTGTGAAACACCACTATAATCCGTTAAATAATTCCTCTGTTTAATATGTTTCATTATAAACCAACACCGCTTTCCCTAAACTTTAGTTGGATTATATATGTCAGTAGTTTGATGAAAAAGTTATTTTCCATTTTTTCAGTGCTGTAATAATAAAGTGAGAGATATTTAATTATACATAAGTTATATTTAATTACTTCTAAGGAAAACAGTGTCGGTTGTAGTGAAACATAGTAAATAAAAGAATATATATATATTTTTATATATATTCTTTTAGTTATATTTAACTTAACAAAAAACACATGATTTGTTATTTCGTTATTTTAAAACAATAAATTTTCACCGACATAGATTTAAGGCGAATGTAAAGAGGATTAAAAAATATTTACATCAATCAAATTAATCGAAAATTGAGATTAAAATGACAAGTGTTAACGGATTTGACTTTAAAGATTCTTTTCAAGTGTCAAAATATTCAATTTTGTTTTGCATATGTCAAATTAAAAAGAAAGCAAAGAAAAGAACTGTAACCATTAATTTATAGAGCAAAACTGTACTGAAAAGTGAAAGCCAAACCATATGTACAATGTAAATGCAATGTAATCAAAGACAAAATTTCCAATTCTCTAGAGGTGAATTTTGAGATATAATTTAATATCCCTCATAAAAATATTCTATAATCAGCCGATTTTTACATTTCGAGTTAGCTAATCCTATTTCTATTGAAAGAGTTAAATTACATCCAAGGCTGCGGAGTCGGTAAAAATTCTCGACTCCGATATATTGAGTTTTATCAAAACTTTTCTAAATATTTTATTTTCTAAGACACACCATATAAATTCCCCTTGCAAAGAAGTATTTTGTTTAATATTTACTGAATAGCATGAGAAACTTCATAAAAATAAACCACCCTTTGTCAATTTTTCAAACTAAACTAGTTAAATTTTTCTAAAAAGCATATCGTCGCCTTAGAGAGTAAACCTGCCAACTCACAACAAGGAAATTTTACAGGGCAGAGAAAAACAAACAAAATTTAATATTGTTGTTATGGAAAGAAACTATTTTTCACATTTTTTTCTACAACTTACGATCGTAATTTTAAGTAGCCGTTTTACTTGGACGATGCTGCATCTCTTTTTCTTTCGAATATATTAATACGTAATATATGATAAAAAATAGAGTTAGCAGGTTTACACTCTAAGCCGACGATATGGCAGGTAAATTTGAAAAACGAAATGAACCCTTTGAAATGAAATTTTCTCTATGATTTAAGATTGTTTTTTTGAAAATTGGTTGTTAACTTATTATGGGATGAATATTATAAATATGTACACTATTTATTGTCTCGATGGTCTCACTATTTTATCAACGATTAATGTTATAAGTAATTGAGTACTTGAAAAAGGACGAAACGTCGTACGAAAATTGATATTTAACATTAATAAAAAAAATTGTCCAAAAACCCTTGAATCTTTTATTTATTATTAAAATGGACATGAACCAAATAAATGTGTTAAGTAATAAATTTTTTTATAAAATAACGTATTTTTCGCCGTATAAGACGCACTCGGCATATAAGACGCACCCAATTTTAAAGGAGGTAAATCTAGAAAATGGTGGGCTTTTGTATTTGCCGTATAAGACGCAGGCACTCCCCCCCCCCCCCCCGATTTTGGGGAGAAAAAGTGCGTCTTATACGGCGAAAAATACGGTAAATTAAAGGTCAATACAAAAGATGGAACCATTTTAAAATTAAATCAAATCCTCTCACTGAATGGAGACAAAATTTAAAACATTAAATAAAATTTGTAATAAAAACACTAAGAGTTTTTAAAAGAGCTGTAAAAATAAAGAACAATTAAATAAATAATAGATTTTGATATATTCAAATTTCATTACCTTTGCACTTTTATCGGCAGAACAAGTGCATATTATACTTTCCTTTTCATTAATAATTATAGCATTAATCATTTTATTATGTGCAATCTTAGTTGATATCAATTGGATTTCCCAATTTGTGGTATCGTTTTTAGGTAGGGACCATAATTTAAGACAACCATCTTCACTAGCAGAAGTCATTAAGCTTGAACTAAGGCAAACAGCTCCAACGCTCGATGTATGTCTTTCAAAAACAGCTACACAATGAGACTAAAATAAAATATACATTAGAAAGGAAGCTGTTGATGCTTTTATTTTTGTGATCAATTTGATTAAAATTTGAATTTTTTAAATCACACATAATTAATTATAAGTATTTATTGAACACGAACAAATAATACAATATACAAACGGTAGTAATATTGTATTATTTGTTCGTGTTCAATAAATAATTATAATTATTTATGTATGATTTAAATAAAAATTCAAATTTTAATCAAATATACATTTTAATTTATTTTTCTAGATCATAAGTAGAGACCGGATTTTTATGCAGAAAATTATGCCAAAATATGCCATAAAATATGCAGTTAAAATTGGTGAAATATGCAACTAATATGCAGAATAAGTTGAAATATGCAAATATATGCAGTAAAAGATGGCAAAATAATTTTTTTATGAACTAAAAAATTAAAATTGAAGACAAAAAGACTATATAATTGAAGGAGTGCTATGAAAGAAATAAAGCCATGAGTCAAATATGTACTTTTATTGGGTAAAAAATGGCACAAAATTCGCTTTAGAATTTTTTTTTTTTTTTATTTTTTTATTGTCACTGGGAACACAGCTCAATTAGACAGCACATCAGTAAAGTGTTAGTAGTGTTAGTGAGGGAGCCGAGGTTTTGCCGGTCGAAATTTTATATGCTAGCAAGTCTCGAACCCGGGCTTCCTGCTTGAACATCGTCATAATAAATAAATAAACATAATATAATAAATATAATAATGTTTCAAAAAATGTGAACTAATAAATACGGGGGGTAGTTTTATTTAACAGACACAATTGTATTATACTCCTTTTATTTATTTATTTAATATTAACAAGCTTTTCATGTTTACGTACATAAAAATATTAAACTAATAAAAGAATGCAAATATTTGACCGGCTCTGATCCCTACACTAATTTACACACACAAACACTCAATGGCCAAAATCGGCTATAGTTACCGAAGGGTTTAAAAAAAAAAAATAATGTGCCCCTGTTTTATTACTTCATTTTTTTCATTCTTTCTCCGAAAATTTACTTTTAAAAAATCTGTATTTGCCCAAAAAAATCCTTCAAATATGCAATTTTATGCAATATTACCCAAATATGCAAAAATATGCAGTATAAAATTTAACCCACAGTATCCTAGATGCATGATTCGGATAGATAATTGATCCCCTGGGTCGTATGTGGCGGCAAAATATGCAATTGCATAGGAATCCGGTCTCTAATCATAAATAAATATTTTTAAATACCTTATTTAATATTCCATTTGGAGCAACCATCCATAATCTAATCGAATTATCCTTGCTAGAAGAAGCTAAAAGACTATAATTGACCGGACTAGAAGATAAACTTAAAACATGATCCTTATGACCTCTAAGAAGCCAACAAGACATGTCTTCACGTAGATAAACCTATAATCAGTTGATTAAATAATTATGTAATTCCAATATGTACAATAAAATATTTCAATAGATAGTTTGTATTTTTTACCTTGATATCCTGGCTGTTTGATGCTACAGCTAATAATGATTCCTCTTTTCCAAGTAAAGTAAGATCAATAAGTTCATCATTAAAACCTATAAACTAGAGATAAAAAACAATATATAAGTATATCTTTCAATAAGACATTTATTAATGAAAGGAAAAATTATGAGTGATTATAAAAAAAAATGGTTACCAATTTTATAGTTTCTGGATTAAAATAATCCTGAATTCCTATAATATGATCGGAAGTAATGTAGGCAATTTGACCAGTTGATTTACAAGATAATAAACCGACAAGGACTGTATTTTCCACACTTTGAGACATGATTTCACAACCTCGTTGTGCATCCATAAGCCTGATGAAACCTGTATAAATGAAATCCAGCATTTAAAATCTTGGAAAATTTTATATTTATATTAATTTATATATTCTTCGAAACTTAAAAATATGATAACATTTATGGAAAGCGGTGTTGGTTTATAGTGAAACATATTAAACACAGGTGTTTTTAAAGGGTTATATAATTAATATAATAATATAATAATATAATATTAATATAATTATATAATTAATTTTAAAAGGGTTTTATAGTGGTGTTTCACAAGTAAAATAAAAATTAAATTTTTTTTAATTATATTTTTGGAGTTTTATTTAATACTCTATATATATTTCGGGTTTTTAGCCCATCATCAGGAGTTTATGTTTACAAAAGACAGTCTTTTTAACCGATACTAGCAAAAAGTTAATGTTAAGAGTATATAGAACAGACAATAAGGATTCATAATTCATAAGCCCAAAACTTTATACTGTTTATGTACCGATTCTAGCCAATCCCGTCCTCGTTTGACAAATTTGGCACCATTATAAGAGATTGAATATTTTTATATTAAAATGACAGATAAAATACATTTTAAATTTCTATAAAAATCGTTTTGTTTTTTTTTAACAAATGTAATTAGCGCCTACGTTACACCTTATGAAAATTATAATTTTGAAAAAATCTAGCGTATGCGCGCTTTATTCATCTTTCGATGATTAAATAAATGCGCTGTTGCAAAATTGTTTTTAGTGTAATTTTTACTTTTATCCAATGCAAAGCATGGGTAAAGTATTGTAATCGCTCTCGGGGAAAGCGTGGCTTCAAAGGGTCCTCAGGTAAAGACTACGGAACCCATGGACTCAATTAAAGTCACAAATTGTAGTATTCAATTAGGTTGAATTTTAGCACGTGACGGTTTTGCCAAAAATTACAAGGGGTCTCGTCGAGAGGCCAAAAAGTGCGATTTTTTCATTTAGTGCGTGCGGATGTATGTATGTATGTATGTATGGATGGATGTATGTTATCGTTTTTTTGGCCCACGATTTTTTCCACACCGTTGCACCGATTGAAATGAAATTGAAAACCTACCATTAGTTTAACAAAATGAAGCGCTGATTAGTTTTTGGTACATATCGGCCCACAAACATTAGTACTTTATTTCAGTACTTTTTTAGTTTTTTCTAAATATCTTGAAAATGACTTAACCAATTTTGATGAAATTTAATATCCTAATTAAGAACCTTGGGGACCACAAAAAAGGTTAAATAAAGTTTTTAGTAAAATTATATTTTAAAGTACTTTACTCTAGAGTAAGAGAGTACTTTTTAAAATTTTTTAAATTCTTTAAAATGTATTCATTTGAAAGTTTTAATATAGCTCATTTAGCCTTGCTTAAGTAAGAATGGATAGGCTTCTCTCTGTGAAATGGTAAAAATTTGGGAGGAATTTTTATAAGTAACCATAGCAACTGCGTTGTTTTCTTATCCGTTACCTTTGCTGTAGACATAGAGAAATCGATTTTAAACCAAAAATAGCGATTGATTCTCATCTAGTACTTAAGGAATAATCATTCTATATTGGATTTTTGACGTTTCGGTTTTTATTAGTAACCATTGCTGAAGACATAGAGAAATCGATTTTAAACCAAAAATAGCGATTGATTCTCATCTAGTACTTGAGGAATAATCATTCTATATTGGATTTTTGACGTTTCGGTTTTTATTAGTAACCATTGCTGAAGACATAGAGAAATCGATTTTAAACCAAAAATAACGATTGATTCTCATCTAGTACTTGAGGAATAATCATTCTATATTGGATTTTTGACGTTTCGGTTTTTATTAGTAACCATTGCTGAAGACATAGAGAAATCGATTTTAAACCAAAAATAGCGATTGATTCTCATCTAGTACTTGAGAAATAATCATTCTCTATTGGATTTTCGACGTTTCGGTGTTTATTAGTAACCATTGCTGAAGACATGGAGGAATCGACTTAAAATCAAAAATAGCGATTGATTCTCATCTAATACTTGAGAAATATCCATTCTATATTGGATTTTTGACGTTTCGGTTTTTATTGGTTACCATTGCTGAAGACATGGAGGAATCGACTTAAAATCAAAAATAGCAATTGATTCTCATCTAATACTAGAGGAATAACCTTATTGCATTCCATTTTTGATGTTTTGACTATTAATGGAAACCTCTACTGAAAATGTGGAAGAATCAACTTAAAATCAAAAAGACTAAATTCTTTTATGGCAAACAATTCAAGCTTGAGTTGTTTGGCATAAAAGAATTTAGTCTTTTTGATTTTAAGTTGATTCTTCCACATTTTCAGTAGAGGTTTCCATTAATAGTCAAAACATCAAAATGGAATGCAATAAGGTTATTCCTCTAGTATTAGATGAGAATCAATTGCTATTTTTGATTTTAAGTCGATTCCTCCATGTCTTCAGCAATGGTTACCAATAAAAACCGAAACGTCAAAAATCCAATATAGAATGGATATTTCTCAAGTATTAGATGAGAATCAATCGCTATTTTTGATTTTAAGTCGATTCCTCCATGTCTTCAGCAATGGTTACAATAATAACCGAAATGTCAAAAATCCAATGTAGAATGGTTATTCCTCGACTATTAAATGAGAATTATTTTTGAATTAATGTCAATATGAACTACAAATTGCAAGTGATTTCTAATTAATAATAAAGGAACAAACATATTAATATTTCAAATGAATTTGGATAAAGTTTAGCAACGATCCGTTGCAGTTTATTTTTATACATTTTTACTTTATCCAATGCGAAGTATGGGGAAAGTATTGTAATCGGTCTCGCGGCAAGCGCGACTTCAAAGGTAAAGACTACGGAACCCATGGACTCAATTAAAGTCACAAATTGTAGTATTCAATTAGGTTGAATTTTAGCACGTGACGGTTTTGCCAAAAATTACATGGGGTCTCGTCGAGAGGCCAAAAAGTGCGATTTTTTCATTTAGTGCGTGCGGATGTATGGATGGATGTATGTATCGTTTTTATGGCCCACGATTTTTTCCACACCGTTGCACCGATAGAAATGAAATTGAAAACCTACCATTAGTTTAAGAAAATGAAGCGCTGATTAGTTTTTGGTACATATCGGCCCAAAACATTAGTACTTTATTTCAGTACTTTTTTAGTTTTTTCTAAATATCTTGAAAATGACTTAACCAATTTTGATTAAATTTAATATCCTAATTAAGTACCTTGGGGACCACAAAAAAGTTAAATAAAGTTTTTAGTAAAATTATATTTTAAAGTACTTTACTCTAGAGTAAGAGTAAGTTTTTTTTAATTTTTTAAAATTTATTCATTTGATCGTTTTAATATAGCTCAATTAAACTTGTTTAAGTAAGAATGAATAGGCTTCTCTCTATGAAATGCTAAAAAATTTTGAGGAAAGTTTATAAGTAACCATTGCAACCGCGTTGTTTTCTTATCATTTACCATTGCTCAAGACATAGAGGAATCGACTTAAAATCAAAAATAGCGATTGATTCTCATCTAGTACTTGAGGAATAACCATTCTATATTGGATTTTTGACGTTTCGGTTTTTATTGGTAACCATTGCTGAAGACATGGAAGAATCGACTTAAAATCAAAAATAGCGATTGATTCTCATCTAGTACTTGAGGAATAACCATTCTATATTGGATTTTTGACGTTTCGGTTTTTATTGGTAACCATTGCTGAAGACATGGAAGAATCGACTTAAAATCAAAAATAGCGATTGATTCTCATCTAGTACTTGAGGAATAAGCATTCTATATTGGATTTTTGACGTTTCGGTTTTTATTAGTAACCATTGCTGAGGGCATGGAAGAATCGACTTAAAATCAAAAATAGAGATCGATTCTCATCTATCACTTGAGGAATAATAATTCTACATTAGACGCTTCGATTATTATTGGTAACCATTGCTGAAGACATGAAGGAATCGGATTAAAATCAAAAATAACGATCCATTCTTGTCTAATACTAGAGGAATAAACTTATTGCATTCCATTTTTGATGTTTTGACTATTAATGGCAAACTCTACTGAAAACGTGGAAGAATCGACTTACAATCAAAAAGTCTAAATTCTTTTTTTGGTTGAGTTGTTTGCCATTAAAGAATTCAGTCTTTTTGATTCTAAGTTGATTCTTCCACGTTTTCAGTAAAGGTTGTCATTAATAGTCAAAACATCAAAAATGGAATGCAATAAGGTTATTCCACTAGTATTAGATAAGAATCGATCGTTATTTTTGATTTTAAGTCGATTCCTTCATGTCTTCAGCAATGGTTATCAATGATAACCGAAATGTCAAAAATCCAATGTAGAATTGTTATTCCTCAAATATTAAATGAAAATCGATCATTATTTTTTAATTAAAGTCAACATGAACTGCAAATAGCAAGTGATATCTGATTAATAATAAGAGAATAAACATATTAATATTTCAAATGAATTTGGATAAAGTTTAGCAACGATCCGTTGAAGTTTATTCATTATTGATTCATTATTAACTCATAAACTGTGTTTTAACTATGGATCAAAATTGTCGTAAAATATGTATTGGTTATTGTTTAATGTTGGTTTAGTTTTTTATAAAATGATAAGAAGGGTTTCTTAATTATAATTAAATATGTACGTAAACTTTCCGATATCCCGTATAGTGCAATGTATAAGAGTCTGAAAAACTCTATTTTTGAAATTTAATATCTCCGGAACTATATTCTTCATAAATTTCGTTTTGCCACCAATCGATGCAGAAGTATTTAAATAATAATCTATCTAAATTTCAAAAAAATCCTAAGAAAACCCATTTGGCGGAACAACTACATTAAAAACTCCTGTGTTTTAAAAATATGTTTTTGCAAAAAATTAAAACATATCTTTTCGAATTGAAAAATAGTCTTAGAATGATACTCACTAACCTTTGTCGGAAGAAATCATAATATAAATTCCATTATTATCTAATTGAACATTAGAATCATTTGATTGGAGACTTGGTAAAAGAATTAAACCTGATGGACAATCAGGAACCGCAAAATTACGAAGGGATAACTTATTGACTCTATCCCATAAAATAAATATCTGAAAATTAAGTGACATATTTAATATATTTTGTTTCTAGTTTAAAATAAATATTATAGATAGTATATTAATTTTCTTGTAGTCACTTATTGTTCAAAATTGAAAATAATCATTCATAAATAAAAATTCAATCAAAAATATTTTGAATAAAAAGTAAAATATATCTATTAGTTATATCTTATCCCTTCCAACTGAAATAGCATGTAGACCATCAGGATGGAAAACTATTCCTATAACTGAGCTGAAGTGACCTTCTAAAGCAGCTATTTTTTCTCCGTTAATAATACTCCAGATGTAAATTTTGTAATCAAAAGCACTTGCCCAAATTTCACAATCATTTTCAGACTCTGCCCATTCAACTACAGATGTTGCACCCTAAACAAATTATAAATTAAAAGTAAGAAAATAATTAATAGGGATTGTGGTGTTGGTGCAAGGTGAAACATCTTTAATAAAGATAAAAGTAAATAAATATTATATGAAATATTCATTTACTATGAGTTAAAGATTTCTAGGTCACTTGTTTCACATTAAGATTAAAAAATAAATAAATCTTAATGTGAAACAAGTGACCTAGAAATCTTAACTTAGGTGGTGTGGGTTTTGGAGGTCCAGATCGTCTCCGCGCTTGCAGGACTGGGTGTTGCCCACCGAAACAAAATAGAAAAATATAGGGGCAACTCCAGTCTGGTGGATAATATTGCGGAGCGATTTGGCGTCGGGGCGGGTTCGGTCAGGGTCGAGGCCATCACACTCTCGTGGAAGGGAGTGTGGTGGCATAAAGCGGTGGAGTCCCTCATTGCCCTGGGTATATCCAAAAACAATAAACGATTTGACATATAGGGCGATGAGGGGATCTCTCCTTAATTTTTACACTTTCGGCAGAAGAACATATAGAGCGGGTGGCGTATGATTATTTTTTGTAAGTACAAAAAAAAAAAAGAAATGTGAAATGTGAGCCAGGATTAATCCTGGCTCTCTCAGCCACCCGCTCTGAATCTGAATTAATTTGTTCTGAAGCTGAAAGTGTGAAAGATTTGTAAATAAATGTCTAATGCTCTTTTGTCTTTGTAAGAGGCGGCCCGCTCCTCGGAGGCCCAATAAACAAAATAAATGAATATTTCATATATATTTATTTACTTTTATCTTTAAGTAAGAAAATAGTTAAAACTAAAAAAAAAATTAGTTCACTTACCTGAAAATCTTTATCCCGCAAAGCATGAGTACACTGTCCATGTGATATGTCCCAGAGTCTCAAACAATCTGATCCTGTTGTTACTAATGTTATTTCGGGACGTGGTGATTTAACTGAATATGGTCTAACTCGTAAATTTGAAATAGGCCCTTTATGAGTATGTTTCCATTGGCGTTCCAAAGATCCATCTAAAATATTATAAAAATATTTTTTTATCAAAATAGTATGAGCCGTTTTTGAAATACAGTACACTCTTGTTTATCCCCGGGTGGATTATTCTGCACTTTTCAGAACCTACAGGAACAAGATGATGCATAACTATGTGACAAAATGGTGTTGAAAAAACTTCAAGAAGAGGTGTTTTATCTCGAAACAACAAAAACTGCTGACGGATAATTTTGTGCAAAAGTAAACTTTAAAAACAATGTACCTAACTATGTGCAGCAGAGATGTGACTTATTTTAGATACAACTATTTGAAATACAGATACAAGATACAAAATACGTATTTTCATCTTATATCTGAAACACTTTTTTTTAATTTTCATTTTGTATCTTGTATTTAGATACATTCTTTTGGTATCTTAGTATTTTGTAAATACTAAGTTTGCTAAAATACTTTTACTAATTACCTATGAATTTTTTTACATTACAGCATTCCATCATTAAGGCAAAACGGAACGGAACGCACCTTTAAAATTTTAATTTATTAACCTATTAAAAGACTGTATGGTCTAGTTACTTTTGCCTGCCGCCGTCGACGAATCTTATTACATGTTTTTAGAGAACTCTGATTCATCTATTGCAAGTACCGACAACACAAGGTCTCTGGCAGCACCGCTGACTTAGAAACACTTAAATACCTAAATAATAAAGACACCAGCCTAAAGAGTTTAAATGTTTATCCTACAATGAAAAAACATTTTTTAAATATAACACCTGTTTGCCGAGTTCCTCTTTTGATAATGAGATCTCATCGAAGAAAAATGAGTGATTAAATGTTTGAAGAACTGGTTTTACTTAAGTCTCAATTAAAACCTTAAAAATATAACATTTTCTCACATTTACGCTATTAACGGGATCAATGTTCATAATTAATGTAATAAGCTAAATAAACCTTAAGTTAAGATTAATAAAATTATGTTTTCTTTCAAAAAGTATTTTATTTAGAAAAAACGTATTTCGTATTTCAAATACCATTTACAATAGTATCTTGTATCTGATAACTCAAATACTTTACTTAAAAGTTTCTTGTAACTTGTATTCCAGATACTTTTTATGAGGTATCTTGTACATCTCTGATGTGCACACATATAAAGTATATATGTTTAACTTGTAAAATAATAAATTTTTAAACCTGCTTCTACTGTGAATTGACATTTTTCAAAAGCATTCTTGTGTTGATTTGTGTCCTTTTATGACTATTTTGCCGGTTATCCGCGGAATTGTCTTTTCCAAGGTTGCTGCGCCACCCAATTCCGTTGATAAACGAGAGTTTACTGTATTTCAAAAATACGAATAAAAAAAAAACTTTTTTAATACACACTTACAATACTTGACCAAACTCGGTATGGAAATGTAAAAATAGGATTAGACATTGGTAACTTTTAAGGAGTTAGGTGTTGGTTCTAGGTGAAACATTTTAATATAATAATAAAACTTGACAATAAATAATAATAAAACCTCGCATCTTGGTCAAGTTTTATTATTATATTTTAGACATGGGTCATCACGATTTGGATTTCAGATTGAAGCATATTTTTCTAACTAAAGGGGAGTCTCTAAATTACGTGAGGCAATTTTTCGAACCCCCCCCCTGTGAGATGTGAGATTTTTCAAAATGCGTAATACGTTAATCTGTGCTTGATTGCGTTGAAATTATTTAAAAAACATATTTTGCTTAAGGTAGTTGTTTCGCGACAATACTAGTAAAAAGTTAATGCTAGAGTATATATGGTAGATCAGACAATAAGTTCATAAGCACAAAACTTTTGCTGTTTATGTACCACTACTAGCCAATCCTGTGCTCGTTTGACAAATCTGGCAACACTCTCCGAGCCTTTATATATTTTATCATAGAAATGTTAGATAAAGTACATTATAAAGGGAGACTTATAAAACAAAAAGTTCTTAAAAGGATAGAAAGCTGTTGTGACAATGCCTGAAGCAAAAAAACGTCAAAAAACTTACTAAAGTCAATCCACTTTTTAGGTTAAATACATGCGATGTTGCCAGCATGTTTTTAGTGTAAATTTTTCATTATTTATTCATTATTCTCTCAGAAACTGTGTTGTAACTATGAATTAAAATTTTCTTAAAAAATGTATTAGTTATTGTTTAATGTTGGTTTAGTTTTTTATAACAATGGTATGAAGAGTTTCTTACTTATAATTAAATATGTATGTAAACTTTCCGATATCCGGTATAGTGCAATATATAAGTCTGAAAAACTATCTTTGGAATTTAATATCTCCGGAACTATGTATATTGTTCATAAATTTCGTTTTGCCACCAATCGATGCAGAAGTATTTAAATAATAATCTCTCTAAATTTCAAAAAAATCCTAAGAAAACCCATATGGTGAAACAACTACATTAATTATTTTTATTTAAGACTAGTATTATTATTATTACTTAATTTAACCCAGTTTTCTCGGAATTTTACACTTTTTTGCGGAATTCTTCTTCATTCACACGTAATTTAGGGACGCTCCCTAACTACTACACACTTGGGAAATGTTTGACATTTCTTGTTATTTATAAAAATTACTTTTTATATTATTGATTTGTTTATATAAATATAAAAATTAAGGTTAAGCATATATTTGTTTTTAAAGTATGAAAAGTGATTATTTTAGAATTGTAATTACCTAGCCAGTTCCATGCTTTAAGAAGTTCACTTTTATGATTGGTAATGAGGATATGCATGAATTCGCCAACTCCTAGAGAAAAAGACATTACTTTATCTTCTTCATCTCCGATTGAACGAATCACTATTCCTATATCAACCTGAAGAACTTTGAAAACTCCATTGCAGATACAAAAAAGATGTTTACCATCTTCTGACCACTAAAAAAGGTAGTTATAAAATTAGGTTAATTACTGCTATTCTAATTACCAAAACAAAGCTAAAATAAATTTGTATTAAAGAATGATTGCTGTGGCTATAATTTATAATTAATTAATCCAGGACAGGAGAGCTTGATGAATAAAGAAAAAACCCAACTTTTATGTTAGACCAACCGAACAGTGATTTTATATTATATATAAGTATGTTTTTAAATTAAGTTTGTAACTGAATATGCAATTTCGAAAAGGGCACATCTAGAATATTTTGACAAATACACTTTTTCATATAAATGTAATGTAAAAGCTTCCCTGCACCTAATATGCTCAAAAAAGGCACAACTCTAGTATTAATTAATACAGTTGTAGGGAAATAAGGAATATATCTTTTATGTAGATAATTTATATTTTATTGTCAACGTTTCGTCAACTTTATTGACTTGTTCAGGGCTCAAATAGTTAACTTCCCTGCAAAATTTGTCATTTTTATAATTATTCTTTCTTAGTAAACATATCAAGGCAAGTTATCAACATCAATTCAATGTTTACTAAGAAAGAAAACTTATAAAAATGACAAATATGCAGGAAGTTAATCTATTTGAGCCCTGAACAAGTCAACAAAGTTGACGAAAGGTTGGCAATAAAATATAAATTATCTGCATTAAAGATATAGTCTTTATTTCCCTACAACAACTTAATTAATTTAATCAATGAATATAACTAATCTAGTATTAATTTTACTGCCAAAGTCATGGCGTGTACAGATATAATTTCGAAAAGGTCACAACTCTAGGAGATGTGTCCCGTGGCAAAGAACCTATCAATCATCTGAAAATTGCAGACATTGCAAAGATGAAACAATACATTGCAAAGATGAAACAATACATACTACGGTAAGGCAGAATTTACAGACTTTTATGACAAAATACTGTAATGGCCAACTTTTTAAAGAAAGTCTGTTACTTATGTTTGCTTTATTATGTTTAATTTTAGATACCTATAATAAAAGTTTCGCAAAATTTATATAGTTTTTTCTTTAAATTTTGTGTACTCAATACAGTAAATTTCGACAAGGGCATATCTCATAGATATAAAATATCTGAAAATGTATATATATATGGTTACAAATTTTTTTACAATGAAGGACACAAATTAATTGAAGAAAAAAAACATTTTATTCATTGCAGCAATAATAATCAATAATTATTAAAGTTGTTATAGGGAAATAAGGACTATATCTTTTATGCAGATAATTTATATTTTATTGCCAACGTTTAGTCAACTTTGTTGACTTCTTCAAGGCTCAAATAGTTAACTTCCCTGCATATTTGTCATTTTTATAATTATCAGATTGATGTTGATGACTTAAGAATAATTATAAAAATGACAAATATGCAGGGAAGTTAACTATTTGAGCCTTGAAGAAATCAACCGAGTTGACGAAACGTTGGCAATAAAATATAAATTATCTGTATAAAAAATATAGTCCTTATTTCCCTATAACAACTTTAATCATTTAATCGATGGACATAACTAATCAAAAATATGATAAATGCATAATAATAACATTTGTTGCATTTTATATTGTAATTATGTTGACATGCCTGTTAATTTTTATTTAAATGAGTAGCTATTTTTCCATTGAATGAATATTTTTTTGTCAATGTATCATCTCTTAAGAATATATTGGAAATTTCTGAACAAGGAGTCTTCATATTGAATTTATCTATAATATCTGTATAATCTCGATCGAATACAGAGAATGACAGATTGGTCTTAAAAGATCGAAGTTGATGATTGGTCACCTTAATATAAAGTATAATAACGTTTAACATCAAATATTTCTGTAATTTTCGATTGCTAATTGATCCTAAAATGTAACTCAAAAATAAATTTAACACTACTTTAGAAAATAATTAGGTATTTTTCATTCCTAAACATTTTTAATTTTCAGACATGTGTCCTTTTCGAAATTGCATATTCAACTGGATATATAATTTATTTTGCAGGCGAGAGTTGATGAATACATTTAACAAAATCACTTAGTTCAGATTTCCTCTTTTCCCCATAAGCACCTCGCAAAGTAGTATATTAGGTTTTTTTATTATTCGCCTGGAGGACACGCTCGGATGTGAAATCCCTCATACAGTGGGCGGCCAAATTATTATACTCAAATGATTTTTATCAAGTAAATTTATTCAAACTTTTCAAAAAATCTAGTAGTTATCTAGTCTAAAACCCTTTTGGACTGGCCTGACAACTCGCCAGACCTAAATCCGATCGAAAATGTATGGGTGGTCCTAAAAAAAGAAATTTGCAAAGATCAAATAATTACTAACAAAAGGGACTTGATAGAAAATATTATTAAAGCATGGCACAATACAGATGCACTTCAAAAAAATGCATTGCCACAGCGAATACAAAATGTGATAGCTCGAAAGGGAGAATTTACTAAATATTGAAATTGTATTTGTATTGTCCTAAGATAATAAAACCTATAAAGATAACAATTGAAACTGATATTATGAGTTTAATAGTAAGCTAAACCCTTAAAAATGAAAGATATAATTTTTCAAATTAGTATAATAATTTGGCCTTCAAATGAGTGTAATAATTTGGCCATCCACTGTAATTGATATTAAATATTAGATGTGACAAATCAGAGAAAAATAGGAACAATTAAACAATGTTAAAACATGCGATCTATTGCGATATTTCTCGAATTTATTATGGCTTCATCAGTAGCCACCAATGGATTCAACCAGACTAATAGCTGGCTACTCTAAATAATTAATAGTATTGTATAAATATGTGTGTTCTAATTAGTAAGAAGATAAATGACAAAGTGTTTTATAAATTTGATCAAGGTTATTATATTATGTCTGGGTTGATTTTGATGATTGTGAAATGATTCATTTGTATTTATTTTTTGTATAGAACCTGATGAAGCCATAATAAATTGGCGAAACTTCGCAATTGATAGCATGTTTTAACACTTTTTAATTGTTCCTATTTTCTTCTGATTTGTCACATCTAATATCTAAATAATGGAAATGAATAACAATAATAATTGGTATTAAAGTTTTAAAATGACAAATTTTGTAGTTGAGTGCTTGCCACTTTATATATTCAAAATCAGATTTTACTAAGCATTGATTTATAGGAAAATTAACTTACACCTTTCATTTTTTATCTATTTTAGATTTTTATTCGGGCTTAAGCCATTTTGTCAATGCACAAAAATAAAATATAGACAATTTTGTACATTTTAATAGATATGTTATAAATAATAAAACAATTAATCAGAGATAAAAAAACTATTTTCGATTGAAAATAATATGATTTGCTTATTTTTAAAAATATATTTGTTTTATTAATAAGATAATGTAATTAAGTAAAAATATAAATTATATACATACTTGGACATTTCCACCTGTATAAAATGGGTCTAAAGTTTTTTCTACTTCATATCTGAAATAAAAAAAAAAGTAGATAAAAAGAATTTAAGGATTTTTGTTTATGTCTTTGATAAATATTTAAAAAATTCTACTTACATTTCTTTTAACTTAACTTTTTCTGTCATTGTGTATATTTGAAATCCTCACGTGGCTTGAAAATTATTGAAATATATATTGTGCTATTTTAAAATTAGAAGAATATAAAGAATGTTTATAGAAAAGATAAAAATATTTGTTTAGTTATTTTTTTTATTAAACTATATCAATTTCTTGAAGATGTTTATAATAATTCTTTTATTCATTATATTAAATATTTAGTATTAAATCACAAAACTCAAAACATAGATTTAAGACAATTTCATTTTCATTTGGGAAAGCTGTTTGCTATTTTCAACCATAGAGGGCGTTTTTGTGTGGAAACTAAAATAAAAGGGGGAATATTCAAATATTTTTATATTTTAATTGCATACCTTTGGACATTTGACTAACTTAAATATAAAAATAATTTTTAAGAAAAAATAAAACCGACTTCAAAAAATTCAATGCAACAAATAAAATACAGTAAAAGGTAAAAATAATTATTATCTTATTTAGTTACAACTAAACGACGAAATATTAACATGAAATTACTTTTTGAAGTCGGTGCCAAACATATACCTTTTATGAATCGCACTCGACTAATCTTAGTACGTTAGGCGGGTACACTCGCTTATATGTATAGTTTGTTTGACACCGACTTCAAAAAGTAATTTCATGTTAATATTTCTTCGTTTAGTGGTAACTAAATAAGATAATAATTATTTTATACCTTTTAGTGTGTATTTTATTTGTTGCATTTAATATTTTGTAGTCGGTTTTATTTTTTCTTAAAAATTATTTTTAATTTCTCTTTTTAGTGATGTTATTAATAGTGATCATATCATCAGAACTTGACCAAATTAATATGGCACTATCCCTAAGATACTACCCCTTTCCAATAAAAAAAGATTAATCGAAATCGGTTCATAAACAAAGAAGTTAGGCCTGAACAAACCTACAAAAAGCTCTAATACCAATAAAAAATAAACTGCAACGGATCGTTGCTAAACTTTATCCAAATTCATTTGAAATATTAATATGTTTATTCCTTTATTATTAATCAGATATCACTTGCAATTTGCAGTTCATGTTGACTTTAATTCAAAAATAATGATCGATTCTCATTTAACAGTCGAGGAATAACAATTCTACATTGGATTTTTGACATTTCGGTTATTATTGGTAACCATTGCTGAAGACATGGAGGAATCGACTTAAAATCAAAAATAACGATCGATTCTTATCTAATACTAGAGGAATAACCTTATTGCATTCCATTTTTGATGTTTTGACTATTAATGGCAACCTCTACTGAAAACCTGGAAGAATCGACTTAAAATCAAAAAGACTAAATTCTTTTTTGGTAAACAACTCAATTGTCAGTATTTTGGAATGTGCGTGGTGTAATATTCATCGACTATTTTGAGAAGGGAAATACCATCAACAGTGAATATTATATATTGGAGCGTTTGAAGGCCGAAATTGCAAAGAAACGGCCCCATTTGAAGAAGAAAAAAGTGCTGTTTCATCAAGATTCGGCCTAAACGCTCCAATATATAACCGTGTCACAAGTCAATCAAAACAATGGCAAAACTACATGAATTGAACTTCGAATTGCTCCCACATCAACCGTATTCGCCAGATTTGGCTCCCAGCGACTACTGGATGTTCGCAGACCTCAAAAAATGCTCACCGGAAGAAATTTCTCACGAATGAACAGGTTATCGCTGAAACTGAGGCTTATTTTGAGGAAATAGATAAATCATTCTACAAAAATGTTAGAGCGGCGCTGGAATGATTGCGTTGCTCTTGATGATGGAGATTACGTTGATGAATAAAGCTAATTTTGAACAAAAAAAAACATGTTTCTTTGTTAGGCCCGGGACTTTTTAGCCCATGTGATATTAGATATAATCGAATAATTCAATTATTTTATATATTTATTTATTATATTAAATATTCTCACATTTAAATATATTAAAAGATATTTCACTAGGGTATATTGAATGGGCTTGATGAAATGACGTGAACCCTATGCCAAGTGCCTATATAGATTTCGAGAATCTATATAGCCCTATATAGTTCGTATATAGTTTGAAACAATGTGCTACTAGGGTTGTGTCTCAACCTCACCATAAGACAGACAAAAAGATTTATAAATGAGAAAGAAAACGATCTTGTTTTATCGATTTAATCTATGTGAAGGTTCACGTAATCATTCTAATATAAGAAAATAGCATTTCAATTAAGAATTTTGTAGTTTAAATGAAGTGTAATGAAAACATTCAGTTTCGTCATTGGGGCAGAGAGTCAACTAGAAATGGCAAAAGGGTTTAATTTTTTCCTCATCATATATTCAATTAAATCTATTTAAATTTTATATTTATGAAATATTTTCTTTTATTAAATTAGGGAATGAGGAAAAGATTTTTATATTATAGACAAAAGGATCAGCCGGGATTCGAACCCGGGATCTTCGCATGTGCGCTGCGAAGCCTTTATAAGAGCCTTAGCTTTTTTATATTTTATAACAAATAGTTGTTATTAGAATATTTGAATTTTAAAGTTTATTTATTTAAAGTGTAATTTAAAAAATGCTAATTACTACTTTGAAATAATTTTTAAAAATATGAAATTAATAAATATTATAAAACAATCGATTATTATATAATTATTTTCAATTTTGAACGAAATTGATTGATGGGTTTTTAAGAAGATGGTAAAAAGCTAGAAAACCGTAACAAATGACTCGCCGATGCCGGGTGACTTGCGACCCAGTCTCTTGATTTAACAGACCAAAATAATTATAAATGAGAAAAAACCGATCTTATTTTATCGATTTAAGGTTCACAGTATGTCTATTATATAAGAAAATAACATTTTGATTAAGAATTCTCTAGTTTATAAGAAATCATATGAAAAGATACAATTTCTTCTCTCCGGGAGCGAATCAACTAGAAATGGCAAAAAGTTATATTTTTTTTCTCATTAAATATTTATTCAAATCAATTGAAATATCATATATATGTGTTATTTTCATTTATCTTTTATATCAAATAATTATTATTAAGAAATTTGCATTTTAAAGGGTAGTTTATTTGAAGCCTAATTTGTAAATACGCTAATAACTAATTTTAAATAATTTTTAAAATTAATTATCAATAATTTAAATTTAAATTTGAACGAAATCGATTTAGTACTTTTTGAGAAAATCGTCAAAAACCCCAAAAACCGTCTATGAAAAGCCGTTTTAGAAACATTTTAAAATTCACCTCCATGTCACAAGTCAATATTTCGTTTCATATGACTTTTTAAACTTTTTTCAAATGCATCTTGTGTTTTCAAAAAACATCTTTTTTTACAGTTCAGATGGTTTTTGACCATTTTCTCAAAAAGTACTTAATCAATTTCGTTCAAAATTAAATTAAATTATTAATAATTAATTGTTTTATAATATCTAATAATTTCATATTAAAAAAAAAATTCACCCTTTAAAATGCAAATTTCTTAATAATAACTATTTGATATAAAATATAAAATAAAATAACACACAGATATGAAATTTCAATTGATTTGAATAAATATCTAATGAGAAAAAAAATAAAACTTTTTGCCATTTTTGTTGATTTGCTCCCGAAGAGAAGAAATTCAATAGTTTCATACAATTTCTTTTAAACTACAAAATCCTTAATCAAAATGGTATTTTCTTATTTAATAGACATTCTGTGAACCTTCAGATAGAAGAAATCGACAAAATAAGACCGTTTTCTTTCTCATTTATAATTCTTTGGTCTGGTTTTATCAAGAGGCTGGGTTGCAATCAGCCGGCATCAGCGAGTCATTTGTTATGGATTTAACAAGTCCATTCAGTCGACAGTATTGAATTATCTTTTAACATTATAATTTAATATATTTGTGATTTACGATTATATAATATAATAAATAAATAAATAAAATAATTTAAGAAAAATGATATGTTATATACAAAAAGCCTTATTTAGGCTGGCAACCACGGACCCAGACTCAGAGGGCAGAGCAACTATATTATCGTATTATTAGTTTTAAATAAATAATTTTAGTATTAAATAATTCTTATTCTTCTTAATTCACCGTCTCCCTATGAAGCTTGGTGATCCATCATTGTCCTCGATACAGCAGCCCTAAAACCATCTATCGATGAGCATCTCAACCATTTTCTTAGGATTTTAAAGAGGAGTTTTGGCGTCTACCGACAGATCTTTTGCTTTGAATTTTACCCTCATTGATCAGCCTCAGAATCTCGTATCGTTCCCCTCTCAAGATGTGGCCCAAGTACCGGATCTTTCTTTCCTTGACGGCAAGCAGCAGCTCTTTTTGCTTTTTTCGAACTTCGTCATTGGTGATTCTATGCACCCAGTAGCACCCTTCGGAACATGAACATTTCAAATGCTTCGATTTTTCTTTTCATAGCTGTCCAACTCTCGCACCCATAGAGGAGGACCGGGAAAATAAATAATTACAAGCGTTAATAAAAATTGGTTATTATTTTATTATAAAAGTAAGCCGTTGGGAACCTGAAATAAATAATATAATATAAATAAAATAGATCTCTTTCTTTCTTATTTATAATTCTAATTGAGAGAAGTTTTTCGGGAATCGATAGACAGTCCCTTCTGATATCATGCATTATTTGTTATCGATTTTTTTTTCTGATTTATATTATGAATTCTAAAAAACCGTCTACAGTTTTAAAATGAATTAATCTTTTCAAATATTCTCAAATTCAATATAATATATAAAATATTAGACTACAGCATAGGCCGTGATAAGAAAGTCTCGCTCCAGGGGCTCAAGACTCCGAAAACAAATATTATTTTATTTTTAGTATTGAATAAATTGGCAAAATTACACTTTGCTTGTCAAGGTCGTGGAGAACATTGCCTTTATAGTAGGACATTTTTTACGATGAAAACGCGAAATCCTCGCGTGTGGATTCATTTAATGTTTTTAGCATTGCAGGCCCGATCTGACTGTGCTCTAAGCTCGCGTGATGCTTCTGTTTCCAGTCTTAAAAATTGCTGGGATATTCTCAAATGTGAAAATAAAAGCTTTCTCACCCTTGTAACATCATCATTTCCTTGTCCAAAGGACCAAGATTCACTTCTCCATGAGTTAAGGCATTCGGGATTTTTTGATGTTTTCGAATCCCGTGAAGGAAATGAAGATGGAATTATCACATGGGGATGTTTTCTTTGTAACCATCCAGAACGAGCAGTCGGCTTTCTTCAGGACACAGAGCCTGTAATTGAGGGACAACTTAAAGAGAAAAAAGGCAGATGGAAGATTTTCAAACGATGGCG
>JALMQS010000087.1:3436715-3524095 GCA_024734495.1 Forficula auricularia | reverse complement strand
CTCCTGAAGATGGGTTAGTCACCCGAAATATATATATCGAGATTAAAGATTCTCTAAAATATAAATTTGTTTTATTTTTTTATATCTTAATGTGAAACCTACCAAGTATTTTTATCCAACAATTTTAAAAAATGTTTCACCACAAGTACCAACACCAGTACCCCTTAAAAACTATTCTTGAATACGTAATCAGAAATTTATTTGCTTATTATTAGTATCCATTAATTTCCAATTATTTTGATAAATTTGCTTACATTATGCTCAAAGTTACTTCATAGTTAGTTTCTATAAACAAAACTCGGATGTCTTCATATTAAGTCAATATCATATATAAGTAAGCTCTAATTATTTCAATAACAAACGCTTAGAATAGATTTGATTACGAAGTATTTTTTAAGCTAAACAATTATTAATATTTTCCAAGTTTTTCAATTAAAACTTCTCAGTGCACATTTTCACTTTTAAATCTCTTATTCAGAAGAGAAAATAAACTGCAACCGATCGTTGCTAGACTTTATCGATAGTCGTTTGAAAAAATAATATGTTTATTCTTTTTATTATCTATTAATCAGATATCACTGACTATTTGAAGTCAATGTTGACTTAAAATAAATTTTGTTTTTTAATAATAAAAAAAAAATTAATTTTAAGGCATACGCAATAATTTAGATTAATTTAGTAGATTCAAGAGAAGATGCAAGGTACTGATTTTTTTAGAATTTGTAATGATTATTTTCCATTATGTTGTTTTCTTTCAGGGAAACAGATTCGATTGAGCAGCATGCAGAGGCCCTTGTATCACTTCTTGAGTCGTGTTTGAATCATAATTTGCAACCATCACAATAAAGATGAAGATCCTCCGCATGCTAAAATTGCTTCTGATATAATTTCATGCATTTTTCTGGTATTTTGATTTTGTGTTTTTATCCTAATCTTTTTTAATTTAGTTGTCTTTCAATCAATAATAAACTAGCAAGAAATTTCCGAACAATCTAGGCTATCGCTTAATGCACTATGGTACTACGCTTAAGAGTACTGTAAAAAACGAATTAGATCTTTGAGATGGCATGAACAAATAAGTTTTAATAGAGATAATTGTTTCGATTTTTTAAATTAATTGACTATTGATTAAATATTTCAAAGATAAACTACTTAAAGATTTTCTATTATATTTCAAAAACAAAATATTAAGACAAAGACTTTAACAGATCTGAATAGACATTTCTTTTAAACCAAGTTCTTCTTTAACGGTAAGCTCGTCTAGCTGCTTCCGCAGGACAACTGAATTATTTTAATTCGTTCATATTTATTATTATTTTTTTCATTTTTCGATTTTAGAAATGTTTGAAACTTGGAAAAAATAGTGCTATGAAATCTCAATTCTATTGAATGTTCATTTAAAATAGCTAATTTCTATTAATGCTACAAATGTACAAAAAAATAACTTAATATCTCATAGTGAATAGAACCTCATCGTAAAATGAGGACCGAAAATGTTATACATTATTTTAAAATTTAATTAATTTTGGTAGATATGATAACAAAAACATATATGCAAAAAATTCATTAAATAAAATTATAGAAAATATATGACGTCGCCTTAGAGTGTAAATCTGCTAATTCACAACAAGGAAATTTTACAAGTTAGAGAAAAATAAACAAAATTAAATATTGTTAATGGAAAGAAATTATTTTCCACATTTTTTCTACAACTTACGATCATAATTTTAAGTAGCAGTTTTACTTTGGACGATGCTGCTCTCTTTCTTTCGAACGGTATTAATATCTCATATATGATAAAAAATGGATTTAGCAGGTTTGCACTCCAAGCCGACGATGTGTATTTTAATAATTGCTCTGTTGCTAGGAAATGGATGAAAAAATAAATACATTTAACTATCTTAGGAGAAGGAAAAGCTGTTAATAAATAAATATATAATATAATAGGACAAAACTACTTTTTATCACGTACCTATATTTTATTATGTAATACTGCTATTAAAGATAGTCCACTCTGAAAAAAAATTTACGTACCCTAAGTTAACATTCTTGTTTTACTAGAATTGTGTGAGAGGTGTATCTGTGGCAATCATCGAAACAAGATTTCCTCAATATTTTTCGTTAAATTGAAGGATTGGTTTTGTCACAAATATAATAAAACAATAATTTTAATAACTATTTGAATTATTTAATTGATAACTATACAGTTTCGGTCACCACTGGTCGACCATCCTCAGTAGTTCTAAAATTGAAATGAAACATTTATTTACATTTTTCTTTTTCTTTTTCAATATTCCTCATTATATTTTCAAAAAAGTGATACTTTTTTTAATAATTTTTTCTTAGTGAATTGTTAATACTTAATGAATGCATTTAATGTGGCGCCTCTGTGTTTACAGATATATGACCCGGGCAGATAGATCAATAGTAACGAAGACAAGTTCCCAAATGACTCAAGAGAGAGCTTATGTAGTAGTAGTGCTGTAGTTAATAATATAACTTGCATCTTTTGCAGAAGGCCACTTCCTCTGATGAACTAATAGGTGAAATTTAAACGAAATGCCAAAAGTGTGAATCGTGCACCCATAATGAATATACAGAGGGCGAATACAATTTCTGGAATGTTTGATATTTCCATTAATACGCAAGGCCACATAACCCACTGATACTCTAAAATTCTTATTTTCAAAATATTTTGAAAATTTTATTTTTTAAACCTATGATTTTTATTTAAATTTCTGATTTAAACTCTCAGACAGATTTAGGATGTTTCGTCATAAATCGATTGATTGTCAAAATAATAGTAAATTATTTTTTTATCTCTCCTTTATAATTTAATATGTTTATTTGTAGTCGAAATGTTTCATTCAAGCGATTTCCTTTCTAATGGTAAAAAAATCCAGATCTTTGATATAAATTAAATGAACGATATATACTTTTTTTTTACAATTATCAAATTCATTCAATACAGCAAGCTTAAATTGCTTATTTATTTCATTTTTTTTAGAATTATAGTAAGAAATCGGTGATGAAAGTTGCATTGCCGGTTGCGGTCAAATTTTTGCACAAGGGCAATCGCGAGCTGTCGAGAAATATGTCCTCATATTTATCGTTAGCCGCAATTGAAAGTGCAGAGTTACTTGCCAAACACACACAACCGATCATCGATTCAATACTATCAGGTAATTAACTTTTTTATCATTTCAGTGCAATTTTTTTTAATTAATCACGAATCATACTCAGTACCTATTCTATAGCTAGTCTGTTCACGTTTGAATAAAAAACTTTCCTTGAGATGTTGCCAATTTTAAAGTTCCAATGTTGTTAAGTTTAACCAGTAAAATAATCCCAATCAGATTGTGAAAAAAGATCTAATTCTGTACCATCTATAGTTTATTAATTATATTAAACCGAATCCATTAAAAAAAGCAATACTCCTTCAGTAAATGAAAAGGACAGAGTTTATTGTATGAATTAAGAAGGAGAGAATCTTATCTCAAAAAAACGTGGGACAGACTATTGAAGAAATCATTAACTTTTAAATTTATCTTATCTTATATGTAATTACTTAATAATATTGTTGTTTTTTAGAAATTATCCGCTCTGTCGAGTACTTCCGCAAATTTATGCTGTGAAAAAGGATATCGTTGATGAACATGCGATGGCTTTAGTCTCTCTTCTTCCTCATTGTCCAAATACAGAAAAACTGGCTTTACTTCAGCTTTTCGTTCTTGTCGCAGAAAACAACCCCACTGTGAGTTTGAATGTTTTTTAATTACAGTAAAACCTCGTTTATCCGGCCCTTATTTATCCGAACCTCCGGATTATCCGGATCGGATCTGTATACATTTTTATTTTAATAAATGTTCACATAGATAATAATTTTTAACTCTGATAGCAAGAATGTAATTATAATTTCACCAAAAATGCTTCATTCAAACGGCACACGTGCTTAAAACAAAAGACAGTGGACCAATTCTTTGAAATGAAATGATGTGAAAAGTTATTTTATTTTTTTAACGTATGTATTTTTTTAAACAATTCTATGTAATTTTGATATAAACATGTTTTTTTATCGTAATAAATTCAAATTCGCTTATTTGAGGATTTGTTTTGTTATTATTACCTATATATCCGGATTATCCGGTTTGCCTTTGGTCCCAGTTAGTCCGGATAAACGAGGTTCTACTGTATATGTTTTCATAATTAAAATTTAACTAAAGAAGATTAAAAGAACTCTCATATACGTCCAAATGTTTGATTGCTTTGATCATTAGGTTTGATACGAAAAATAATAAACAAAGTGTGTATTTAACAGCTCCTGGAACCGTCGCTTCCTCAGCTTTGCGAATACCTATCGCCGAGTGGTACAGTTTCGGCCACCATGCAGTTGCTAGTGAACGTGGCTAATGGTAAACCTCAGCTTCTTGTGGACCACGTAGCCAAAGTGCAGCAAGCAGCACGAGCGCATCCATCTACGCTCTGCCTGGCTGCACAGGTCAATTGCTCGGAGTAGGCCGGCTAAGTCAGGTAACTTCTTCTTTTTTTTTTTTCAGAAACACTTTTCAACTTCGATTTTCACTCCACTAATAACAAAACAATAATCATTTACACATTAACACCATGGCCATATTACTAGTAGTAGGTTTAGGGCCCAGGAGCTAGAAAAGTAAATGTCATCCCTTCCAGGAATGTAGTTAAATCAGGGTATGCTTGAAAAAACAGTTTTTTTTTAATATTTATCACTATAAATATAAGAACATCGGAATTAAACTAATTTCAAAGGGGAGAAAAGTAGCACTTTCTCATGATACGGGAAGCTTGCTGTTAAATTTAAACTAAATTTTTAATATGAAAATATTTTCGATATCTATAATTTTTTTCCTATGCCTGCCATTCTTTATCAAATTAAAAAAAAAATTGTTGATTAAATCAGGATTTTTTTTTAATGTGTCTAAATTTTCAGAATGAAAAAGATTTAAATTATGTTTTCCAAAATTTTTTTTAAAATGAACGATTGAAATTAATCAAAGTTTAAAAAAAAAATCCCCAAATATATCTAAATGCCTAGATATATAATATATCGTCGCTTTAGAGTGTAAACCTGCTAACTTCCTTCAACCATAGACTCGATTGTCTTGATCACAGATCTAATAACCTGCTAACTTACTATAAGGATATTTTACAGGGCAGACAAAACTTCACAAAATGTAATATTGTTGCTTAGGAAAGAATCCATTTTTCACATTTTTTCTACAACTTACGATCGTAATTTTAAGTAGCAGTTTTACTTGGACGATGCTGCATTTCTTTTCTTTCGAACGGTATTAATATGTCATATGCGATAAAAATGGATTTTCAGGTTTACACTCTAAGGCGACGATCATATATATATATATATTCGTAGTGTATTGTCAAATCCTTTTATCAGAATTTTTTCAACTTTAAAAAATGAATATTAATAGATAATTGATCGAGTGCCCTAAAAACAGGTTCTGGGCTGTAGACCAAATTGTCCATCGGTAGATCTGGCCATGACAGATTTATTAACAAAATAGATACTAATTATACAATCATTATTTTGTGTAGGTTCGCGCCCAAGAGGCCCTAAATTTCGTTCGCGAAAATCTTTCAAAAGCAGATCGAAGTAGTCAGACAAATTTACTCTGAGAAGCTACGCTTCTGTGCTCAACATACCCAGCTCTATTCACGGATAAAATGTTACAAGAAGTTCGTCAGTGTAGTGGAATAGGAAAATCTCCACCCACTCAAGTAAAACAATCCCATGGAGTCACTATAGTCAAAGTAGGGAAATGGAATGGAACTTCTACCGGCTTAGGGAACACCTTAATCCTGATCTAAGCAGTGAACTGATCTAATTCTTATAAATTTGCACTTTTATAAATTTTCATATATGAAAATTTTTTAGAGCAGAAGTAAATAGAATAATGTCGCGACTTCGGCTTGGAGGGGACAGTAGAAGTACAGGGAGGCTGCATTCGGCGCACAGGTCAATGACTAGGTTAAATGTTGGTAGGATTTGATTAATCTTATCATTGATATTCTATGGGATTGGATTGTTTTAAAGAATACTGCATAATTGTTAATTTTCTAGGAGGAAGTCGGACGGGATCAGTAGGTGGTCTGCATAAAAGCATGACCCGATTAACCTCAAGTCCCCAAACCACTACCAATTACAATAACCTCATCTACAGCTATTTCTAACTCTGGTACAGCGACTTCTGTAACGGCACTTCCTGGGGAAAGCCGTGGACATCCGTTGCTCCTGCAGTGTCAGCTATATCTGTGTCTGCTAATACAACCTCTTCAACCTCCACTACAACTACTGTAACAAATTCAAGCGTTACTTCTACTATAAATGCACCTGGGCGAGTTTCAAGTGGAGGGGTCACCGTAGTTACAACGAAAGGAAATGGAGTTTCTGGGTATGTTCTCAATTAATAATTTTTTATGCAAAAAATATTTGAAAAGAATTAAATACAATTTTAAGAAAACGAAATTTAATAACGAATGATAAATACTCTTTTTACCTTTAAGAATCAACGATTATATTGAAAAATAATGTATTATTTTATTTTTATTTTAGTGCTGTAAGCGATAGAGATCTTACTTTTTCCTCTCCTACTCAACTTTCTGTGACGACGCCTTCCAAGGATAATCGTAAGTACTCTTCAATTTTAATATTTATTGGTATAATTTTTACAATAGAAAATAAAATTAAATGAATAGTGATTATGAAATCTTTTAATGATGATGATTGAAGCTTTGAATAAAATGTTTTTTCGTTCTCTATAATGTCAGATGAGGTTGAAGCTCCTAGGTCAAACCAAGTAGCCAGATTGCATTCTTCATTGATTCAATTTCCGAAGGGGTGAAGACAACCCTTCTGACATAGGTATAATAAAAAAATTATCCATAACATGTTGGATTTCGTAATTGACAACCTCTCTTGATTTATGCATATAAATCTTAACTCTACTACTATCCACATTTTGTCTTTTGTGTTTAAAAATAGAATACTTAACATTTGAAGAGTTTTGATGGTACTAAAAGAACGAAAATTAAATTGGTCACAAATATACAGCCTAACAGAAAAATATTTCGACCAGAAAAAAGCCAAATGTAAAATTATTTAATCTAGTGATGAATAAATTGTCTACATACCAAATAGATTCTATAGTTTCGAATGACCTGTCTTGCTTATCTTGAGACTAATATAAAAACTCAACACGAATATTGATTGAAGCTTTAATTAAAATTGAATTTTATTCTTTCCGGAAATAAATTAACCGAAGAAGCAAATTTGTAAAAAAGTTCATTCAACCAATTTTGATAAAACTTCAATAAATATCCTTATGAAATATTTATATTAAACTGAAATTGATGACTAGTCTCCAATAAATTACAGAAAAAACATCAATCTGTACGATCATCAGTCTTTCTTGCCCCATTTTAAAAACTGTTTATATATACTAATAATAATTGAAATTTTTAACCAAGTACTTTCTGCAAGATTAAGTGTATTTTTTGTTTGTTTTAGTTCTCTCTACATCCCAAGCTCAAATTTCAAATTCCCCAATTAAAATGACACCATCGATACCTGTTGCGTCTGCAGCTCCCACAAGAAGGCATCGCAACACAAGTGTCACTCTGCTCAATTCCGCAAATAATCCTGTCGCTTCTCAACGGATATCAGTATTCGAGCCATACCCCATGCGCGACACGGTCCAACATTTTTGCGAAAAACATTTAGACAAAATTAAATCCTATATGGAAAAATTAGCAATTCGTGTTCCCCCACCTGCCAAATGTACTATAGAAGGTATATTAATCATTTATATATACATTTATTTCTAATAAGATAATAATAATATTTGTTTATAGAACGGCGTGCGAAAAAATTGGCAAAATTACACTTTGCTTGTCAAGGTCGTGGAGAACATTGCCTTTATAGTAGGACATTTTTTACGATGAAAACGCGAAATCCTCGCGTGTGGATTCATTTAATGTTTTTAGCATTGCAGGTAAGAAGATATATGTAGCTATATTAAAATGACTACACCTAATTATTCAGGCATGCCTCCTATCATATATTATAGCTTGTACTAACATACATATACTTAGATATAAATCCTCAGAAATATAATATATAGGTACTAGGTTGACCCACATCTATTGCTAGTAATTTTTTTTACTATCAATAAAAAATAAATAGCTAAAGATTACATTTTGACAAAAAACATATTTTAATACCGACTTTTTTACTTTAAAATACAGGGTATGGTCAAGTATTGTAATCGTGCATGAAAAAAGTGTTATTTTTGCTTCTTTTTTTTAAATATCTCAAAAACGGCTGAAACTATTTTGATAAAAAAAATGGGGTGAAACCATGGCATTTCGGTCTACAAAAAAGCTCTAATAAGTGAACATCGAAAAAATTATATTTTTCGAGATAATAACTGTTTTGTCAAGATTTTGGTGCATATCGACCCAAAATTAAAGGGGGTGGAGGTGGGTTTAAAAATTTAAAATCTAGGCCATTTGAGCAAACTTCACCAAATTTTGTATACACAATCAATGGGCCCCATGAGCACTAAAAATTCAAAAAACAAACTCCCCAAAATGTGGGGAGAGGTCAAAAAATATAAAATCTAGGCCCTTGTACCAAACTCAACCAGAAGTGTATGGTAAAGTCAAGTGGATGGCCACATCAGAACGCTTCATTTTATTTTAGTCTCGTCTTCTGTTTTTGTTTGTTTTTATTGTTATAAATTGATAGTAAAAAAAAATCGAGCCTTAGTATTAATACATTAAAAGTCGATCGAAAACATTAAATATGAACAACTATAAAATCTCAAAAAATTTTGGCTAAAAATTGTATCGCTTACAAAAATTGCATTTCCTATATTAATTTTAATTTTTAATTGAATACTTTATTGGATGATAAAATACTTTTTTAAGGGGGTCAGCGAATAAATTCTCACTCGGGTTTGTTTGACAATCCCAACTTATGTTTTTTATTCATTAATCTGTCGTAGTTTTTTCAAAAAAATATTAGGAAATATAAAATTAATTTTTAAGCTAAGTAGTTAGCTCATTTAATTTTAATAATTATTTGTTTTTCACTCTTGCCCCCAAATGTAAACTGACAACTAACGATTGGTGTGTATAGTTTCTCATGTAAGGAACGATAATATTGTAGGTATAATACATCTCGTAGTTAGAAAAAAATGACGGAATTTTTAAAAATATTTTTCATAGATAATTTATAGAAATATCAAATGATTTATTTATATTGTATTTTTCCAGGCCCGATCTGACTGTGCTCTAAGCTCGCGTGATGCTTCTGTTTCCAGTCTTAAAAATTGCTGGGATATTCTCAAATGTGAAAATAAAAGCTTTCTCACCCTTGTAACATCATCATTTCCTTGTCCAAAGGTGAGTTAAATATTTTAAAATTTAAATTAAGGAGTTTTAGTTTATATTTTGAATTTTAGAATTGATAAAAACTACAGCTATATGACTTTTAGGACCAAGATTCACTTCTCCATGAGTTAAGGCATTCGGGATTTTTTGATGTTTTCGAATCCCGTGAAGGAAATGAAGATGGAATTATCACATGGGGATGTTTTCTTTGTAACCATCCAGAACGAGCAGTCGGCTTTCTTCAGGACACAGAGCCTGTAATTGAGGGACAACTTAAAGAGAAAAAAGGCAGATGGAAGATTTTCAAACGATGGCGCACACGATATTTTACTCTCTCCGGTGCTCATTTATCATATAAAGGAGATGTGAGTAGTAACAGATAAACAATATTTATCATTATCTTTAAGTTATTAGTGGTAACTTTTGAGAAATATTTCATAATTTTTTCAGTTTTAATTTGAAAATATTCTGACAACACATATTATTCGTCATATATTATTCGTCGTATTATTAATAATTAAATAATTTGTTACATATACAGTTAATAAAATTTAAAAAAAAACGATGTATTATTTTTGTCTTTTTTTTTGAAAGACAGATTTAAGAAAAAAATCTAATAAAAAATTATATATTTATGTTATATATACCATATAGTTTTATCGTGAAATTAAGACGGTGTCTTTTTAAAATTATTGGATAAAAAATTCTTTGTAGGTTTCACATTAAGATATAAAAATAAAACGAATTTATTTTTGTAGTCTTTAATCTCGATATAATTATATGTATTTCGGGTGACTAACCCACCTTCAGGAGCAACAGAATGTAACTGACCTGGATAAGTCGAATTTGAATAGAAGTCAATGGTAAAATTTATTTTTAGATATCAAAAGGGTAAACATTTAAAATTAGTGGAGGGAGAAAGGTAGGAAGTCTATTTTGTTTAATTTTGAATGCCCTTCTGAGAAATGAAGATCTAAACTCAGGTAGGTGTAGGGGTGGAGGAAGAATTAAAATGAACACAAGATTGCAAATATTTAAAGAATGTAATCAATGATTGTACTTTTCTTAACTTCTAATTGATTATTTAATATATTCGTTTTATTTGAGAGAGCTAATTTTATTTCCGTTGACTCTTAAAAAATCTAAACGTAAGCCCTTTCTTTCGAAATATAAAGGAACGAGGTGGCTAATAGAAGGTGTGTTTATTCAAATGTAGATGATTGGCGAAGGTAGAAGTAGATTCCATATTAATATCATTTGATCTGTTAAGACTATTAAAGGCTCTTTCATGTTCCAAGTAGCGAGTTCTAAAAGAGCGTCCAGTTTGTCCTATGTAGATTGCGTCGCAATTATCACAAGTCAATTTATATAAACCTGATTTATTTAATTTGTCAATTTTGTCTAATTTATTATTAATTAGTTGTGAACCTAAAGTGTTTTTATTATATAAAGCAGGACTTATACCAGATGTTCTAAGAGTTGAAGCTATAGGGTTTGTAACATGGTTCGAAATGAAGGGGAGTCTTTTAAATATTTTATCAGTTCCGGAATTTAGTGCGTGTATGTGAGAGATACTTATTTTTCGATTAATTTTTTGTAAATTTTATTAATTATCAGTGTGCTGTGTGTATTCACAGCTATATTATAAATGATATTTAGTTCATTGTTGAAATCTGAAGTGTCCATTGGTATCGAAATAAGTCTGTAGATCATCGAATAAAACGTGGCATATTTAGTGATAGTGGGGTGGTTAGACGAAAATGGAATCACTGTGTCTGTGAAAGTACTTTTCTAAAAATTTTGTAATTAAGTTTGTTTTTCGAAATAGTTATTTGGAGGTCCAAGAAGGAAAGAGTTTTATTTCCAATTTCCGAAGTGAATTCTATATTAGGGTAAAGGGAAATATATATATATATAATCGAGATTAACGACTCTACAAAAATAAATTCGTTTTATTTTTATATCTTAATGTCAACCTATCAAGTATTTTTTATTCAATAATTTTAAAAAATGTTTCCCCAAGTACCACACCAAACTCCTTAAAAACCACCGGTGTCTTTTTTACTGAATTCGAATTATTATGGATAATTTTTATAGCATGTCAGAATTCACTCCTTTAACATTGAACCAAAGTGCCGAAAAATGATCCAGGTCAATGGTTACCCTTGGCAACACTCAATCTAACACAGGTATATTACGCATAAAACATTTCACTCAAAGATTTAATCTTTATCGTAATAAAATCCACGGTTAAATGGTTCTAAAGTAAAAATACCACAAATATTCCAAAGAAAACTAATTCTAGTACAATTTGCAAAATGAAGAAAAAAGAATATGTAATAATTCATAATAAATATTGAAAAAAATGTTTAAATTCGTTTTTGAAAATATGGTGAAAAATCGTGAAAATATATTAAATAAAGTAGCACTTTCATTTCTTTGCTTAGGTATTTCGAGCTGCTAAATTAATGTTTAAATTCTTTATTTGAGATTCACTCTTTTCGCTTTTAATCGAGCCTTTTGGTGCTTGTTTTAAACTTTGAAAACCACAGAACGTGTATTTTTTGGGAAAACTTGCACTCAAACTATAAAGGCTACATATATGGTACTTCCAATTAGTATTCACAAAATAAAAATCATATAGATTTTATTGAAATTAAATAGAACACTTTCTAGGGCATTCCAATATTTCTAAATAAATTTAAGTTAAACATGTGGCGAAATTTCAATTTCTTGTTAATTTGGGGATTATTCGAAGAATGAGCTACCACATCAAATATCGAAGTCTAACTGAGTGTTCTTTGAAGGCTATCAACTCTATAATTAACTGCATCACCTGTCGCTTAACTTCCTAGATTAACGAAATCACTTCGCTAAGGTAGAGTCGAATATAATTATCAGAACTTTTTTTCAGTCTAGTAAATAACGTCCATACAGTCCCTGCGGTAAAAATTTAGGAGTTCGGGGATGAGGCGGACCCAAGGTGCTGTTGAGGCCACCCATTGTAAAATTTCTTTTCTTGGCAAAAGGTGCAAAAAGATACTTTAAAGAAATGATCTTTGTTCACCTCCATATAAAAAAAACTCATTTAAATACACGTTTAATATTGTTTAATATTTCAAAATGAACCTGTTTGATGAAGAGGGTGTAGGTCACATTAGTTACTCCATTTTTTTATAAGATTTCATTATCCAATTAGTATTTTCTCTTGAGTGAGTCTCATATTTTTTTCCTTTTTCTTTAAAATCTGCATTACTATAGACATGTTAAGTTTTCTTATCTACTACACTTCTTTGATAATTTATGTCAATGATGTCATATATTATCTAAGAGCTAACTACACTGATATATTTAAATAACACTAGATAGCAAAAATATTATGTATAACTTTAAATGAAAATTAAAATAACTTTCTCACGTGAAAAAGAAAACAACAAATTATATCAAGAAATATAAATATTATTTTGTTTCAGAACTCAAAGGATGTTCGTCCGATTTCGGTGAACCAAATACGTTCAGTGAAAGTATCTCGAGGGGCACGAAATATTCCGAAGGCCTTTGAGATTTTCACCGGCTCGCAATCATTGATCTTGAAACCGAAAGGAGGGAAGAATGCGGAAGAGTGGGTGCAATGTTTGTCCATCGTGGTCGCCCATTCGCAAGCCAAGGAGCCCCCCACCGTCCTCAGCAGACTAGGCCTGACTCATCAAAGCAATTCACAAAAGAAGATCACGCCATTTTCACCAGTGTAATCCGAGATTATTATTCAAGACTGAATCTACTGCCTGTCCATGGAATAAAAGTACGAAAGAAAATCGCAAAATAAATATATTTTTATCAAAGGATAAATTATGTTATTAACTTTATAAAATACATTTATTATTTATTTTTAAAATTTATTTAGTTATTACTGAGCTTCCAAAATTATCCCCTTTTACTAAAAACAAAATATATTTTGGTGAAAGCGCTGATGGCTTATGTATAATTAGATGCTGTTTTGAGGAAATTTAGATTATACAAGAAATTGTACCTTAGCTTAAATTAATAATTGTAAACCAACCAATAACATATGTATGTGCGTTACCAAGATTGCAATTTTTATATTTATTTTATTTTAATTTAATTTCATTGTCTACTTTTAGACTGATTATAGTGGAGAGTCTCCGCCGAAACTGTCTCATGATTTGAAAATAAAAGATCTAAACAAGACAATACATTTCATTATAACTAAAAATTCCTTGTTTTCAACACACCACCATCTGGTTCAAAGGGCTTAAATACCTCAAAATAGCATCTATTTAAAATATATTTTGCCTTAATATAAATTTTATTCTACTTGAAATTAATTCTAGTAAAATATCAAAGTGTAATTATTTTTTGAAAAAGACAATATCAGAAGTAGTTTATTGTATGTAACAGAACTAAAGCTTTTTATAATTGGGCTCCGCCAAACCAAATTTAAAAATGTCAGTAACACCATTCAAAAATAGTTATGATCCCCACTAGCAACTTTTTCAATTTTGAAATTATAATTATTTTATCTAAAAATGAAAAAAATAAGAATCTCCGTTGAGCTAGAAAAAAATCAGAAAAACTCATAACATGCCAAAGAAATTCGAAGAAAAAATTTCAAAAATAAAAAAAAATTCAGAATAGAGAAAGAAATCTGAAAAACAAAGAAAATTACATTTTTCGGTGAATTCGGAACCAAAATTAATAATAATAATAAATTTTATTGAACCAATTATTTTACATGCATTAGCGTATACATTTTATTTGAGCTTCGACTTCGGAGATTACATCCCCACCATCGACTGTTCTTGATCTTCTCGGGCTTGCGATAATGTTTTTAGTCCGTGTTTGTAGTAAGAGGAAAAATTTACGAAATAAAAAACCTCTTTGCCGTTATTTATAAAAGAAAGGAAAGAATTAGAGGAAAATGATGATGCTATGATAAAAGATGAGCGTTAGGTCCTGTAGAGTTCCAGTATTAGGGGGTTTAGACTAGTTTGGGTGGAACCAAAATTAAAAAAAAGTTTCTATAGGACTATCTTCAGTCTAATTCATCTGTGGAATTTTAGTCAGAATTAAATTGATATTAAACTAATGATGAAAACACACTTTTCATAACTATAGTCCCAGGCTCGGTCCAGTAAAGAAAAATATACATATATGTAACACCTGAGATCTCGTGAACCACTTGTGTTACGCATACTACGAGTTAAGAACTGTTGCAATAAACGAAGTGTTCATATAAAATAGTATATGAACACTTCGTTTATTGTTATATGTATATGAACTCAAGAAATCGAAATCTTAATGAATTTGTTTTCAAGTCTAATTAATAAACTTTTTTTAAAAAACTACACTGAAGTTCAAAAAATCGATCAACCAATAAAAACTTTATTAAATAGTAAGCCATTTTTAATTTTTTACAAGGAACCATAATACATTATTGAAATTATTACTTATTGCAAGTGTAATTGCCACTTGTTGTTGACTTATCCCTTGATTAATTAGGCATACAATTTGAACTGCTTGAACTTCAGAAATATCTATTTTGTATAATTTATCGTGGATTGCGACCACGGGGTTATCCGAGCTAAGTCTGACATTGCTTCCACTTACTTGTGTCAGGCTTCTCTTTTTCTCTCTCCTATACGGCCTCCCTTGGCCAACTCTTGTTTTTTTTACCGACTCCGACGCTATTAGGTTTTCGAGGGCTAGGAGTTGATTTCCTTTTTCATTTTTCTTCTCTTCAACATGTGGAAGGCAACGGGAAACCACCACATTACAAATCCCGAGAATATGCAACATGACGATTTCTCTTCGAGTAAAGAATTCCGGAGGTAAACTAGCCCCTCGTTCGGATCTCCGGGAAGGGGCTACCCGAGGAGAGACCATCATAAAGGGAAAAATAAATAATGACTTTCTACGAGTCGGAGCGTGGAATGTTCGAAGACGCTAAGGGAGACGATAAACTAGTGAATTTAAGAGGGGGGATTTCAAATAGATTACATATTAGTCAGACAAAGATTCAGAAATCAATTAAAGGACTGCAAAAGTTATCCTGGGGCTGATATATCTAGTGATCACAATCTAATTGCGATGAAATGCCAACTAAAATTTAAAAAACTAATAAAAAAGGGGCGGTCGCGAAAAAACTGGGATATATCTAAATTAAAAAATAAGGAAACCCAAAAACTCTTCGAAAACGTAATGAATAAGAAACTGGAAGAAAAAACACACACAAATAATAAAGAAGATGAAATCGAACAAGAATGGAATGACATGAAATCAAGCCTGACCGAAACAGCCAACGAAGTCCTTCAATCAAAGAAAAACGAAATTAAAAAGCCATGGGTAACAGACGAAATACTGCAACTGATTGACGAACGAAGAAAATTTAAGAACAGAAAAGACGAAGAAGGGAAAGAAACATATAAAAAATTAAGATGGAAAGTTATAAGAGAATGTAGAAAAGCAAAAGAAAAAATGATTCAAGAAAAATGTAAAGAAGTCAACGAAAATCTAGTATTGGGAAAAGTTGATGTAGCCTATAGGGCAATAAAAAGAAATTTTCAAGAAGACAAGCCAAAAAGCAAGAACATAAGAGATAAAGGAGGCCACATTATTCTAAACGAAAACGAACAGGCAAATAGATGGAAGGAACACCTAGAAGAACTCTATGGAGAAGAAAAAACAATGAACCCAATAGAAGAAGAAGAATCTGTGGACGAAAACGAATTAGGAGACCCCATACTCAGGTCAGAATTCGAGACAGCTTTGAAGGAACTAAAAAATAATAGAGCACCCGGAATAGACAATATACAAGCTGAAATCCTAAAGAACTCTGGGGAAAAGGCACTTGACAAACTCTTTGAACTAATTAGCAAAATCTATAAATTGGGAATCATCCCAAAAGATTTCCAAAAAACAAAATAGTCACACTTCCCAAAAAGACAGGCGCGGATAAATGTGAAAATTTCAGGACCATTAGCCTAACCTCACATGCCTCCAAAATCCTAACCAAAATAATCCAGAGAAGAATAGAACAAAGAGTTGAAGAAAATCTGGGGGAAGACCAGTTCGGCTTTAGAAGAAACAGAGGCACCCGAGAAGCAATTCTCTCTCTTAGACTAATAATAGAAAGGGCTTTTATCAGGGAAGAATCTGTCTACATCGGATTCATAGACCTAGAAAAAGCATTCGATAACGTCAATTGGGAAATTATGTTTAAAATATTAAAACAGGCGGGAATAAAATTCAGAGAGAGAAGACTAATCTACAATCTATATCAAAACCAGACGGCAATTATAAATATTGGTGATGAACAAAGAGAAGCCAAAATAAAAAAAGGTGTAAGACAAGGATGTGTGCTGTCACCCATGATTTTCAACTTATACATAGAAGAAGCGATTAAAGAATTCAAAGACAAAATTGATACAGGTATAGAAATCCAAGGTCAAAAGATCGCTATGTTAAGATTTGCCGATGACATTGCCCTTCTAGGAAGCAATAAAAAAGAATTAGAGGACGCCTTGAATGGAATTAACCAAATCCTAATAGAAGAAATCAAAATGAAAATAAACAAGAATAAAACCAAGGTCCTAGTATGTACAAAAAAAGAACAAACGAGACAGGAATGCATCAAAATTAACCAAGAAAACCTAGAAGGAGTTAAGGAATTCCGCTACCTAGGAAGTAAAATAACATGGGATGGGAGGAGCAAAAACGAAATTAAATCAAGAATTGCCCAAGCAAAAATGGGGTTTAATTCAAAACAAAAACTACTATGCTCCTCCTCAATCAGCTTAGCAAACAGGAAGTTGCTATTGAAGACATATGTATGGAGCATAGCCATGTACGGGTGTGAAACCTGGACAATTGGAAAAGCGGAGAGAAAGAGATTGGAGGCTTTCGAAATGTGGTGCTACAGAAGAATGATGAATATCAAATGGATGGATAAAATTACAAATGAAGAAGTTCTTGGAGAAATCGGAGAAAGAAGAACCTTGTGGAAGAGTCTGAAGAAGAGAAGAGGTCAGATGATGGGGCACACACTGAGACATGGGGGACTGCTTAGGGATATCTTGGAGGGGGAGGTGGGAAAGAAAAGGGGAAGGGGAAGACCCAGATTAGAATATTTCAACCAAATAATTGGGGGATATGGGATGCCAGACATTTAGAGAGGTCAAACAGCTGGCGGAGGACAGAGTCGAGTGGAGACGGATTGTTGCATCAAACCAGTCTTAGGACTGTATACTCAATGATGATGATGAATAAATAATTTTATTATTAAATAATAAAAAGCAATAAGGAAGCAATATTAGAGCAATAATCTGACTCTTTCAGGAAGGCAATAGGAAACCACCCCTCTTAAAAATTTACCCAGGAAAAATTACAAGCACGGAGAGGATACTCGGAATCGAGTATGGCACTTGAAGAAGAAGAATAAGGACAAGTTTATTTAATAATTTTAAAGAAAAAAATAAAAAACCGACTTCAAAAATTAAATGCAACAAATAAAATACAATCTAAAAGGTATAAAATAATTATTATCTTATTTAGTTACAAAACTCAAACGACGAAATATTAACATGAAATTACTTTTTTAAGTCGGTGCCAAACATATGCCTTTTATGAATCGCACTCGACGGATCTTACTTAGTACGTTTGGAGGGTATGCTCGCTTATAGGTATAGTTTGTTTGGCACCGACTTCAAAAAGTAATTTCATGTTAATATTTCTTCGTTTATTGTAAGAGTTCGTGGCTGTGATGAAACTATACCAGATGAAGGGAGGAGGTATCAGCCAAAGATGGAATCACTGGGTTCAATAAAACACCTTTAATGAGACGCGTTTGAACCTCTGGGTTTGGTGTTTTATTTGCAATATGTCGATGATTCTGTCTTGCAGGCGACCTGAATGCTCTATTTCAACAATCCTTAAAGGTTTTAATGAATTCCATCCAGATATCAAATTTACTTTTGAGGTAGAGAGGGATGATAGGATTTCGTTTTTTGGATTTGGAAATAATAAAGAAAAGCGATGGCTCACTATCATTTGATATATATAAAAAGGCTTCAAATAGTGGAAGGATATCCAACTACCTCTCCAACATACCTTTCCTATATAAGATCAATAGTCTGAACTATTTTTTGAGGAGAATTTTTGTTTTGTGTGATGATGAGTTTAGGCAAAAAAATATTGAGAACTACATAGACATGGCTGTATCGAATAATTACCCTATGCACATTATTAATAGGACAATCAGAGAATTCTCAAATAAACAAAATAATTTAAATGACAATGTTAACATTTTAACAAATAATAATAATTCAAATAACCAGGTCGGACCATACTATTCTGTTGCTTATATTCACGGCATATCCGAAAAAATAAGAAAACTTTTTAAAGTTTACAACGTGAACATTGCCCACAAAAATATAGACAATATTCAATTTTTATTTAATAATAAAGATCCAACCCCTAGAGAATTATGTAATAATATTGTCTATCAAATTAACTGTCTAGATTGTCCATCAAATTCTAGCACCTATATAGGGCAAAGTTCACGTTCACTAAAAATTAGGGTATATGAGCATAAATTAAGTGTTCGAAATAAAAAGACCAACACTGCACTCTCCACCCACGCAGCCGAACATAGTCATTCTTTTGATTACGATAATGCGAAAATATTGGTCAAGATTGATAACTTCTATAAAAGATCCATAGCCGAAATGCTATATATAAAAATAGCAGGTGATAAGGCTATCAATTTTAAAAGAGATTGTATGTTTCTTTCCAATATTTATACATCTATCCTGTGTGATATGAGCCAACAGTTGTTTTCTTGAACTTAATGTATGGAAACTTTTTTGAAAATTTTTTAAAAAATTTTTTGATAAGAATTTGTATAATTTGATTGAATGAAAAAATGCATGTGATTTAAAAGTAATTAGATTCTAATTTGGATTTTCTGTTTGTAAATAAATAATGATGGGATATATGATGACCTCACATAAGGGTCAAATATCTAATTATAATGTAATATATAGAAAATATTTATATAAACTCATTACTTTCATTCTGAAACTTTTGGGTCCAGGCACGTTAATAATTCGCATGAAGCTAAAAGAAAATTTTTTATTTTTGACAAGGCTTGGTTCGATCACATATGTGTACCGCATTTTGTGTATAACTGTAAGTCTAAATAACCAACTTGGTCAACTTATAATTTTTTATAAAAAAATATATCAATTAACATCCATTTGTAAAAAAAATTTTAGCCTAATTGACTGAAGATGGCCAAATAAAATTTAGGCCGAAACGTCTCATTAAAGGTGTTTTATTGAACCCAGTGATTCCATCTTTGGCTGATACCTCCTCCTTCATCTAGTATAATTTCTTCGTTTAGTTGTAACTAAATAATATAATAATTATTTTATACCTTTTAGTGTGTATTTTATTTGTCTGAATTTAATTTTTTGTAGTCGGTTTTATTTTTTTCTTAAAAATTATTTTTATTTTCTCTTTTAGTGATGTTATTAATAGTGATCATATCATCAGAACATGACCAAATTAATATGGCACTATTCCTAAGATACCCCCTTTCCAATAAAAAAAAAAGAATCATCGAAATCGGGTGGTAAACAAAGAAGTTAGGATTATTGGATAAAAATACTTGGTAGGTTTCACATTAAGATATAAAAAAATAAAACAAATTTATTTTTAGAGAATCTTTAATCTCAGAGATTAAAGATTCTCTAAAAATAAATTCGTTTTATTTTTTTATATCTTAATGTGAAACCTACCAAGTATTTTTATCCAATAATTTTTAAAAAATGTTTCACCAAGTACCAACACCAAAATTCCTTAAAAAACCAAATTCCTTAAAAAAAAAAAAAAAAAAAAAAAAAAGAAGTTAGGCCTGAACAAACCTAACAAAAAAGATCTAATACCAATGAAAAAAAATGGGACCAATCGGAAGCTAGACTGAACCCAATGCAATTTTTTTTTTAAATTGGTTCACAATTGGCGGAAATATGAGGTAACATTGACAAAAAAAAAAAAAAAAATTCAGTCGAATAGAGAACCTCCTCCTTTTTTGAAGTCGGTTAAAAAGACGGCAGATAACTACGAATGGCGACAATCCTCACACAAAAGTGAATCATTTTTAATTTTTTCAGAGGAAAAGAGACATTGAGATCAAACCATGAGATATTTTTCTTGCAACTAATTTACCTGCAAAAATTCTAAATTTATTATTTTTCTGATACATCAGCCCAAGTTCTGTTCTCATTCCTGTCAGAACATCTATCGAACCAAGACATTCGAACACCATTATTCTTCATTAGCTTATTATTTTTTACAGAGCACAAAGGTTATATATTATATATATTTTTCTCTTTTTCGAAATTTAATATGATTCAATTTTCTATGTCTAGCTCACTCTTTTCGACTAGCGCTAATCTTATTATTTATTAACGAGCTTATCGTGCGTGCCTTCGGCACGCCCTCGAAGCTCGGCCCTCCGGGCTGGTACCCTGGCGGGCAGCGTCTCTGTCCAAAAATTTTATTCCTCTTAAAAAACCACACTCCAAATGTATACCTGTAAACTCCCGAAAATACATAGTCTCTTAAAAGTTTCACCTCATTTTCGTCCTGACACAGCTACAGAAATGAGGCTCTAGATATGAATCTGGTAGTATTTTTTTTCTATAATCTACAGCATTGTGATATTTTTTGTTTGGAAATATGTAGATTTATTTAAATAAGTGGGATCGTGTGAGGAGGAGAATTATATTATATATCATTTTTTTTTAAATTTGGGATCGATAATCGATATAAGGCTCCAAATATTTAAAAGAGATCAATCAGGTGTTATTTGTATGACAGGCTGCTCCTCCAGTATTGCCATGAGAAACTCGGGCATGCGTGTCTTAAGTCGTTCAATTTTGTAAAAATCAAAAAATAAGAATAACAAAATTTAGATTTTTAATAAATTATAAAAAAGTGGCAAATTTTTAAAAATAAACAAATAATATATAAAATATAAATCAAATAAGATGTGATTAATTTCTTTTTCTGTGCGCAAAGAAAAGCGAATTGAATATTTAATTTTTGAGTAGTGAGAGGGGGGGGGATAATTATCAATAAATTTAATGTTTCTTAATTTAAAATCAATTGGAGTCTTTCATTCCAAAATTCGAGTTTCGATTACAATTATATTTCAAATTTGCCGCAAAGACGGCATCAGCGCTCCCTGACGGCAGCATTACGTCAGCGTTGCGGCAAATTAATCTAGATAAATATATATAGTATACTTTTGTAATACTAGCTTTTTATTTAACTTACAAAGTTTGTTTGATTTGATTTGATTTGTCTGGTTCAAAATTTGTAATCCAATTTTAACTTACTTTTTATTATCCGATCGAGCTGAAATTTTGCATACTTATTTAGTACACGAGACAATACAATGTGATGCAAAAAACAGCTACTCAAAATTGGGGGAGGGTCAAAAATGCAAATTTTAAGATTTTGGATAAGCCTAGCTGATCCAAATTTTTTACACTTTTTCTATGGACGCCTTAAATAGTTAAATAAAAAATCCAACCATTCAAAATGGGGGGGGGGGGGGGGGGGGGTCGAAAGTAAAAACCAACCACACAGAATGTCAAAAGTAAATAAATAAATATTTATTAAATTAAAATTAATACAATTTCAAATATTTCAAATAATTTTTATTACCTATGTTATATTAAAAACTTTCCAGCCAAACTAATTAAAAATTTAATATAATTTGTATAAATTAAAAAAAAGTGTAATGTATAGTAAAAGTTCAATAAATATAAGAGACTTATATATTTGATAAACATAAATTTCACAGATTTTCAATCAGATTTGTTTGGTATCGCCGTGTTTCACTCAGTATATTCATGCATAGTGTTGGTTTAATCTGATTTCTGTTGACGGCGCCGATTCGACTGTTTCTTTAATCGTAGTTCAGTTACTAGTTTAGTTCCTAGAAACAGTATAAGGTCACTACTTTTATTTATTTATTTATTTATTTAGATAATTTTACGGACTAGTAGTCCACTTACAAGGATGAAATTGGTAAGCAGTCGATTCTGATCTATAATTATAACATTTGATTGAAATTGATATGTTGTAGGCTCAAAGTTAAATTAGACTTTTCATAATAAGCCTAGTCAGTTTATCCAATGCCTGGAAATAATGAAAAATCTATCCTCACTATCATTTTTTTTTAATGATAATGATGAGAGAAGGAGTTACACCAAAAAGGTGTAACCCCTAAAGGCCTGGGTTGGCCCCTCCATCGTGAAAAGAAGAAGAAAGAATTTTATGGGTTGGGCGGGGGTCGAAGGTATCTGTGGATATGGGTCTTAAATAGCTGAAGGTTATAAGTCGCGGGAAAGATGGTGGCAGGGAGCGAGTTCCAGTCTCTGGAGGTCATAGGGGTAAAAGAGTTGGCGAAAGCGCTTGTTCGACTTTTATCCAATTTGACAGCGAATGGGTGCTGAGCATAAGAAAACCGCGTGTTTCTCGTAAAGAGGGCATTAGGGATAATTGATTTCAGCTCTACTGAACAGACACCGTGATAGTATCTGTAGTACAGGAAAAGGGCAGAAACGGTTCTTCGGTGAGCCAGGGAGTCGAGTGAGTTGGTTAGAGCCGGGTCTCCTATTAGTTTAATTGCTCGCTTCTGAATTGCATCCAGTGTAGCAAGAGAGTGCTTGGATGCACCCCTCCACAGATGAGAGCCATATTCGAGACAGGGACGAATTTGAGCCTTATACAGTATAAGAAGTTGACTGGGAGTATAACAGCGTCTAGACCTAAATAGGAGACCAAGCTTGCGCGCTGCAGCTTTAGCAGTGGTTGAGATATGGTCATTCCATGAAAGGTCAGACCCTAGAGTTACGCCTAGCATTGAAATTTTATCCCTAAATTCTAGTGAGTTTGAGTCGAATTTGCCTAAGCCATGAAGAACCTGATTTATGTGTGTTATTTAGGGAGAAAATTTATTAAATGCTTCAGAACGATGTATTAACGCTCTATATAAAATTTTATTAATTTGTGGCAATTGGTTTAAGGTGTGAATTCGTTGAGACTGACCTGAATCGGCTTCTTCTTCGCGTGCGTTTTGAGGTGTGATTGCAGGCTGGAGCTGGTTTACTCCCGTTTGTGTACTGGCTAGCTGCTGGGCATGGTCAGGTGTCATCTTGCGAGGTCTCGTTCGTATAGCGGCGTGGGCGGTTAGGGTGGCTGAGTACCCATCATCTTCATGTTGCTGTCGTTGTGTCGTGTAAAATTCAGTCATCTTATTTCTTCGTGTATATTCAAATGCGTGGCGTTCTCTCTCGTCGTCGTTATCGTTAAGATAATCCCTTGGTTGGAATTATTCGTCGGAATATTTCTTTTAGTCGTGCGAAATTATTTCCGTTTAAGGCAATTCGGTTTTCAAATTATTTCTTTCGTTTGATTAATCCGTGTGCTTAATCCGTTTGATCAACTGATCCGTGCGAAATAATTATCAAATGAACTTGCCTTCGTTTTGCGATTAATAATTAATCCTTTTTTCGTTGCGTGGTGAATTAATTCTTATTAATTCTTCGTTAATCTGGCGTTAATCCCGTGCATTAATCCTGGATTTGCCTCCAAAATTGTGGGTTAATCCGCGGGTTAATCCCGGACGAGCCCCCAAAATTGTGGGAACTGAACTCTTCACTGATCCCTGTGTGTGGGTTCCGTGTGGCTTGTTGCGTTTTGTGTCTAGCGTAGGAGATTTATCAAATAAAAGTTTCACTTAAGATAAAATATTTATTAACAAGATAACAAGTATAATTTTCTATATACAGGTGAATGACAACTTTCATTCGAAGGAGTTAATTATAAAGACGTAATTGTATTATCGTAATTCGTTAAGAGAGTTCGTAAAGGGGGTGAATCTATTGTGTATCGTAATGCGTGTGTTCGCGTGACTGCTTGGAAGTCTCGCTAGCAAGTGTAGCTCGTTTGATGGTCAGATCGGAAGTGTCTGTGTCGCCAAAGCTCTTGTTGACATCGTCTCGTAAGTGTAGAGGGGGAAATAACTTCACGTGACAAACATGATCATTTAAGGGTGGAATTCAAACAGGCACATAGGGGGATAATGGGATTCCACCTTATTCACGCTTCACTTACTCAAGTTTCAGACAATGATCTTTGTGTACTGAAAAGAATGAAAATACCGCAGGGAGCTGAAATCAATTATCTCCCCTAATGCCCTCTTTGCGAGAAACATACGGTCTTCAAACGCTCAGCACCCTTCGCTGTCAAATTAATTAAAAGTCGAACAAGCGCTTTCGCCAACTCTTTGTCCCTATGACCTCCAGAAACTCGCTCCCTGCCACCATCTTTCCCGCGACTTATAACCTTCAGCTATTTAAGACCCGTATCCACAGATACCTTCGACCCCCGCCCAACCCATAAAATTCTTTCTTCTTTTCACGATGGAGGGGCCAACCCAGGCCTTTAGGGGTTGCACCTTTTTGGTGTAACTCCTTCTCTCATCATTATCATAAAAAAAAGGTTTGCTTTTCGACTGAAAGGGTCTTAGGTCGTAGAACCCAGTGGACTGACCATTGCATCTCTGTTGAATATGAGCGCAATTAAAAATTTATATAATACTCGTAATATTTGAACTCTACATATAGGTATATATATATATTTGTTATTATTATTTAAAACTCATTAAATAAACCAATATTATTAAAAACAATTGAATCTTTCTTCACCTGGTCAAAGTCACCCAAGAATATCCCTATATCTATAGTATATAAAATATCACAGCTTTCTTCGATTTTGGATTGGAAATTTTATTATTTCAAGTAGTTCACTATTTTTTTTTTTAATTTATGTATTATTTTTTTTATCCCTATCGTGGGAATTTTTTCCTTATATATTTTTTTAATTTAAAAAATAATTCAATAAAATTATTTTACTATAAAAAAATCTTAATTACGAAAAAAAAAAAATTCTACTATGGAATTGGCGGCATTAAACGCAGAATATGACTTTGAATATTAATTTTTTTATTCAAAAGTCCGTTTTAAAATAAAAAGTAAAAAAAAACGTCTCATTTAGTCAACTTTTTCAAGAAAAAATCATAACTTTTTTCAGTTGTGTAAAAAAATTTGAAAAAATTCATAAATTTTTAAGTGGGGTGTATAACATAAAAACATTTCAGCCAAATCCAAAGAAGTCGGGTCCAAAAGTGGTTAGTTCGGCGTGGAATGTCCCATATACAGGCCCGTGGAGAGCTCTTCGGGCCCTGGGGCAAATTCAAACCAGCGGGCCCCTCAATGCTGGGACAAATAAAAGTACTACATTTTTCAATTTGTAAAATCTTATTATATTAAACGAGCAATTATTTTATATATATTTATGGCGGCCCTCTTGCTAGCTACGGGGACTACGCCCCCTGGACCCTCCCAATCCTATCCGGCACTACCACCCCCCGCACCATGCACCCGTGTCCAACCCACGCCCCCCACACCACCACCCCAACACTGCACCCCACCCACCCCGGACCCCCACTCCTGTACCACCCACACGCATCACACCCCGCTACACCCCCTAGAGACCCCCACCCCCGCTCCGCCCCTGGACCCCCCACCCCGTATCACCCCCAGTCTACTCTGCCCCACTCCCTCACCCGACCCCCATTCCACCCCCGCACCCAGTTTTTGCATTTGTAGCCTTCTAGATTATGTATACAAAATTTGGTTGAGTTTGGTCTAAGATCAAAAATTTACATTTTTTCACCCTCCCCCTTTTTGGGTAGTTTTTTTTTTTGGGGGGGGGGGATTATTTAAACAAAAGTTGTCAGAAATCAAATCTCCTACAACTTTGCTCATAACAAAATTTGCCGTAGAGTTAATAGTTTAGGAGTTATTTGATAATTTCCATTAGTGCGACCCCCCAAAACCCCTTTTGGGGTCAAAATATCAACAGGAATTTTGTTGAAGGTGTTTGCTTTCATAACTTTGCTTTAAACTAGTGCAACCAAAATTTGGCGTGATTTGAAGCAATTTACAGACAAAACCTTAATTTCATATACATCTATATAGATATCAAATGTTAGGCAATTTAATTGATTAAAAATCGAGTTTTAAATCTCATAAACTTGATAAATTGTTATTTAATTAAAAAAATTATTATACGGTATTTATTTTTATATACCTACACATAATCTGTGGGCCACTAGAAAGCTAGAAATGCAAAAACTGGGGCGGGGGTAGGGGTGGAGGTGACGGTGGGGATGGATGGTGGGGGTGTAGGAGGTGGGGTTTAGGGTTTCGGGGGCGAGGGTCGGGGGTGGAGGGGGTGGTGATCATGGGGTTCGGGGGAGGGGAGAGTCCAGGGGGCGTGTACTATATATATAGCTTTTAACTGAAACAAAAAGTTACCGAGCTTCTCTCCTCTCGATGGCCCAGGTGCTATTTTATTATTTAATAAATAATAACTTAATGTTTTGTTACCTAATTTTGCTATTTTTTATTTTTATTTATATGCCGGGCCCGGGATTGACTACCCCCCCCTCCTCCTTCACGTCGGGCCTATATTTATTAAATACAGGTCCTTCGTTATGTGAGCACGACTCACACTTCTTCATCTTATTTAGGTAGAGGGCACATTTAATTTTTCTACCCCCTTAAAAAATGAGTAAAAGATATTTTAAATTATCTCTTAACAACCCTAATACGGTTTTTTCATCAAAATAGTCTTAAATATTTTTTAAAAATTTCGAAAAGATAACCAAAAAGACTGACTTCTCACCAGTATGTTTACTTTACTTTACCATACTACGTATAGGAAAATTTCCCTTACTATGTAAAAGTGAAAATCATTCGCGTTTAAAATAAAATAAGTGTTAGTTTGTCGAATTGACGCCAGATTGCGACCAATCGCCCTCACCGGCTTGCCGATTAGCCAAACCAATGAGCGACGATGCTCTTACGGGCGTTTACATTTGACGAATCCATCTTAATACTCGTTGTTTTTAGCACATTTTAATATTATCAAATTTCTTACTCGAATTCCTCTCCAACACCGTCTACGATCTCGGGTTTTTATTTATGTCGAATTTCAAAGCAGTTGCCGGTGGCCGAGAAGAAGCGCAAACTGGAGTTAAGTCTGCTTGTTCCGCAGCCTGACCGAACAGAGCCATTTCTGCTAGCACACCGCCACCATTTTGTTTATTTGTCTGATAAAAAATTGTTCAATTGTGCTCACATTTTAAACAAATATTCCATCTACTGTGAATTTTAATCAATTACACTTTGAACAATCTATTAATTTCTTGAAGTATATATGATTCGATCGTTTCCCCTGGTAACAGGGGTCGCACAAATCTGCAGACATTGGGCGCATCGCAAGTAAACACGTTAAGGTGACCGTGTCCGGTAAAAATTCATATACTCCAAGTAAAGATCGTGCGGTCACACTCGGCCTGAAGAAGTCTAAACATCCTAGCCAAATTGGAACTAACGAAAATATGAATCACGCAAATGACAAAGAAAATCAAAATAATGATGTAGAGGAGATGGACACGCAAGAAGGCAAGTTTAATGACACATTTACACATTTTTTTTTTCAGGCCGTTTATTTTTTAATTTCTCTGAATTTAATTATTTTCTTTGTTTAGCTGTTGAATCAGTTGATCCTGTGATTGATGCTGGAGGAGGTGATGGTGGAGGTGAAATACGGCCTTTATTACAACATCAACTTCCTAACCAACAAATTCAAGTTCAGCAGGCACAGCCTACCCAAACTCAGCCGCAACCGATGAACGGCGAAACCCAAGATGCTCTCGGAGTTACACCACAGGATGCCGAAATGGAAGAAGGTATTTTACCATTTGACATGACATACGTAGATACCAACCGACCATTTTTACAACACCGCTTCAAATTTTAGATTAGTCATTTTGTTGATATAAATATATAATTTTGGCATGATTCCATAAACATTAATCAACTAGAATTTTTGTGACTTTTATATTTTGCAAGTTCTTAAATAAACTTATTATATATTTGTAATTCATTTATTTCTCATCATTTTATTACAAAAATACAACTAAATTAATTAGATTTTTTTTCCAAGAATAACATAGGGGTTGGATTTGTGAGCAAAAACATAAATGTGAAAAAGGGGCCAAGTTGGGTACAAACGGCTCCGCCGACAAAAGAGTTGAGATCTAAACGGGTACCAAGTTCCATAGTAATCAAATTTAGGGAACGCGGTGTTGGTTTATAGTGAAACATTGTTAAAATTAAATTAGGTTGGAGTTGGTGGTGTTTCACAAGGAGAAAAATTAAAATACAAAGATTTTTTTAGTTTACTCTATATATATCGAGCTCTTAACTCATCGTCAGGAGAACATTGACTGAGGATAACATAAAATAATGAACAGAATTTATGATGTGATGAGGGTCTCATCACATTCCATAGTTTATTGCCCTCCTTTATGGCACATACATAATTTTCGGCAACTTCCAAGTATGAATATCTTTTCTTTATTCCCAGTTTAGCCCTCTGTCCGCTCCATCTGTTCTTTCGGCTCTAAGGCCATCCCATCCCCTGATAATTCTTTCATATTTACACTATGTCATAAATAACTGTCCATCATATTAAAATAAATTCTGTTCATTATTTTATGTTATCTTCAGTCAATGTTCTCCTGACGATGAGTTGAGAGCTCGAGATATATAGAGTAAACTAAAAAAATCTTTGTATTTTAATTTTTCTCCTTGTGAAACACCACCAACTCCAACCTAATTTAAGTTCCATAGTAGTTGCTTAAATCATAGCTATAGGGATGAACAACTTCAATTGATTTAAAAGAAAATTTGTCAGTAAAAGATATTTTAAATTATCTTTTAACAACCCTAATACAGTTTTTTCCTCAAAATAGCCTTAACTATTTTTTAGATATTACGAAAAAATAACCAAAAAGACACTTCTCACCTGTATATTTACTTTACTTTACCATACTACGTATAGGAAAATTTCCCTTACTATGTATGTAAAAGTGAAAATCATTTGCGTTTAAAATAAACTAAAACGTAAGTGTTAGTTTGTTGAATTGACTCCAGATCGCGATAAACTTATTATATATTTGTAAATCATTTATGTCTCATCATTTGATTACAAAAATACAACTAAATTAACTAGATTTTTTTCCAAGAATAACATAGGGGTTGGATTTGTGAGCAAAAACATAAATGTGAAAAAGGGGCCAAGTTCGGTACAAACGGCTTCGCCGACAAAAGAGTTGAGAACTAAACGGGTACCAAGTTCCATAGTAGTTGCTTAAATCATAGCTATCGGGATGAACAACGTTCTTCAATTGATTTAAAAGAAAATTTGTTACGTTCTTTGATATTAAATTTATAACTATTGTTAGAGTTCGCGGCTGTGATGAAACTGTACTAGATGAAGGAGGAGGTATCAGCCAAAGTTGGAATCACTGGTTTCAATAAAACACCTTTAATAAAACGTTTCGGCCTGAATTTTATTTGGCCATCTTCAGTTAATTAGGAGTTATACACAAAATGCGGTACACATATGTGATCCAACCAAGCCTTGTCAAAAATAATAAAAAAAATTTTAGCTTCATGTAAATTTATAACGTGCCTGGAACCAAAAGTTTCAGAATGAAAGTATTTGGGTCCAGGCACGTTATAAATTTACATGAAGCTAAAATTTTTTATTATTTTTGATAAGGGTTGGTTGGATCACATATGTGTACCGCATTTTGTGTATAACTCCTAATTAACTGAAGATGGCCAAATAAAATTCAGGCCGAAATGTTTTATTGAACCCAGTGATTCCATCTTTGGCTGATACCTACCTCCTCCTTCATCTAGTCAAGTTAAATTTATAACTCTGCAAGTTATAATAGTCAATAAATTACGTTTAACGTGATGATATTTAATACAAAAAATTAGCTTTCCTAGTTGTTCTATTTTATACTACAAACAATTTAATTGGATTTAAAACTTGCCAAGTTATAAATTTAATATCAAAGAACTTAACAAATTTTCTTTTAAATCAATTGAAGATCGTTGTTCGTCCCTATAGCTATGATTTAAGCAACTGTTATGGAACTTGGTACCCGTTTAGATTTCAATCCTTTTGTCGGCGAAGTCGTTTGTACCAAACTTGGCCCCTTTTTCACATTTATTTTTACTTTATCCAATGCGAAGCATGGGTAAAGTATTGTAATCGGTCTCGAGGCAAGCGTGGCTTCAAAGGGTCCTCAGGTAAAGACTACGGAACCCATGGTCTCAATTAAAGTCACAAATTGTAGTATTCAATTAGGTTGAATTTTAGCACGTGACGGTTTTGCCAAAAATTACATGGGGTCTCGTCGAGAAGCCAAAAAGTGCGATTTTTTCATTTAGTGCGTGCGGATGTATGTATGTATGTATGTATGTATGTATGTATGTATGTATGTTATCGTTTTTTTGTCCCACGATTTTTTCCACACCGTTGCACCGATTGAAATGAAATTGAAAACCTACCATTAGTTTATCAAAATGAAGCGCTGATTAGTTTTTGGTACATATCGGCCCGCAAACAATAGTACTTTATTTCAGTATTTTTTTAGTTTTTTCTAAATATCTTGAAAATGACTTAACCAATTTTGATGAAATTTAATATCCTAATTAAGTACCTTGGGGACCACAAGAAAGGTTAAATAAAGTTTTTAGTAAAATTATATTTTAAAGTACTTTACTCTAGAGTAAGATATTACTTTTTTTAAATTCTTTATTATTTTATTTTAAGAATATTCCGCAAATAGCCATTGATATCCGATTAATAATAAAGGAATAGAAATATTGATATTACAAATGACTTTGGATAAAGTTTAGCAACGATCCGTTGCAGTTTATTTTGTTCAAATATCATTAATTTTTGAAAAGTTTTATCCTTTAATTCTAAATATCTAAATAATTACATTTAAACATTTATATTATTAAATATTTCTCATAAAATATTTGTTAAAAATTGGTCGGTTTTTCATAAATTTCACCCCTTCATTTCGGATCCCGAAGAAAGGAAAGTTTCGATTTTTCAATTTTCTCCTTTATTAATGTTCCAAGCTTTACCAGTATGCCAAATTTCAGAATTCTAGCTTACTATATGTTAATTAACCCTATAATAAATTTCACCCCTTCAATTTAGGTCCTGAAAAAGGGAAAGTTTCACTTTTTCGATCTTTTCCTCTAATTGTATACCAAACTCTACCATTATGTCAAATTTCAGCATTCTAGGATCAGCGGAAGTACTTTAGGTTTTTGATATGTCAGTCAGTGAGTCAGTCAGTCACTGTTAAAAATGCCACTTTCAGACTAACTTAATAACTCAAGAACTGAAATAGATTTATTCATGAAATTTGGGATTCTAGGTGTTCTAGTGGGTCTTATTAGGCATAGAAAATTTCAAATATGTAGGTTTTTTTTTATTTTTTAGATTGGGAGAATCTTCAAAAGACGTAGTGAGGGATTTTTACCCCCTAAACCTTAACCCATCCTTTCAGCCTTGTTCCTTCCCATGGGACCGCAATTAAGCATTTCTTCGTGGGGAAGAGGCCCCCCAGCTTATATCTCTTCCTCGTGGTTCGCTGCAGTTGGGTAATAACGCCAGCTTAGTATACCATAGCTACTTCCACACTGTGATGTCCTATGGTATTTTAATTTGGGGACATGCAACTGATATCGACACGATATTTATTATTCAAAAGACAGCCATTAGAGCTATATATAATTTGGGTCCACAAATGTCTTTTAGGGAGATAAATATTCTGACGGTGGCATCCCAACACATTTACGAATGCTTGGTATATGTATAGAAGAATATTACTGAGTTCGCAAAGAATAGTGACAGGCATGAATTCGATACTAGATTCAAGAATAAACTCGCCATCCCGAGGTTTCGTTTACAAAAGGTAAACGCTTCATTCATGGGTCAAGGTGTGCGCTTTTACAACAAAATTCCGGAGGAAATTACGAGTCTAGCTCTAAATAAATTTAAATCCTCCATTAAGCGCACACTACTAAAAAGGCATACTATCGGATTGGCGAGTTTTTAGACGACGATCATGTCTGGACTTGATTTCTGACATATTCTCGGCAGGATTAGTTTGTATATTTGTTTTATTTATTTATTTGTATATTTGATTCTATTTATTGTTTTATTTTTTAAATCATGACTTTCATCAAGCGCTCCTCGTGGAGTCTATGATGAAAAAAACACACAAACAAACAAACAATGTTGACCGCAGCTTCACAAATGTCGGTCCAGACCTGCTCCCCCGTGAGCATGCGGTTAACACCATTGTTAACCGTTGTTAGTCCATACTCCGGAGTCGCGCGCCCGCCGAATAACTCCCACGGGGTAGTATAGGTCTAATAGTTTTTGAGTTATAGGGGGGGTCGAAAGTAGCTCGAAATGGTTCGTGTAAATATACACATGGCCGGTGGGTTGCCAGTTTTTCCGAACTTGGCAAACACACTGCCTTGTGTCTAGATAAATTAACCTTAAACAACAAATAAGCTGGCGTGTTCGGATGTGGCCATCCAATTGGCTTTACCATACACCGTACGAGGCAATTCAAATAGGCTTAGAAACCTATATCCCCTCAAAATTGATTAAAGGGAACAAGGATTCTAAGCCTTGGTTTGGTAGACAATGCGCAGATTCCGTCCGTGAAAAAAACAAATATTTTCAGAAATGGCAACTTTCACAGCTAGAATGCGACCGAGTTGCATTTACCAAGTCGCGAAGCTCATGCAAAAAAATCATCTCTGAGGCAAAGAAATCATTCGACCAGAGGATAGCTGACCGTCTCGCATCTTGCCCCAATGGAAAACGGGCCTTTTTCTCGTTACACAAGGCAATAAATAGAAATTTCGCGTCCCCCTCACTTCCGCCCCTCTTTCACCCAAATGGTTCAGTAGCCACGACCCCCGCTGAAAAAGCCGAATCACTAGCATCCTATTTCGCAACTAACTCCACTTTAGATGACAAAGGGCTTAACCCGCCCACTTATACCCCCCAAACCAACCTCATGAACAAAATAATTTTCAGGCCCCAAATAATCATAAAAGCCATTAATAAATTAAATTGCAAATCCGCCGCAGGCCCGGATAACATCCCACCAATTCTCATTAAAAAATGCGCCCCTGAACTTGCCCCTATCTTATCCAAGCTATTCCAACTCTCTTACGAGTCGGGCATATTCCCCAAAAGCTGGAAAATAGCCAGAGTCACACCTATTCCTAAAAAAGGAGACACATCTCAAATCTCTAATTACAGGCCTATCTCGATCACCTCTGTTCTTTCCAAATTAATGGAATTAGTCATAAACCAACACGTCCTTCATCACTTAGAAAACAATAAATTAATTCACGATAGGCAATATGGATTCAGACAAAATCGTTCCACAGGCGACATCTTAACCTATGTCACCCACACCTTCAACAATACTCTAGAGGCCGGAAAAGAAACCCTCGCTGTAGCCCTTGATATCTCCAAAGCTTTTGACCAGGTTTGGCACAAAAATCTTCTTGCCAAACTGCCAGCCTTTGGATTCACACCAACACTTCGCAAATGGATAGAAAGCTTTCTGACAAACCGAAGTATAAAAGTTGTGGTGGATGGAACATCATCTGAATCGTTCTCTACAAACTCTGGTGTTCCCCAAGGCTCTGTAATCTCCTCCACACTCTTCCTTATTTATATAAACGACCTTATTGATCAAACGGCAAACCCCACTCATTGTTACGCCGACGATAGCACTCTACACGGCAAACCCTCTCTCCCGAATAATCGAATCAATATTGCCTCCTCAATTACTCTCGACCTAGACAAACTGAATAAATGGGGCTCTCAAAATTTAGTTAACTTTAATTCAAATAAGACTCAATGTTGTCTAATTTCTAGGCGCGAAAATAGAGATTTCCCTGATATTCACTTCGATTCGAATACCCTGAAAATGTGTGACAGCCTATCCATGTTGGGCGTCTCTGTCGCATCTGACCTGTCTTGGAATGAACACATCTCCTCTGTGGCGAAATCTGCAGCAAGGAAGATTGGCTTCTTATTCAGGTCCAAGCGATTTTACAAACCCCCACAACTTCTCACCATCTACAAGGCCCAAATCCGCCCCTATCTCGAATACTGCTCTCATCTGTGGAGAGGAGCCTCAAAATATTCTCTTGCTACCCTTGATGCAATTCAGAAACGAGCCGTCAGGCTAATTGACGATTCTACCCTCACCGACTCCCTCGACTCGTTGGCTCATCGAAGAGATGTCTCTGCCCTTTCCCTTTTCTATAGATACTATCACGGCAGGTGCTCTGATGAGATAAAGTCAATAATTCCCCCCAAAGCATACTTTGCACGCAGCACACGTTTTGCCGACTCCCAACACTCTTTTGCGGTCAAATTGGAAAAGTGCCGGACCACTTCATTCGCGAATACATATATCCCCATGACTTCAAGGAACTGGAACTCTCTCCCAGCCTCTATCTTTCCCAGCACCTATGATCTTCAAACCTTCAAAACCAGGGTGCATAGACACCTACGTCTACACCCTCTCACTTAATCAACTTTCCCTTCTCTTCGGTAATGCAAGGGTCTTTCGAGATCCATAGGGGCTACACCTTTACTGGTGCACCCCTTCTTGCATTCGATTGCATTAAAAAAAAAAAAAAAAAAAATACACCCTCTGGCCCCTCCACTTATATTTAATATTTAATAAAATTATTTATATTCATGTAGGGGGGGGGGGGTAGTTTTTGCATTTTTAGACTCCTGGGGCCCACTGATTATGTATACAAAATTTGGTTGAGTTTGGTACAAGAGCCTAGATTTCATTTTTTGACTATAGACCCCCCCCCCATTTTGGGCGGTTAGTTTTTGCATTTTTAGACTTCCTGGGGGTCCAATCGATTATGTATACAAAATTTGGTTGAGTTTGCTCAAATGGCCTAGATTTTTAATTTTTAACCCCCCCCCCTCCACCCCCCTTATTTTTGGGTCGATATGCATCAAAATCTAATCAGCTCTTAATCTCAATGGACCAAAACTACGTGTGAAATTTGGTTTCGATATTCAAACTAGTTTTTGAGCTAGCTCGTTCACAAAAATTTGGTAACGCACAGACTAACGGACACCCAACCGGACAACCAGACTAACAGACATTTTGATAAAACAATTATTATCTCGAAAAATATAATTTTCCCGATGTTCACTTATTAGAGCTTTTTTGTAGAGCGAAATGCCCTGGTTTTGCTCAATTTTTTTAATCAAAATAGTTTCAGCCTTTTTTAGAATATTTCGTATAAAAGAAGGAAAAAAACACTTTTTTCATGCACGATTACAATACTTGACCATATTCAGTATGGTAAAGTAGTATAGTGTATTCATTTCGCATCAAAAAAAAAGGAAGAAACTTATGGGACATCCTAATACTTCACATAAAAGCAAAAAAATCAAAAACTGCTAGATAATTTTAAAATAAAAGGATTAAAACAATATTTCATTAATAATAATTCCTCTATCCTTTAAAACAGCGATTCTTAAACAGGGGGGCCACGAAAATATTAGAATTTTTTAAGTTTTTATATCTTTACAAATAAAAATAATATGACACTAGTTTTTATAAGTGATACATGTGTAAGTGACAGATGAATTGATTGACATCTCAATATTCTTAAACGTTATTAAACTACATAAATGAAAACGTTGAGCCCATTAGATAAATTTGACCCATACAGACAGACAGATAAAATTACAAGTTGAATAAAACCGTGTAAATATTTTTTATAAGTCTAGGCTTACAATTTTTATACTATAGCAAATATACCTATTTTTCAAGAAATATGTTATTTCTGACCAGTAGCCAGAAAATTTTTATGGGGGTGGGGGGTCAATCCAGAAAGCAAAATATTTAGTGGGAATTTTTTTTTATTAAAACAAATAGGTACTTCAAGAAATTAAAAAAGAACGTAATTCTTTATTAAACATATGAAATATATCTTTAATTAAGTTTGCCATAAGAAACGGTTTGTAGTTGCCGTTACTCATGCCCTGCCCTTAGAGGGGAGCCCCCCCCCCCGTGGCTCTGTTTCTGACAATCTGATAAAGCATTTTTGTTCATTAAAAAACGTTAAAAAATATACATATATAAATGTTATATTAATTTATTTATTTATTTTTCGAGGATCTTAATTCTCTTTTAGAATAGGTGTTGATTTTCTTTGTTTGCAAAAAATAATAACACAGTTATAATTTTAAAAGAGAATTAAGATCCTCGAAAAATAAATAAATAAATTAATATAAATAAAATTCTCAGATCCAATCTTATAAATATAAATGTTATGTTAAGTTATGCTTTTTGATTTATTTATGAATTGGGAATAAAATGAGAAGGTACATATTTTAAATTTTGAAATCTATGTATATAAAATTTTACATAAAAATAAAAACAGTCTTTATTGAACTCTTAAAAGCCGTAAGCAGATTATTTTTTTGGACTGGGGGGGGGGGTTAGCCATCGTGGAGTTATGGTAGAGTGGATATATTCCTAGGAGTAGGAGATATGAGCTGAGCTCCCTTATGCCCAGATTGCTTTTTTTAATCGAATTATTGTTTTCTTGAACGTTTATTTATATCCTGTAAAATTTCGATGTTTACCTCAACATCTCGGGGGGGGTAGGATCCCCCCCTCCCCCCCATTGGTCTTGACAATATCTACTTCAACTAAGGTAATAAAAAACATCACAAAAATAAACTATTGAAATAGCTAACTTTTTATAACTTTCTAAAGAATTTAAACAAAAAAAAAATTTTTTAATTTTTTTTTATCTACTAAAACAAACAATATTTTTTCCAAATTTAAAAATAAATAATTTTTGAATGTCTTATTAGCTCAATTGACCTTTGCTTTATTTCAAATTTTTAGCTGGTCTAAATAAAAATTCACTATTTATAAATTAAAATTATTTGAAAAAGAATATTATTAGCAAATCGAAAATAAAGAAACTTTCAATAACAACAAAATAATTATAATAATAAAGAAAGTTGCAAGTAAAAATGTAATGATTTGCTTGTTATTCTTTAAAAATGATTAATTGATTAATATCTTGTATTTGATTATTAATTAAAAAAATATCGCATTATCAATATCTAATCATCTCAAGATTACATTCTTTTTATTTTATTATCTAAAGCGGCGATTTTGAACTGATTTTTATCTAGAACCATGGAAGTTTTCCCTAGGGGTCGATCGCAAGGAGTCACTTTCAAGCCTAATTTTGCTTAAACCATTCTTTTTAATTTTTCGCCACTGTTAAACCTTTAGGGTTTATAACACGACTCACCCCAATGAATTTAAATCCTCTGTCTATTGGATCAAATACAATTTAATTTATTTTTCTTCTTATCTTTTCAAACGACTAAGGAAATTATTAGTTGAATAAAAGATTTCACTGTCGATGGTAACAGAATTGTTTTTATTTTAGGTTAAAATAAAATAAAATGAGAGAGTCTTCGTTTTTTAAATAAAATAATTTTTAATTATTTCTAGAGACTATAGTTTCGAAGGCATTGCCTTCATCATCAGTCTATCACAAATATTTCAAATTAGTTACAAATTAAGATTTATACATAGAAAATTTTGAAAAATTTTCAAAATTTTCTATGTATAAATCTTAATTTGTAACTAATTTGAAATATTTGTGATAGACTGATGATGAAGGCAATGCCTTCGAAACTATAGTCTCTAGAAATAATTAAAAATTATTTTATTTAAAAACAGAAGACTCTCTCATTTTATTTTATTTTTAACCTAAAACACTAAGGAAATGTTTGAGTCTAGACCCTATTATACTCCCACTCAACTTCTTACACTGTATAAGGCTCAAATTCGTCCCTGTCTCGAATATGGCTCTCATTTGTGGAGAGGTGCCTCCAAAGCATTCTCTTGCTACACTGGATGCGATTCAGAAGCGAGCAATTAAACTAATAGGAGACCCGGCCCTAACTAACCCACTCGACTCCTTGGCTCACCGAAGAACCGTTTCTGCCATTTCCCTGTACTACAGATATTATCATGGTGTCTGTTCAGTCGAGCTGAAATCAATTATCCCCCCTAAAGCCCTCTTTGCTAGAAACACGCGGTTGTCCAACGCTCAGCACCCCTTCCCTGTCAAATTGGATAAAAATCAAACAAGCCCTTTCCTCAACTCTTTTATCCCTATGACCTCCAGAGACTGGAACTCACTTCCAGCCGCCCTCTTCCCTGCAACTTATAACCTTTAGCTGTTTAAGAACCGCATTCACAGATACCTTCAACTCCTACTCAGCCCAAAAAAATCCCTCTTCTTCTTTTCACGATGGAGAGGCCAACCCACAGACCTTTAGGGATGCTCCTTTTTGGTGTATCTTCTTCTCTCATCAATATCATTAAAAAAAAAGATATAATATTTATAACTGATAAATAATAAATTTCGAGTAACTAATTAACATATTATCATTAATTTTATTTTAAATAATCAAAACTACCCTTAGGGTCAGTTAAATGTCGGTTGGTAAACTCTTTTTACACCTTGGCAATGGGTAAAAACTTAGAATTCACCTTGTGCCCGGTGGGATGGCCAATCAGATGAAAGCGCTTGTCATCTGATTGGCCATCCCACCCGGCACAAGGTAAATTTCAAGGTTTTACCCTTTGTCAACGTTTAAAAAGAGTTTACCAACCGACATACAACTGGCCCTTATTATTTTATTACATCCCGAAAGATGAATCCATACCCCATATCTGTTGAGAGAGGCTACCAAGCATTCTTTAGCCAATTTTGTTCAGGGATTATGGTCTTGGTTCGATGTGAAACATATTTAATAAAATTAAAATCAAGTTACAAGGAGGTAGGTTTCATAAATAAAAAAAATATTGCAATATGAACAAGACTCATACTATTGACTGAGCAATATTTCTTTTATTTGGGAAACCTGCCTAGTAATTAAATTTTAATTTTCTTCTTTTGCCACCCTGAACACATTTCAGAGACGAGAAATAAAACTAAGAGATTTCGTCTTATCTAACCCCCTCATGGCCTGGCGATCGAAGAACCTTTTCTACTCATTCACCTTTTCTCTGGCGTTTGTTTTGACGTGATATTCTCATTTGAGAGAAACAACAAACATCCAAGACCCTTTCGCAGTTGAATCGATTAGGATTACAAATCGAACAAATGCATTCCCCGTCTCATTTAATCCTATGACTTCTAGATATTGGAATCGCATATCTTTTCTTTCAATTTATTCCGTTACATACAACCTTCAATTTTTTAAGACACATATCTTGGAGGCAACTTCGAATTCGACTTCCTCTTAATCTTCTTTTCCTGATGCAGTGGTCGTTCCTGGCTTCACTTTCTTGCATCAATATCATTATTATATTGGTATGGCCTTTGTTCTGTTGGGATTATGTCTCATTTCCTCGAAACAACAAACATTCATGACCCTTTCGCAGTTAAAATAAATACAAAAAATAGAACAAATATATCTATATTATTTATTCATTTAAGTATATTTACATCTATATAAATGTAAAACAAAAACATGTAGATTGATGGATTTTTTGACATTTTAATTTGTTTTTAAATAATGTGGCTAACCCATGATTTTAAAATTACCTATTCCCTTCCCCTTATTTAAGGCAGTTCTTTCAGAAATGAAAAAATTCAAGAAATCTTCGAAACTTGGAATATAAGTCATTAAGTGCATAATAAACACACTGTTAAAATTTGAAGACGATTTACCACACCAAACATGAAATAAATGCAATTAAAAATGAAATTTTTTTACATATACATGGTAGATTGGGAAAGGGTGGGAAAATGATCATTATTTTATTTTTTTTCATTGAAGGACTTTCATCAACTTGATGAAAAACTAATATTTGTTAGAATAATATATTCGGAGTAACTTAAAAAAAAATTGAAATTATTTACCTCGTAGTTTTGATAAAAAATAAAGAAAAAAAAACATATTTGGGCGATTATTTTTAGTGGAGGGGATATAAGATCAATGGCTTGGAAACGATCCATTCATAAACAGGATATAGTAGTGTAAAAAGTACATTCACGTTAAAAAACATAACCTAAAATTTTAGCACCGTTCATATTTATAGAGTGGTTATGAGGCTAAAACTTATTGTGTGGATTGTCGCGAAAGAAACTCCTTAATATAATTTAATAAAATCATTAATTTTATCATTTAAGATTGAAGTAATTTTTCGAGACGGACTGATAAGTATATTGAGTAGATATTGATGAGGCAGTCCAAAATTAAAAAAAAAAAAAAGAAAATAATCTAAGCCATCTTTTTATTCATAAACCGACGTTTCGGAGGCTTATTCCCTCTTTCTTTAATGACCTTTCAAAAGTCTGAAGAAGGAATAAGCCTCCGAAACGTCGGTTCATGAATAAATATATAGATACTTTAAATTATCTTCTTTTTTTGAATTTTGGGCTGCCTCATCAATATCCACCCAATTTTATAATTTATTTTATTAATTAAGATGTAAAAATATTTATAATTTTAAATTAAAATATAAATAACAACACACTCGACTAGGAAGTAGGTATATTCTGCCATAGATGTTCGAAAATTTTTTCGAAGTTCACCTTGATTCTCGCATGGTATATAAATAAAAATTTGGTAACGCACAGACAAACAAACAACCAGACTAACAGACATTTTGACAAAACAATTATTATCTCAAAAAATATAATTTTTTCGATGTTCACTTATTAGGGTTTTTTTGTAGAGCGAAATGCCATGGTTTCGCTCAGTTTTTGAAATATTTCGAAAAAAAGAAGGAAAAAAACCCACTTTTTTTATGCACGATTACAATACTTGACCATTCCCAGTATGGAAAAGTAAAAATAATTATTTTGATTAGTTATGTCCATCGATTAATGTATTAAAGTTGTTATAGGGAAATAAGGACTATATTTTTTATGCAGATAATTTATATTTTATTGCCAACGTTCCGTCAACTTTGTTGACTTCTTCAGGGCTCAAATAGTTAACTTCCCTGCATATTTGTCATTTTTATAATTATTCTTTCTTAGTAAACATATCAAAGCAAGTCAACATCAAAACAAATTAATTTTTTTTTTAAATTTTCAATCTGATTGATGTTGACTTGCCTTGATATGTTTACTAAGAAAGAATAATTATAAAAATGACAAATATGCAGGGAATTTAACTATTTCAGCCATGAAGAAGTCAACAAAGTTGACGAAACGTTGGCAATAAAATATAAATTATCTGCATAAAAAAATATAGTCCTTATTTCCCTATAACAACTAATAATAAAACTAATGATATTTAGTTTATTTTAAGCAACTACATGAAAATCAAACATTGCATTTTAAAATACATTTTAATTAAAAAAAAAAAAATTATTTAATTTTTCAAAGAGCATTCATCGAAACTTTCCTCCTCCCCTACCTAAGCTCCTGCAATTAAATATATGTAATTATAATCACGGAGAAAAGTTGTTGTTTTTGCCTCAAAAATGTATAAAAAATAAATCCTGCATAATTACAATACCATACTACCCATAGTTCGTATGGTAAAGTAAAAAATTTAATAATATATTTTTTTATTAATTACTTTCTTATATATTTTTAATATTAATTTATTTCAATTGAAAATCTATAAATATATAACTATTTTTTTCAGTTGATGAAGCAAGAAGTGAAGCTACTTTTAGACATACAGTTTATAATATCAGCAAATTAAAAGAATCTCAACTATCTCCACCATGCTATGTAAGAAATTTACCTTGGAAAATTATGGTAATGCCGCGATCATCACAAACTCAAGATCGACAAAATCAACGATCTCTAGGATTTTTTTTGCAATGTAATGGCGAAACCGAATCATCCTCCTGGTCATGTTATGCTGTTGCTGAATTAAGAATTCTCAGTCAAAAAGAAGAGACCGATACTTTTACCAGAAGTAATTTTTATTATTAATTTTTTATTATATTTAAAAAAAAGAAAAGATTAATTTATTTATTTTTATAAACTTTCAGAGATTCAACACTTATTTTATTCTAAAGAAAATGATTGGGGGTTCTCCCATTTTATGTCTTGGCAAGATATGCTTGATCCAGAAAAAGGATTTATTAAAGATGATTCAATTACATTAGAAGTAAGTTTAAGCTTTCTTAATGTAGTTCTTTCATAAATGCAAAGATTCAAGAAGTCTTCGAAACTTGGGATATAAGTCATTAAAAGCATAATAAACACAATGTTAAAATTTGAAGACGATTTACTACACCAAACATGAAATAATTGCAATTAAAAATGAAATTTATTGCATATGGTAGATTGGGAAAGGGTGGGAAAATGATCATTATTTTATTTTATTTTTTATTGAAGGACTTTCACCATCTTGATGAAAAACTAATATTTGTTAGAATAATATATTAGGAGTAACTTAAAAAAAAAATGAAATTATTTACCTCGTAGTTTTGAAAAAAAAAAAAAACATTTTAGCGATTATTTTTAGTGGGGGGATATAATATCAATGGCTTGGAAACGATCCATTCATAAAGAAAATATAGTAGTGTAAAAAGTACAGCCACGTTAAAAAACATAACCTAAAATTTTTGGTTATGTTTTTTAACCTGACTGTCCACTCACACTACGAAATCTCTTTATACTAGCCGGATCGTTTCCAAGCCATTGTGCTTATATCCCCTCCACTAAAAATAATCGCCCAAATATGTTTTTTTTTGTTTTTTATCAAAACTACGTGGTAAATGATTTCAATTTTTTTTCAAGTTATTCCGGATATATTATATAGAAAATATTAGTTTTTCATCAAGATTGTGAAAGTCCTTCAATGAAAAAAATAAAATAATGATCATATCCTCACCCTTTTCCTATCTACCCTATGTAAAAAATGTCATTTTTAATTGCAATTATTTCAAATTTGGTGTGGTAAATCGTCTTCAAATTTTAACAGTATGTGTATTATACTTTTAATGACATATTTCAAGTTTCAAAGACTTCTTGAATTTTTGCATTTGTGAAAGAACTACCTTAATGGACAAATTAATAAAAAGAATTTTAATATAGATGTCTTTTATTATAAAATTGTGATAAATTTATATTTATTTATTTTTTATAGGTATCAGTCGTTGCTGATGCTCCTCATGGAGTATCTTGGGACTCCAAAAAGCATACAGGTTACGTAGGTCTTAAAAACCAAGGAGCTACTTGTTATATGAATTCCTTACTTCAAACTCTTTATTTTACTAATGAGCTTCGTAAAGCCGTTTATAAAATGCCAACCGAATCAGATGATTCAAGTAAGAGTGTGGCACTTGCTCTTCAAAGAGTCTTTCATGAACTCCAATTTAATGATAAACCTGTCGGAACTAAAAAATTGACTAAATCCTTTGGATGGGAAACTCTTGATTCATTTATGCAACATGATGTTCAGGTAGAATAAATGAATAATAAATACCCAGTATTCCTAGTATGATTATAAATTTTTTAAATAATTTTTAGTAAAAGATTATCAAAAAAAAAAAAAAATTATTTTTTTCACTAATTTAGCTTAGTACATGTCCGGAACGTCCTAATATTGAGAATTTGATCGTTCACGGTAAAATATTACATGTTTATAGTAAAATAATCCTGCGTTCGTGGTAAACAAACATTTGATTCGAATATGTTCGATATATGCATAGCCCCTACATAAAATTTCGGGCTCGGGACCAAAAATCTGAAGCGGGCCCCTTATTATGGAATAAATATGTGTTTTTATGAAGTGGAAAAAGTTGGTCAGAATGGGTTTTATTTTTTGTTATTTCGCTAATCGCTTTAGTGTTATGCTTGTGCATTGTTATTTTAATGAAAAAAAAAATATAGTGCCTGGATAAGGTCCTAAAAATAAAAAATAAACTAAACTACAATCACATACATTTTTACTTTCCAATAATACTAAGGGTACACGTGTAAAACCGAGGGGTGAACCGCGAATGTAATTAGGTGTACACATCTCTGGAATTATTTTGGAATTCATTAGAAAATGCCCCTTCATCTATTGTCTTATACTTGGAAATGGAAGTGGAAGTAGGTGTACACAATATTAGGTGGCGGTTCACCCCTCGTGTAAAACTAAATGAAAGCGAAATTTAAAAAAAAAAAAAATATTAAATATTGATTTTTACAGTATAAAATTTTTTTTTTCTAACATACCCCCATGAAAAAATGTCACGGCCTGGTCCGGGCCCCACGGGTACAACTGGACCTCCCCTTGCGGGGCCTATGGATAGATGATCCTTACCGTGGATGAAAAATCCCCCGCATATTCTCAATCGCAGATCCTCTATCATCAGATTCAGAATATATCTTAAAAATATCCTGAACATGTTAGGATATCTACTACGAACGAAGCTATTATTTAAGATTTTGATTATTAAATTATTTGATTTACTTAATATTTTGTTTTATTAGAAAAAGTAGTTTTTATAATGATTAATACACTTATGTCAACTAATTACTTTGCTGTTCGATTCCTGGTTGAAGTTTTTGATTTTCAGAAATACATATACTTTTTTTCCTGGTATTTTCATAAAGATTTTTAAATTTTAATTTAATGCCATGTTAGAAATCGTAATTAACACTTTTTATATAAATTAATATTTCATTTTTAAAATTAATCAAGATAAATTTAGTTTGTTCATGTCCATTTTAATAATAAATCATAGATGCACGGGTCTTTGGACAATTTTTTTTATTAATATTAAATATCAATTTTCATACGACGTTTCGTCCTTTTCAGGACTTTTTCAAGTACTCAATTACTTAAAACATTAATCGTTGATAAAATCGTAAAACAATCGAGACTATAAATAATCTATTCATAATATTTATCCCATAACAAGTTAGACAGCCAATTTACAAAAAACTATTTTAAATCATACAAAAAAAATTATTTTTTCTGGTCATGTCTTATTATTATTTGTTAGACACGACCAGAAATAAGAAAAAATTTTTTGTATGATTTAGGATAGTTTTTTGTAAGTTGGCTGAGCTAACTTGTTATGGGATAAATATTATGAATAGTTTTTTTTTTACTTAGAGAAGTGGTGTAGGTGAAACATGATATTAATTAATAAAGTAAGTATGTAGTTTCACAGTGAATGAAATAAAATCTCAAAGAGGTTTATACAAACTCAATTTTAACCTGTAAACTCCTGATGATGGACTAATAATCCGAAATATATTGAGTTTGTATAAACCTCTTTGAGTTTTGTTTCATTCACTGTGAAACTACACACCCTTTACTTTATTAATTAATTATTATGAATAGATTATTTAGTGTCTCGATTGTTTTACTATTTTATCAACGATTAATGTTTTAAGTAATTGAGTACTTGAAGGGGTCCTGAAAAGGACGAAACGTCGAATGAAAATTGATATTTAATATTAATCAAAAAAAAAACATGAATCTTTTATTTATTAATTAAGATATTTGTAAAAAATAAAATCTTTCTTTTCAAAATATTAACCACTTTGATGTTTTTACCAAATAATTATTTTTAACCATATATTTGTTTTTAATATTTTATTCATTATTTAATGTTATTGTTCAGGAATTTCTTCGCGTTTTGCTTGATAAACTAGAAAGTAAAATGAAAGGTACTTGTGTTGAAGGCACTGTTCCTAAACTCTTCGAAGGAAAAATGGTGGTATGTTGAAATCTTTATTTTTTTCAATTCTTTTTTTACTTAATAAATATATATATATTATAATTTTTTTAACTTAAAGATTCTTTCATTCTAAAATTTTTATTTTATTTGAGGTTTGATTATCTGGAAGATTCTTTTGGGTTGGAGCATGGAAATTAGAGAATTAATTAAAAAAAATTTCTAACATTTTTCACAACCCTCCTCTTTCTGAAATATATGCTTTGAAAGATTATTTGGTACATGCCGGTCAGCCCTACTATTGAATCCGCTCGATTTTATTTTGTTGATTGTGATTAAAAATGTCTAAAACATGGAGAAAAATAATTTTCACCATGATTTTTTCTATCTGTGTGTCTGAATTCCGATACTCTCGATAACTCAAGAAGGAAAAGTATAAAGTTTGTACTGGTGGCAAATATTTGTATTTTTCAATGTGGAGCATTAATTAGATTATGGGCTCTATCTTCAAAACATCTGGTTCACAAATGCAAAAATATCATTTTTTTGAATAATTTAATTGATATTTAGTCTTTTCATAATAAAGACAAACAAAGGTTTTTTCAATTTCCATTTATTAAATTAATCAATTTATTTATTTTAAAACCCACTAAATAGCTTATTACAAATAATTTTATTTAAAAATTTAAACGAAGTTGATTAAATTAAAAAATAAATTCATAATAATTGATTATATTTAAATTTATTAATAGTGTCTAAAAGAAGAGCGTACCTAATTTTAAATAATTTTATTTGATTAATTTTCTAAAATCACCATGGGAATCTTACAAATCTCTCTTTCTATATAATATACTCGAATATACTTCTTTTGTTTTTTAATAAATTTCGAACAGAAATTTTCAAGGCAAAAATGAAATTAAAAATTTTATTTTCTGATTATATTTTTGACCTTTAGATAACAATCGTATCCTTTTCAAGACAAAAATTGTCAGGAACCACCTTTTCAACTTCGAATTGGTAACTAACAAATTCATATTGGGAATAGTAGTAATTTTCAAATTATAAAAGGTAATTTTCAGTAAAAAGATTAATTTTAAAATAATTTGTACATAAAAAATTAATAAGTGGGATCAGATATAAAGCTTTGAAAATGTGCGACAAATCATGAACAATTATCAACAGTCAGCAAAAATGTTTTGTATATTTTCCATATCTCAGCTTTCTTTAGAAAACCACTAGCGTGTCTTTAACTGAATCTGCGTTGTATTGGATAATATTAATTACATGTCAGAAGGCTTAAATTCACCCCCTTAGAAATTGAACCCAAGTGCTAAAAAGCAATTCGGGCCAATAGATGTCATTCAAGGTTTCATTTCTAGCACATATCTCACCGAAAATTTTCGCTTAAAGATTTAATCTTTAATGACATTTGGCTTCACTTCACAAAGGGGGTGAATATAAGGCTTCAACATGTAATAAAAATATGCAGTACTTGGCCACCGAGCATCGAGCGATGCTCAGTAACTTTTTGTTCCAGATAAAAGCTATATATTAATTCCCGAACCCCCCCCCCCTCCGGACTCCCACCACTTCACCCCACCTACACCCCAATTCCGCCCCATCCCCGAAACCACTCCCCCCGCACCCCTCCACCACTGCACCCCCACCGTCACCTCCACCTCGCCCAGTTTTTGCATTTCAAGCCTTGTAGTGGCCCACAGATTATGTGTATATATGTATAGGTATATAAATAAATACCGTATAATAATTTTTACTTTATCCAATTCGAAACATGGGTAAAGTATTGTAATTTTTAATTAAATAACAATTTTTTTAGTTCATCAATTAAATTGCCAAATTCTAATATAGAATACGTTTGTGGGATTTAAAACTCGATTTTTAATCAATTAAATTGCCTAATATTTTAATATATATAATAATATTTGTAATGATCTATTAATGGAATTTAAAATTAAAAAAACCAATTAATAATTAAAAGGAAATTGAATAAAAATGTAAATATACAAGAATAGTTCGTTTAATATAATAAGATAAGATTATCCATTACAATTTGGATTCAGTCAGACACCCTTGATTTTACAAAGAAATCATTTCACTTCGCAAAATGCACTTTTATAAAGCTCACTTTTTTTATTGATTATCTCTAATTCGTATTTGTTAGTTCCTATTTGAAGTTTAAAAGGTTTCAATATGATGAAACTATGTATAAAAATATTTAATCAAGCCATGTTTATAATGTTTGTTCTGGCTCTCGTGAATTAGTTCATTAACCTTTTATTTTTCCTGTTTATACCTACGATTAAAGTATCGAAACGAAAAAGAAACAAAAATTATAACTTTGAAACTTTTTTTCGGACTCCTTACAAAATTTGTTTATAATTAATTTTATTTAGCCATCAATCTTCACTTATAATAATATTTATTTAAATAAAAAAAATATATTAGTTATTTAAGCTTTATAAATTTCCTAATTAATGAAATGGTGTTTTTTTAGTCATTTATTAAATGTAAAAATATCGATTATACATCAACAAGAATAGAAACTTTTTACGATATTCAATTAAATATAAAAGGCAAAAAGAACAGTAAGTACATTTTGTCAAAATCTTTTGATAGATTGATTTAAAATTTGAACTGTATTTTATAATATAATATTTTGAAATCAGTTGCAGAAAGTTTCCACGACTATGTCACCACCGAGCTTTTAGATGGTGATAATAAATATGATGCCGGAGAACATGGTCTCCAAGATGCTGAAAAGGGTGTTATTTTTGCTTCATTTCCACCAGTTTTGCATCTACATTTGATGCGTTTCCAATACGATCCAATTACAGATTGCTCAGTAAAATTCAATGATCGTTTTGAATTTTATGAAAAAATCTCTTTAGAGCCTTATTTACAGGTAGAAACTGCATACTTTTTAAAAACCTCCCCCCTAAAAACTCTCAAAATAAATTCAATTTAAAAGAACATTATCAAAGAAGGAATTATATGTTTTAATAATAATCATATTGTTTATATTCCACTGGAATCGATTTCTTCTGTCATAAGAGGTTCCTATATCTTAAATTGGCTACCATATAGAAGAAAGAAATTCAAATTCAATATACTATTATCAACTACAGACCCATAACTTTGCTAGAGCCACAAATGAATATACTTAATTACAAATTAAAACATTAAATATAGATAGAGGATAATAGCTAAGGCTCTTATAAAGGCATCGCAGCGCACATGCAAAGATCCCGGCTGATACTTTTGTCTAGAGTAAAAATCTTTTCTTCGTTCCCTAATTTAATTTAATTAAATATAATTTTTTCAAATTTTGGAAATAAAGGCTCATGACTCGATTCAATATTAAATTTTTTTGAATTTCCGGATATTCTTGTTAACTTACATGGTCACCAAGAATTCCAGGACCTTTTTTAAAAATAGTGTATCTTCACAGTTTTCATCTGGCTTTTTTTTAACCTGAGTTGTTCATTGAAACGCTTAGTCTACCCCTTTTCAAATTTGTTTCCGCCAATATAGCATTTTCAGATTTGTTTTTTAGGATTCTCTTTCGATCATTTTAGCCCTTCACAAAAACAAACTCCCCTTTTACTGTTTTTTTTCCAAGTCAATAATCTCGAACATAAAATATTAACAAGCAGACATGTTGGGAGTCGGTGAATCACGTGTCAGCAGGCTTTGGGTGAATTATTGATTTTAATTCATCGCATCATATCCGGCACTAGTATTTATAAATTAGGGAAGCCTGGAAATGCTTATTCGATGAGATAGCTAGTCGAAAATAGGAGGTAAGGGTCGAGCCATCTGATAGCTATTTTTAATTGCATCCAGTGTGGCAGTAGAGCTTTCTTCACCAATACGACCCATATTCGAATCGAATTTGGACCTTATAGGGGGTGAGGAGTTGCCTGAACTTAATAAATCGCCTGGACCTAAATAGAAAGCCCATGCTTTCTTACGGCAGATTTCGCCACAGTGGAAATGTTATCATAGGCCAATCGCAATTGAATCGACCATTATCGATGGACAGTTATGGTATTTGATCTGAAGGGAATATCTGGAAACTTTTTACCTCTACGCCTAAAAATTTGACAACTTTGTGTCTTGGTTGCATTAAAGTTAAATTATTTTGATTAGTTATGTCCATCGATTAAATTATTAAAGTTGTTATAGGGAAATAGGGACTATATTTTTTATCCAGATAATTTATATTTTATTGCCAACGTTTCGTCAACTTTGTTGACTTCTTCAGGGGTCAAATAGTTAACTTCTCTGCATATTTGTCATTTTTATTATAATTATTATTCTTTCTTAGTAAACATATCAAGGCAAGTCAACATCAATCAGATTGAAATTATTATTTACAGGCTGCTGAAAAAACCAAAGCTGATTATACATTGCATGCTGTTCTTGTCCATAGTGGAGACAACCATGGAGGACATTATGTGGTATTTATTAATCCAAAGGGAGATGGAAAGGTATGTAATTGATTTGATTAATCATTTAATCTTAATACATTCAGATATTATGTTAAGAATATTATTTTAGTGGTGCAAATTTGATGATGATGTTGTATCCCGATGCACTAAACAAGAAGCAATAGAACATAATTATGGAGGCCATGATGATGATATGAATTTAACTGTTAAGCATTGCACAAATGCCTATATGTTGGTTTATATCAGAGACTCGGCTCTTCGTACAGTTTTAGAGGAAGTTTCTGAAGATGATATTCCTCAAGAGGTATATAAATATATACACTCAACAGCAAAGATACCGGACACTTGATAATTTTTTTTCTTTTTTGATAAAATGAATTAAAATAAATTTTCTCATAAGATAACCGAACCAAAATGTATTTTGAATAATAAAAGACATAATTTAAAATATTAACACTTTCGATTAATTAATGAAAACTTAATATTATATCGAAAATAAAAAAAAATAAAAGAATTTAATGAAAATCGATCATTTATCGATTATTTATTCTTTGACTTCGAAACTGTTAATACGTTCATTGTAAAAAAAGCTCTTAAAATGGCATGTGGGTGAAATACTAGATATTAAGAGACGTGTTTTTAATTTAATAGATAGCTGTTAAAATTTTCTGTTTTTTAAAATCATATTTATTAAGGCAAAAATGAAAATGCCATTTTAGCTTTAGAAATAATTTTTTTAAATTACCTATATAGTCAGTGGTAAGAGTGTCGGGCCGCTGGCCTGAAATACATTGGTTCGAGACTGAGTCTCGACAGATCAGATATTTGCAGTCGCCTCCTCTTGGAAAGCAATGGCAACCTACCAAGAGTATAATTGTCTAGTAACTTCTCCAAACTAGGCGTTCGGAACCGGCGTTAAAAAGTAGGTCCCGTATATCTGTGTAAAAACAGCTAAACACACTCAGCACAGATACCGATATGTGGAGAGGAGCCGAAACGTCAGGGACTTAAAGAAGATATAGTCAAAATAAGGAAATATTTAGACTAAATTTTCTCTGGAGAGAGACGGACTGGTAGAAATTTTATCTGAAAGTAATGGAAGGCAGCCCAGGGGTATTGAAGAAAGAAAAAATTATCACATATCTAAATAAGGTATAATTTATTGGATTTTCATTCCCTTCTTTCTTTCCTCCTTTCCTTTCAAACCGACGTTTCGGAGGATTCTTCCCTTCTTCTTCAGCGTTTCAAAGGGTCAATGAAGGAAACAAACAAAATGATTCCTTCCTCTCTCCACAGCAGTGTTTAAAATTTTCTTCTTCCTTAGCAGAAGCATTAAATTAGAAAAACAATTTTTTTTCTTAATTATGCTAAGGGTAGAAGAAAATTTTAAACACTGCTGTTGAGAGAGGAAGGAAACATTTTGTTTGTTTCCTTCATTGACCCTTTGAAACCTTGAACAAGGAGGGAAGAATCCTCCGAAACGTCGGTTTGAAAGGAAAGGACGAAAGAAAGAAGGGAATAAAAATCCAATAAATTATACTTTATTTAGATATGTGATAATTTTTTCTTTCTTCACTACCCCTGGGCTGCCTTCCATTACTTTCAGTTAAGGAAATATTTTTTTTAATTTTGTATTTATTCATTTTATCTAAAAATTTTCAAGTGCCCGGTTTTTTTTGCTGTCGAGTGTATAAATTATGAAACATTTTTCTCGCAAGTTATAATTTAGTAAATATAATTGTTTCAAAATTGTAATGAATATTTATTAGATTTGTTTTGATATTTTAGTTAATTGAAAGACTCCAAGAAGAAAAACGAATGGAAATTGTTCGTAGAAAGGAACGTAATGAAGCTCATCTGTATATGGCTGTCCACGTTTTATTAGAGGATGCTTTTGATGGGCATCAAGGAAATGATTTATTCGATCCAGAACGTGCACCCTATCGAGCATTTCGCATTCGTAAAAGCGCTTTCCTGCAAGAACTTCTTGAGTTACTTTCTGATAGCTTTAAATACCCTCTGGAACAATTAAGGCCATGGCCATTTTCTTATCGTTCAAATCAAACATGTCGACCTACTTTAGTAGATTTAGAAGCAGATTTGCATAAACCTTTACAAGATGTTGCTGAAACTCAAAATCCATGGCATGTTTTTGTAGAATTAGTCCCACCAGATTCTGGACTCCATGCATTGCCGTCATTTGATAAGGATTCAGATGTACTACTCTTTTTTAAATTATATTGCCCCAAAACAAAAAGAATTCATTATTGTGGTCATCATTATATGCCTGTTACGGCTAAGGTAATATTTTTAGTTTTTTTTCTTCTAAATTATTTTAATAAATAATATTGTGATTCAAAATATTCAAATTAATAAATGAAAATTATTCAAGCTAAAAGAAAATTTTTAACATAAACTTTTTAAGGTAGTTCTTTCACAAATGCAAAAATTCAAGAAGTCTTCGAAACTTGGAATATAAATCATTAAAAGCATAATAAACATACTGTTAAAATTTGAAGACGATTTACCACATCAAACATGAAATAATTGCAATTAAAAATAAATTTTTTTACATATGGTAGATTGGGAAAGGGTGGGAAAATGATCATTATTTTATTTTTTTTCATTAAAGGACTTTCACCATCTTGATGAAAAACTAATGTTTGTTAGAATAATATATTCGGAGTAACTTAAAAAAAAATTGAAATTATTTACCTCGTAGTTTTGATAAAAAGTAAAGAAAAAAAAAACATATTTGGGCGATTATTTTTAGTGGAGGGGATATAAGATCAATGGCTTGGAAAACGACCATTCGTAAACAGGATATAGTAGTGTGAGAAGTACAGTCACGTTAAAAAAACATAACCTAAAATTTTAGCACCGTTCATATGTATTTTTTTTTTTTTTTTTCAATGATATTGATGTGAGAAGGAGATACACCAGAAGGTGGATCCCCTAAAGGCCTGTATGGGCTGGCCCCTCCATCGTGAAAAGAACAGAGCAGAAGGAAAAGAAGCCGGGATCACGTGCCAATCTCAGAAACTTAGATACTATTTAATATCCAATTTACTAAGGTTTTAGGGGCTTCGAGCAGTGGTAAATTCTCCGGGCGATAAATTCGGTTTAATTTATCTCCCACTTAATTTTTATTACCAGACCCTATACTTACAGAAAAAATGTCTGGGTATAGCCGGGAATCGAACCCGAGACCTCCGGGTTGCCAGTCAGTTACTCTGACCATTACACCACGGAGGCGGATGTTGATATGAGACTAAAACTTTTTGTGTGGATTGTCGCGAAAGAACTACCTTAAATACTTTAATTTACAAATATTTTGATTTTAGTTAACTTTGATTTTCTTCTACTTTTAACTAATTAAAATATTATAAAATGTTGTTGTTTTTTTTTCTTAAAATTGCTTGTTTTCGATATTTAATTTTATTAAAAAATAATAAAACTAAAAATATTTGTTTGTTTTTTTAGGTTCAAGAGTTGATTCCTATTCTCAATAGCCGAGCCGGATTTCCCCCAGATACAGACCTTTTACTCTTCGAAGAAATTAAACCAAATTTAGTCGAGCAAATAGAGAATCTTACGGAGCCATTAGAAAAAGTATTGGATGAGCTCATGGATGGGGATATTATAGTATTTCAGCGGGATGATAGGGACGAAACAATTGACCTAGCTAATTGCAAAGAATATTTTAAGTAGGAAATTATTTCTTAATGTATTTTTTTAATATATTTTTTAATCTCTTAAAATATTTTAAATTATTTTAAAGATTTTTATCATCGAGTCGAAGTCATATTCTGTGACAAAGCTATTCAAAATGATCCAGGCTTTACTTTAGAACTTTCTATGCGAATGAACTATGATCAAATGGCTCGTGCTGTTGCCCGTCGTGTAGGCACAGATCCTTATCTTTTACAATTCTTTAAATGTCAAAAGTAAGTTTTTCATTCTTTTTTTTTTTATTTTTTTATTTTTTAAGCTGTGCTTAAATAAAAATTTATTTAACGGTGGTTTAAACGAAAAGTTTCAAATTTTTCAAATTTACTGGCAAAATATAAATATAAGGCTGATTCTCAAAAAAAATCGAAAAATGATTTTGGTAATTTGATGGAAATTTTTTTTAATTATTATGGAATTTCTTTTATTAATTTGATAGTACATGGGCTAATTGTCTAAAACGCTATAGTGGTCCCCAACTTTTTTGAGTTTAAAGGGGGGTGAGAGAGTCCATATATAGTTATGGGTTCAGAATAGTTCCAAAAAAAATATTTGATTCCCGGAAAAAAATATGATAAATGGTGAAAGACAACATGGAACATAAACTTGTTCTTGTACTGGTTTACTATACTGCCGCTTAGAAATCCAACACCAATAATTTGCATGGGTGAGGTGAGGGAATGAGGAAACAAACATTATTGCACAAAAGTAGAAAAAAATAACCTTATAATTTCCCATGTGAATGTACGATACTTTATTAATACTAGAAACATCCACAAATATATGATAAATGATAGAAAAATAAGCGCTTACGTTTTTAAAACACGGGTTGAGGGAATGACGGTCCAAAATTATTTTTAATAGTTTTAACACTAAATCCCGTAACTCATAGTCCAGTCTGGCATATTTTTAGAATATCAATATTGACAACTTTTAAAAACAATAAGGTGGCGTTCACTATATAATTTGAAATTATATTTTAATCCTACTTTTACACAAGGGTGAGGGAATGGTTCGTTTTTTAAGGACGAATTTAAAAATATATTTTGGGACTTTTCCGTTTGTCGTGTTTAAACTAAATACACATTTAAGTACAGCCAGCACTATTTTATATGAATAAATAATAAGATAGTAGACAGTTATAAGAAACTTTTCGAATTAGGTCTTTGAATCTGTGTGAATTTGGCGGTAGGGACACAGTGAGGGAATGATTTTTAGGGTATTTACTTGAACATATATTTTTTAAATGATTAATGTAAAGATTTAAGCATCTTTTTTGAGTTTCTTTTTTTGAAAAAAAGATTGAATTTTTCAAAAATGAACCCAATTATATAATATTGAAAAGTGAATTTATTTTTATTTAGGAAACAAATCAAAGATTTTAGTAGAAATATTTTTACATTGCATATCAGAGGGCTTCGTCCCCTTGGGAATCGAACCCAAGCGCTAACTAAGCTTGCCGGGCTGTTATCTAAACCCTTAAGACAAATCTCTCTCCGATATGCAACATATATAAGAAATAAAGCTACAAATTTTTCACTCCTTTGATTTGTTTCCTAAATAAAAATAAATTCACTTTTCAATATATTATTTATTTAATATAATAAAGATAAATAAGGTTTTATAATTTGGTACGCCTAGGGATGTAGTTTTATAAAAAATACTCGAAAACTTATGATCCCATTTCACAGGAATCAACAATACATCAATTTCGATTTTTTTTGAGAATCAGCCATAATTTTTTTTTATGTACATATATATGCACACATTTTTTTTTTTTTAATAAATAATCTCTTGATGAGATAGAAACAATCATTTTGATTCCAGTTATAAAGAAACACCAGGAAATCCTTTACGTTGTACATTTGAAGGAACTTTGAAAGATCTTCTTCTTTACGCTAAGCCCAAAGCGCCTAAAAAAATGTATTATCAACAATTATCAATTCGAGTAAATGAATTAGAGAATAAAAAACAATTTAAGGTAAGTCATTAATTAAATTAACACCTCAAATAACAAAACTAATTAATTTTTCCTTATTTTATTAAGTGTGTACTTGGGTCGGCCCAAAACTTAAGGAAGAAAAAGAAATAATTCTTTATCCCAACAAAAGTGGAACCGTTGCTGACCTCCTTGAGGAAGCTAGAAAACAAGTTGAATTAAGTGAATCTGGTTCTGGAAAATTAAGGTAATATACAATATACATATATATATTATTTTGTCTTCTGTATAATATAATTAAATATATTATTCATTTAAAAACCATCATTTCGAAGCCCTCATCTTGAATCTAATACAGGGTGATTCACGGTCGGTGGCATGTTGGACGTTTATGGAAAACGGAAGGCAGGATTTTTCTGAAAATTTATCACCTTACATTTTCTTACCTGTTCTATCGATCTAAAATATTTTCAGCATTGCGACGTTTCGGCTTCTATCGTAAAGTTGTAGCAACTTTGTTTTTTTAAATGGAACACGCCGTATATTAACAGGTTTTTAGAACCGCCCTTTTATTAAAATACTTTTTTGTTAATATTGTCCCATACCTATCTCTATCGGTTTTCGAGATAAAAATTAATTTGTGTTAAATATGGTCCAAAACATGGCCTTAATTAAACTTAAATAAATTACTGCTCTCAATTCATGAAAAGTTGATATTTTGGTGGTAGTTTAGACACACCCGAAGTATTTAATTTACGCCGAAAAATCGACTCCATATTATACAGGGCGTGCTAAGATTATATTGTTTCCGTTATAAATAAAAGGGGTCAAAAGTTCGTTTTTTCAAATGAGACCCAACGTATATTATTCAATAAATTGAAAGACGAATAAAAATGCTTTAAGACGATATATCATATCCCTATACCTAAAACATCAAGTTTTCTTAATAAAACCGCTTTTTAGTGAAAAATTATTTTTTAATGAATTTAATTTTAACTAACCATGGAAATATCAAGCTTATGACAGTTTGTTGACTATTTATAAGAAACTTATAAAGAGTTTATTGACGATATTCAAAAAAATCTTCCAAAATGATCGCAAATATTGATTATTCAAACGAAGTTCTTATGAAATTATTTATTTTTGTACTATAAGAACTTCGTTTGAATAATCAATATTTGCGGTCAATTTGGGAGATATTTTTGATCACTGTCAATAAACTCTTTATAAGTTTCTTATAAATAGTCAACAAACTGTCATAAGGTAAGAAAATCTAAGGTACTAAATTTTTAAAAAAATCCTGCCTCTCGTTTTCCATAAACGTCTAACGTGCCATCGACCGTGAATCACCCTGTATAAATATGGTACAGTAGTCTCAAATCCGGTACTTCAATAGACCGGCACGTCCAATAATCCGGCACCCTCCGCCCGCGATTTGGTATCCGTTTGTTAACCATATCGTGTGAAATTTATTTTATTTTATTTAATATGAATTTTTCTATACAAACCAGTAATCCGAACATTCCAATAATCCGGCAACCTCCTAGTTTTTAATAGTGCCGGATTATTGAGACTCTACTCTACTTTCAAAAAATATTAAATATAATGTTGCATCATTCCCATCCATAATAAATAACAATTAAAACAGGAATAGTAGAGAATTGGACAATAAATTAAAAACAAAGCTTTTATTAAATGGGCCAAACGTTTTGTCGATTTATTTCCACTTCCTCAGTGGCCCATTTTATCACTCTTTGTCAAGGGACAATTCCACTATGCGACGAAACATCTTTAATCTTTTTTATTATTTCTACAATACATTCTTGGCCTCAATTAGTCAACAATCTTGAAAATCAAAAAATTATAAAACTTTTAAGTTGTTTTTAAACAGACATGGCATGTCATTTTCTGAAAAACAAAAAAAGTTTATTAATTTGATTTTTTAATTGTTAAAAGGGAAAAAGTTCAAGATTGTTGAATAATTGAGGCAAAGAATGTATTGTAGAAATAATAAAGAAGATTAAAGATGTTTCGTCGCATAGTGGAGTTGTCTTTTGACAAAGAGTGATAGAATGGGCCACTGAGGAAGTCAAAAATAAATCGATGAAACGCCTGGCCCATTTAATAAAAACTCTGTTTTTAATTTATTGTCCAATTCCCTACTATTCCTGTTTTAATTAAATATAATATTAGTTTCAATTGAATTTACTTCTTTATCTTTCAGAAATAATGAAGTTCAACATTCAACTAATTTTATAACTTTCTATTTCTCTTTAGTGCGATTATGACCTGGAGTACGATTCCTTGACCAGGCAGTCATGGTGTCTATAAAGTAATGAAAATTAAAAAAAATTTAATATTTTTTAAAATTATCATTACTTTATTAAAATATGTTTCACCAAGAACCTCCTACACCATTCTCTCATTTAACAAAACATGCTGACTATATCTAAATTTTTTCTTTAATCTTAATACTAATTTCATAAGATTCGATTAAATATTCAAAGGAAATATATGTATAGCCTGAAAATAAAGTCAAGCCCTTCCAAACTTTAGCTATAAGTGGAGGAATTTTTTTTTTTCAAGTCTCTTCTAAGCTTTACTAAAATTTTAGTGATTACTCAATTTTTTTGTCAACGAAAAGCTTTAGCTAAAAAGTTAGAACTAGCCTCAGAGATGTTGTTTATTAATAGAAACCTTTGTGCCGAATTTCAGCTCAATTACTACCACCTTTGGAGAGCAAGTGATTTGTGTCCCCAGGACTCTGCTACCTATATGACAATTTGATTTTTTTTTTTCTGTTTTTGTGTCTTTTTCAACTTAAAGTTCTGAAAATTGAAAACCTGTATTCGAATCAATTCTTCATTTCCGAAACAAATATTTTACAACCAGAAGAAACTTTCATTCTTAAGTTATCGTGGTTATTGGAATCCAAATAAAAATCATGCTTGAAAATGATTTTTCTACTCGTTTCCAACATTTCTTAACTCAAGTAAGCAAAAAAAAAAAAAAAAAAGAAATTGAAAATTTTCGAATTTTAATAACCCGCCCTGCAATCGAAGGGTAATAACTATATATATATTATACCTAAGGATATTATTTATATTTTATATTAAGCAGAAGACACACTCTAATACTTTTTGTTGGATTTTTGAATTGATTAAATTATTTTGTTTTAGGATATTTGAGCTCAATTGCTTTAAAATTGTCACTTGTTTGAAGGAAGATACTCCTTTAGACAATCTTAATTCAACAGGCAACAAGATTTTTAGGTAATTTACGACACTTCATTTTTTTTGAATTCATTTAATTTTATTTGTATTTATTCCGAGTTAAATTTTAGGATAGAAGAAATTCCGAAAGAAGAAATTAATCTTGCTGAAGATGAAATGCTCATCCCGGTAGCTCATTTCTATAAGGATATCTTCTCTACTTTTGGCGTTCCATTCTTGCTCAAAGTTAAACAAGGAGAACCTTTCCCTAAAGTCAAAGAAAGGATTTTCAAAAAAATTGCTATACAAGAAAAAGAATTCGAAAAGGTATTCTTTTTATGTATTAAAGACGTTCTCTAATAAATCGATTTTCTTGCAATCCTTTTAAAACTTTGAATACACATTTATAAGTGTTCTTTATACGTAGAAATATTTTTCGATAGTCCTTGCGGAACTAAATTTATAAATATTGACCATTGAAATTTGCATATTTAACACACGAACCCTATCCCGATTGATGTTAAAGCGACTGTTTCATTAAATAACAATCGTAATTTTCTTGATATTATTTTGAAAAACTGAGAATCATTAACTGAAGATATAACAAATATTTTCCTGTTAAAATAATTGTATCAAAAATGTTGAAAGTTAGGTACTTTTGATGGTTTTCAATTTTTCTCTCATGGCACGGCAAGTGAAAGATGGCGACTTGGCAACGTCGCACTAAAATCCCTCAATTTTTCGATATCTAAAAAACTTCTGGTGCATTTGAGATTTTTAGCTAATTCTCTCAACCTAACTATACTGTTCTCATCTTGAATTTCGCATTGAGATGTTTCACGAAGTGTTTTTTTTTATTCTTTGTCTTTTAGCTTCGGTAAGAATGCAATGTTGCCAGATCCAAGAAACGACGCAGTGAAAATATTTTTACTTTTCTGCGAATGTGAGAGTAGGGGAAAGAGCGAACTGCATCTGAGCTATATTAGGGAACGTCCTTAAACATTTTTTAAATAATTAAAATAACCCTTCAAATTTATCCCTATTAATAAAAATCAAATTTTATTTTATTGTATTTTTTTCTTTTTTAGTTTAAATACGCACTAATAACAATGGGTAGGGCGCAATATATTACTGATGAAGTAGACTCTGTCATTAATTTACAGGATTTCAAAGTACATCCTAACCAAGGTATAAATATTTTTATTTTTATGTGTAAATTCTTAAAATATCATTAAATATTTCATAATATGGTCTCATTTTAGGTACAGCCGCAGCTAGGCCCTGGCTTGGTTTAGAGCATGTAAACAAGGCTCCTAAACGAGCACGGTTCAACTACCTGGAGAAAGCTATCAAGATTTATAATTAGGGGAAAGCCTTTGAAATAATTTAAATTCCTCCCTGTACCTCTTTCTGTCCTCTGCCTATAATTTTGTACCGGAATATTCTCTTCAATTATCCTCCTCTCATCCTTTACATCTTCCCAAGACTGACACTTTACTTCTTACACGTTCTTACTTACTCGATTATTAAAAAAAAAAAGAAACAAATTAAAATATATATATAAAAAAATCAAGCACTAACCATTTCTATTTCATGACGGTATATATAAATAAATAAATGAAGAGATATATTGCTAGGTTAGCTTGCGACAAAGGTGCGTCCTACATACTGGAAGGCGCGAGTTTTATCTGTTAAATTTTTGTAATTTAAATTAAATGAGCTGAAGATGTCTGTATTACTCTCATTATAAATTTATGTAATGAGTTTTCAGCACTCGCATCATAAAGTAAAAATGGTTACTCGTTTAATAGCTTTTCTGTAAAGAATCATCCGGCTCAGTTACCCGGAATTAATAAATCATACAAAAGAAAATTTTTCGTTACAGCTCTACATCTGTACATAGTTTTGTCTGTCAAAATTAATTTAAAATAAAAATATCTTAAATGAAATTTAGAGGTATATTAAGCTCGATTATCCATTATTTGTCCCTTGTTGCTTATTAAAACTGTTCCTGAAACTATTCCAGAAATACAAAAAAATGAGACTAAATAAATTAATTCTCATTTTTATTTTTTACTTTTTTTTTTTTTTTTTTATATTAAATAGGTAATAGATAATAATTCCTTTTTCAATTTATATTTTATCCTTATTAATAAATTGTAATTTTAAGGATAAAAATATATGGATCTTTTTAAAATGATCTATATTTCAAATAATTTTAAAATTTCTGGGATTCCTCCTCTAGAGCAGCGATTTCGTTCATTTGATATATATTTGATAGATATATATATATATAATTTTATTAATGTAATTTTCAGACTTAACCAAAACTTGTTTGTGTATAAATTTTATTGTCTAAAACTGCCCAAAATTTATATACTTAATTTAAAATTTGGATAATTCAGTTTTTTATATTTTTTTGCTTAAAATGATGATGTAAATGATAACATAATAGTATAGATCAATTTATTTATCTTGTTTTCTTTATATTTATTTGTGAAATTTGTTTATTATTGTTTAATTGGTATGGAAGTTATTAAATTTTTATAGAAATAAATCTCCTCTCTTTCATAACTAGTTGAGTTGAGAATATAAGGCCATTTATACGGGTAATATAGAATCCTACATTTTTTTTACAAAATTATAGAGATTTAAGAAGTATGACGCCCTTGCTATCATGTCCCATAAAATTAGATTTTTTTAAAAGTTAATACTTTTTAATTTTCGTTTCCTGTTTCCTAAATCTTTATTCTATTGAGGGAAAGAAAGAGAGAGAGATAAAAAGAAAAAATTTATGGAGTTTTTCTTAAAATTTATAACTAATTGCCATGAAAAGCATTAAAAAAGGTATAAAGAAATATTTAAACAAAAACTGGTTAACTATTTATTATAAATATTCATTAATAATTCATAAGAAGTAATTTGTAAAATATATTTGAAAAAAATATTAAATTCTTTGCCTACACGATATATATATATATATACCTATATATATATTATATTATTTCAATCTTGATTTCCGTATTTTTCTTTTTTAATATTTTAATTTAAATAATATAAATTTAATAATTGCAAATGCAACGAAAATTTCATTTGAAGATAATTGAATTTAAGAACTTTATTCATTATTATTAAATAAATTTATTTTATAATATCGTATCCAATTTTCTGCACATTATGTTGCGAATAAAACTCAGATTAAATTTCAAAATTGAACAATTATTTATCTAAGTATATTAAATATACAAAATGTTAGGTAGAAAGTTTTTTAGTCCGCACACAAAAAAGTTTCTTCTAAGTTTCCAAAACTTTACGTTTTCAAGTGAAGATACATGAAACGAAAATCAACTCGTTTCAAAATCAAAAGATGAATTAGTGGCTAGTATGAGTTGCTAAATTTATCATGTAAAATGACTAGAAATAGAGCCGAATCGTTATATTTATTTATTTTTTCAAATATAACTTATTTTTTAATTAATCCTTTCGTCACACGAAAACACATTCCAAATAATAAACATGGCCTTAAAAGAATGAACAAATTTAATTTATATTTGATATTTTATGAGCCAAGTAGGCCTCTGGACAGGCCTGGAACTACGGTTAGGCACAGCTCACCTTGTATGTGAGTTAGCTTCCAGAAATACAAAAAATAATTAGAACGATTCATATTTGGTTGAAATAAAATAGACTGGACGGGGTCTAGGAAATAATAAGCCCAAAATATAAGCCCCACGGCAGCCGATCAAATAACAGTGATTTGATATTGAAAAAATTACAATTTTTGATTGTTTCCAAAAGACAAAAAAAAAAACGAAACTAAAACTAGACTATAAAGAAAATAATACTGAATTAATGTGACCCATACTCATTTAGAACTTAAAGTACATAAACATCTGGCTTGTCACTTTAAAATATGCTGTCTTTAAAAATTCGGTGCATCCTAAATAATCCAGAAATCAATGCGGCCAAGTCTACTTTTAGAAGATTTCTAAATTTCAGTTAATTCTAATCCAACAAATTAAGTTTATTCTTTTCAGTATAAAAAGTTTTATTTTTTGCTTCGGTTTTCCTCAATAGGGCTTTCTTCTAAATATATTTTCTTATGGGGATAGAAACATTTAAAAACATCATAGATCATAAGGGATAAATGGAAGCTGTCTCCAGAGAGACAAAGGACAAATGTCTAGACTATTTAGTCGGCTACAGTGGACAAGTTGACACCCTGCAAAAGAACAGTCATGAGTTCGGTAGAATATTTAGAAGAACTATTTTCTTATGTTTTTCTTCTTTTGAAAATTGATCTTCCAAAAACTTAAGTTGTTTTTGTTCAGGTTATTCGATCACACAAGAAGGAAATAGGTTGACAGCACTGGGCTCTCTAATTTTAAGTTCCAGATATTTTAAGGGAAAATTCTAACTATTATGAAGATGTGTGTTGGGTTGCCAGATATCTTGATGGTCAAATCGGGACAGGTTAGGTTGGGTTAGGTAATAACAAAAAAATTCTAAAATTAGAAAAGTAGTATTTACTTAAAAAAATCGAATTCTAAATTTAATTTAATAAAAAAAAAAAAAAAAATTGTTAAAAAATGTATAAAAAACAACTAAACTTTAAGAACAAAAAAAACCCAAAAATAATCTTTTAATTCTTATAAATCGCAGATACAAAACAGATTTTTATTTCTAGTTGTACTTTTGATTCCATTTGGCTTTTTGTAGTAATATCTTATTAGTTAACAAGTAATCGTACATATCGCTACAATTAAAATCAAAGTTTTCTAGGCATTGAAGAATACTTTCAACGGTATCGATTTGAAGTCTCTTTCTCTCATCTGACCATCGAATTTCCATGTACGAAAATATTCTCTCCACGTTAGCATTGCGACCAGCACAGATCACAGAAAAATAAAAAGTGAAAATAAGTATTAGCACATGCAATATATGATCTTCATATTGCTCATCAAATTCCGTTTCTAGTTTGGAAAATACAATTGCCCATCTCTCTGAAGCTGGTTTTTTCTTTCCAGTCTGAGGATTTTATTCCATTTAATAATAGGTATAGCTTTTATAGCAGTTATTTGATTAATAAAAATGTACCATTTATATTTATATCAGGTTTTTTAGTTTTCAAATATTCAATTGATTTTTCTACATTCTGCCAATCCGGAATTTTATTTAAGCATCTAACGTCATCCAGGAAAACACTGAATATTTTGCTAATGGTTCGTCCATAATTTCAAATAATCAGCCATAGTTGTATAAAATTTTGATACTTCAGCGTAAAAATCATCAATTTGTTTTTTTGAAATTATTCCTTTTTTTTGGTAATTATTTAACTTTGGTTTAAAAACGCCATATAATTAATAATATAAATCAAAATAGGCCAAACCGGGACATTTGGATGTCCCGAAAAGTTTATTCGGGACACCCTGACTTAAGACTCAAAATCTGGCAACCCTAACGATTGATAACAAGCAGTGTTATTATTAAGGCTATAAGTTGCCTTCGATGAGCACGAGCCGATTAATTTGATTAGTCTCCCGATAGTCTGCAAACAGAAAACACGATCCTTTTAAGGCTATTGTGTCTTGTCCTGCCCTTGATGGATCTGCGCACTTTCGTAAACCCTTTTCCTTAAGATCCCTGTGATCTGTGCTATAGGCCAGTGTTCCGCAAAGTGCGGCACATTGGTGTACCGTGGTCATTAGATGGTGTGCCTAGGATAAATGTCAAGTTTTGTTATGCACCTACACCTACACATAGCTGAGAGTTATGCGAGCAGCCTTATCAACGATTCCTCCAAATTTTGATCGCCTGTGCTCAGTTAAACAGGCTCACATTTCTCATTAAACACCTTTTCCTATTATATTGAATATAATAATAAAAAATATTAATTAAACATTGTTTTTTTATTTGGTGTACCTCTAAGATTTCTTGATTGGTAGGTGTACTTTAAACATAAAAAGTTTGCGGAACACTGCTATAGGCTATAAGTAGAAAGCGTTGCTTTCAAAGAAAAACTATATAATATGTATGATAAATACGAATTAAGTATGATTATTTCTCTTAGGAAAAGTTGAAAGTAAACTATCAATATTAAATATTTAGCTTAAGATTGTGTAATATAAATTCAAATAAAGATTTGTGAACTTTAGATAGTCTATATAAGCAGGGGCGGATTTAAGAGACACAGGGCCCCTAGGCACTTGACATCCCCCCCCCCGCCCCCCACCATCTCGAATCTATTTTGGAAATTTAGCAAATTAAATGCACTAGTACAGAACTTTTTTTTTATTTATTCAAGAATATTGTATTTGTAGGGGCCTCTAGCCTTTTTAATGTACAATATTAGGCCAATTTAATTACAAAGAAAATAAACAATATGATACAAACAGATCAAGTAAGAGAAAAAAATTTAAAAAGGGAAACAACAATTATAACATGACAAAAGAAGAGAGGAAAAAAGAAATTTTTAATCGCTTTAATGAGTTTAATAAACATCAGAATAATACAGTCTATGTTACTACAGTGGTACCTTGAGATACGAATTTAATTCGTTCTGTGATCATCGCCGTATGTCAAAAAAATCGTATCTCAAAGCAATTTTTCCCATTTAAAATAATGTAATATATATTAATGCGTTCTAGCGATATGAAACTAACCCAAAACACAGTTAAATTACACATAATATACACAATTTGTATATAGATAAACGAGTAATAATACACATAATGTTTATTAATTTGTTTATTAATATATTAATAACACACAATATTTATTAATCATCACTTTAACGTCAGGCCTTTTTGGCCTCACTTTCCTGACTTTCACTGTGTGAGACCTTCATAAGGTAACGACCAAGAGAGGTCTCTTTCTGCCTTCTTTTTAAAATGTTACGAAAGAATGTGAGACACCTATCATCAAATAAGGCACATCGCAAATTCGTATCTCAAATTTTTTGTTGTATGTCGAGGTATACATTTTAGAATATTTCATGTTGTATCTCAAAACATTCGTATGTTAGGACATTCGTATCTCAAGGTACCACTGTATATAGTTATGTTATTCTATAAAATTTATACAATCTTACGGCGAACTTTCTTCTGTGCAAAAGAACGAATGACGTCTTCATAGTCAATTGACTGCATTATTTCTGACTCTATGTACATTACAGAGAGTGAATTGAGCCTGTTCTCTCCTATCTTAAGTAATTCTTTACTCTCTTTAGCGCTGAAAACGACCGTTCTGCTGAGCCGTTTGACGCTGGTGTACACTAACAGCATTCGGAACGCAATTTCTACGTTTGGATAAATGTACTTATGTAAATGGAGCAGCAATCCAACGTAAAAACTCTTAGTAATTTTAATGAGAATGATAAGCGATATTTGTTTAGCCAGAGATTGTGATTGCATACTTGTATGATATTTGTAATGCCTGTTGTAGATCTGTGGGTTAATATGTTCCCCACAACATATTGACCCACAGATCCCATTGTGATCTTTTTAGGTTGAAAAAAAGACTCCGCAACCGGGGCCCCCAGGCAGGCTGGGCCCCTAGGCTCGGGTCTTGTGGGTCTAGGCGGAAATCCAGCACTGGGTGTACTTTGAACATAAAAGTTTGCGGAACACTGCTATAGGCTATAAGTATAGAAAGCGTTGCTTTCAAAGAAAAACTATATAATATGTATGATAAATACGAATTAAGTATGATTATTTCTCTTAGGAAAAATTGAAAGTAAACTATCAATATTAAATATTTAGCTTAAGATTGTTAATATAAATTCAAATAAAGATTTGTGAACTTTAGATAGTCTATATAAGCAAGCATTTTAAATTTGCTTGAAGAAAATAGGATTTGTTTTTATTATTTATTTTACCAATTTTTAAAATCCAAGTATCACTTAAATTTAAAATATTGAGCATTTAATGAAAATGTTCGTATTTGAGGCAACTGTTGTTGGTTGTTGGTGAGGTTCCCCAGGGGAGCGTGGGGAGGAAGTTGTTCCACAACTCCCATCCAACAGAGAGAGAAACCTTTCTGAACTGTCATGTCCATTTTAACTTAATCTAATATAGAAATTAACCTCTTTCGTTTTAGAATTCATCCCATTAGAAATAAATAAATAATCAAATCTTAAATGAATTCAGCATTTTTACTTTCATCAAAAATTTATTTTGCGAATGCTTTGTGATATCATTTGCTATTATTTAAAATCAATTTTAATTAATACATTAATACGTACAGAAAATATGAATATTATTGTACAACCTGGATGAAATTCAAGGAGATATTTTTTATTGGGGTAAGTCTTTTGTATATCAAAATTAGAATTTAGTAAATTTTAAAAATTTCCTAACCTAAGAAAATGTGTCAAATGTCAAAAATCTTCACTATTTTCAAATAAAAAAATGTTAATATCATTTCTCAAAAAATTGAATTTTGAACAGGAACAGGGCCTGGGGTATCGGTCTGCTCAAATTTTACTCGGATCTTCTGACGACTGGATGGGAAGCTGCTTGAGTTGCCTGAAGGCCCCTCCGGCAGTCCCAGAATCTGCCGGCAGCGGCCACGTTTCTTCAGATCCTGGTATAGTTACTTTTAAAATCATCATCATCATCATCATCATCATTGAGCTCACAGTCCTAAGACTGGTTTGACACAACCAGTCGGCTCTGTCCCATGCCAGCTCTTTGACCTGTGTTAGGGCCGGTTGTATGTCGCAAAGTAAATGCTTTTTACCACTAACCAAGGGTAGATGGTAAATGGAGGGGCTGGGATGGCCAATCAGATGACAGTCAAAAATATGTAAATTCTTGCCCTTGGAGCAAACTCAACCAAATTTTGTATATATAATCTGTGAGTCACTAGAGAGCTAGAAATGCCAAAACTAACCACCCAAAATGGGGGGAGGGTCAAAAAATGAAAATTCTTGCTCTTGGACCAAACTCAAGAAAATTTTCTATACATAATCTGTGGGTCCCTAGAAGGCTAGAAATGCAAAAACTGGGTGCGGAGGGTGGAGTAGGGGTGGGTTAGGGAATAGGGTGCGCGGGGTGGGATGGGGGTGGAGTGAAGGAGTAAGGAGGAGTAGGGGGTGCAGGGGTGGAGCGCGGGGGGTCCAGGGGCTAGGTGGGAGGTGGAGGGCGTCGGGGGTAGGGGGCACGGGTGCGGGGGGTAGGGGTGCTGGGTGGGTTTCGGGGGGTGTGGAGTGTGAGGGTGGGGTTCGTGGGTTGGGGCTCCAGGGGGCGTGCCTTGCAGCTAGTTACCTATATGTATAGTATATTAAAGATAATAGATGAGGCTTGGCTTTGATACAGTGGTACAGAGGTAAATAAAACAAATAATTTAGTTAAATTAAGTCCTAAGACAGGTTTGACACAACCACTCGGCTCTGCCCCATGCCAGCTCTTTGACCTCTGTAAATGTCTTGCACCTAGAGCTGGACACAGTTAAGTCGAAAGTTAACTTCGTTAATCGTTATCCGCTACTCAACAAGTTAACTTCTATAATCGTTAAAGCGTTGACTTTTCACAAATTTAATGCAAGTTAAAGTTAATTTTCTCATTAATATATCCAAGAATAATTAACATATTAACGAGAATTGTTTTGATCGCGCTTTTTAAACAAGATATATATCGCGAGACTACTGCGGTTGAAGCTATTGGAGTATGCTGAGTCTTAAGTCTGGACCAAGAGAGAATGAAAAAGATATGATCCATTTAGCTATAATCCAGCATCATTTCGCGTTTAGCCCGCATGACACTTGAATGGATCACCAAATGAATTTGAAATCTGAGATGTTATATATTCAATGTCCCAGTCCAGAGCGCCCGATCTGTTAACACTTATGTTAGGCGTTTGCCATTAATTAATCATAAGTTTCCTGTATTTGATTCAATCGCGAATCGAATGCAGATGATTTATGTCAAATATTAAGTGAAAATAATATCCGAATTTATATATTTCTAACTTGAACTGGGACTTGGACTGGGAGATTGAATATATAACATCTCAGATTTCATCCATCCAAGTGTCATGCGGGCTAAATGCGAAATGATGCTGGATTATAGCTAGATGGATCATATCTTTTTCATTCTCTATTGGTCCAGACTTAAGACTCAGCATAGCTTCAACCGCCATAGTCTTGCGATATAGGTATATCTTGTTTAAAAGCGAGATCAAAACAATTTTCGTTAATATGTTGATTATTCTTTGATATATTAATGAGAAAATTAACTTCACTATTTCAAATTAGAAATATATAAATTCGGATATTATTTTCACTTAATATTTGACAAAAAACATCTGCATTCGATTTGCGATTGAATCAAATACAGGAAACTTATGATCAAGTTAAAGTTAACCACCTTAATGTTGTATTGATGTTTAAGCATTACCTATATTCCGCCTCCCTGGTGTAATGGTCAGCATGTATGGCTGGCAACCCGGAGGTCTCGGGTTCGATTCCCGGCTATTCCCAGACATTTTTTCTCTAAGTATAGGGTCTGGAAATAAAATTAAGTGGGAGATAAATTTAACCTAATTTATCGCGCGGAGAATTTACCACTGCTCGAAGCCCTTAAAAAACTTAGTAAATTGGATTGTATCTAACTTTCTGAGATTTGGCTCGTGATCCCAGCTTCTTTCCTTCTACTCTGTTCTTTTCACGATGGAGGGGCCATCCCATACGGGCCTTTAGGGGGTGCACCTTCTGGTGTATCTCCTTCTCACATCAATATCATTAAAAAAAAAAATTAAAGATAATAGATGAGGCTTGGCTTTGGTACAGCGGTACAGAGGTAAATAAAACAAATAATTTAGTTAAATTAAGTATTTAATGCTTCTAGGAAGAAAACACAGAAACATATGCACCTATTGCAAAAACAGCAGTCAGTATTGATCATCATTTTGCATTAGGTGCATGTTTCCCTTCATAAACATTAGCATATTAAAATTGTCATCCGACAGCGATAATCGTTTCGTCTGTAAAACATCTTTTCCTGTGAGTGCTGCCTGTGTTGTCAGGGGTGGTCACTGTTCATTCTCTTTTAGGAAAATCCCGTTAACATTCCAGAAACTCACTGAATGTCTCTGGACTGTCAAGATCAACAACCAGAATCTTTTAGAAAAACTTTACATTGCTTAAAGGATCCTAACTGCATGATCCGCTTTGACAAACAAACAGTCAAAATGCAAGGCATAGATAAAAGATACATATAGATGGCGAACTCATAGGGTCTGACAGGAAATTCAAGGGTCCAACCCTCGAGTGTCGGGCTGCAAAAAAAATATTCTATGTATATGTTTCGACATTAACTTAAAACTAACTACTGGAACGAGCGAACGACTGAAACTCGCTTCCAGCCACCGTCTTCTCAACGACTTATAACCTTCATCTGTTTAAGACCCGCATCCACAGATACCTTCGACTCCTACTCAGCCCATAAAATCCCCTCTTCTTCTTCTTTTCATGATGGAGGGGCCAACCCAGGCCTTTGGGAGATGCACATTTTTGGTGTAACTCCTTCTCACATCAATTTCATAAAAAAAAAACCAAGTTTATAAAACATATTTTAAATTCAATTTAATGTGATGGATGAGCCTGATTATTTTAGTACAATAAATTAAACCTGGGTTAATATTGGTCAGCGCATTTCTATGTTGTTAAAACGAGAGTGCTAATTTGCTTTCATTACTTACTGAAAATGGCATTTGGCCTAAGTTTTATTTATTTATTTATTTAAGCCTTTTTTTTGGTACATTTTATATATTTATACAATATTTGAAAATAAAAGAGAACAAGTTACAAAAAAAAAATTAGTATTATTATATGTATAGTATAATATATTATTTAAGTATTGTTCATTCATTTTGCACCAGGCCCGTTTGGGCGTAGGCCTCTCCCTTTTCTTTCCATATCGGTCTTCTTATGGCAGTTCTGCTCCATTCATTTCCGGTATCTTCTTAATATCGTCACACCATCTCTTGTGTTGTCGTCCCCGTCTTCTTCTTCCTTCGATAGGCCACCTTTCTGTTACGATCTTCGTCCATCTTTCATCTCTAAGTCTGGCTATGTTACCTGCCCAATTCCATTTTAATTTTTTTATTAAATATGTTATATTTTTTAATTGTGTTTTTTGTATAGGTATATATTCATTTTTTATTCTATCCATTCTTCTGATATTAAGGATGCTCCTTAACGTGTTACTTCTAGTTTATTAGCTATCTTTTCCGTAATTGGACATGTTTGAGCTCCATAGATCAAAACCGGTATTACACATGCTTTAAAAAATTTTATTTTGGAGATTAGGTCGATGTTTTTGTTTTTTAAAATGAACTTTAATGACCAAAATTTATTCCAGCCCAGGTTAACTCTTCTTGCAACTTCTTTACTTGTTCTGCCTTCAAAGTTAATTATCTGTCCCAAATAAATTATTTCAGATTTATATTCCATATGTGATTTGTTGTTTTCTAAACCGATATCTGATTCTAACCTGTTTGAGACAAATGCAGACTTTTTACAATTAATTTCTAAGCCAAGTGCTTTGCTTTTTATATTAATTTCATTAATCATTTCCTTTAGTTCTTCTTTTTGAAGTTGCTATTAGAACAAGATCGTCAGGCGAACCTGAGATTATTTAGATACGCTCCGTTTATTTTTTATACCTTTGTTAGTCCAATTTAATTTTTTGAACATATCTTCAAGGGCACAGTTGAATAGTGCCGGTGACAGCGGATCGCCTTGCTTAACATCTCTATTAATTGGAAAATAGGGCCCGTTTTCTTCTAGAATTATTCTTGCTTCTGAATTTGAGTACATTTCTTGAATTAATGAAACGTAATTTGGATTTATTCCCTGAGAGAGCATGGACTTGAAAATATAGCTTTGTTCAATGGTGTCATATGCCTTTCTGTAATCAAGAAATGCTAAATATATATCTATTTGATATTCACGAGTTTTTTTCTATCAATTGGTTGATGACTTGTAAATGATCACATGTAGAAAATCCAGATCTAAAACCAGCTTGTTCGATCGGTTGGTTAAAATTTATTATATTTTTTAATCTATTCTCCAAAAAGAATCCCACTCCTCTCTGACCTGCAATCGTTCCTTTATGATATAAAGTGTATCCACTTTTTCTTTTAATAATTTTTTCATCAAGACGTCTTATTTCTGCCAGTCCAAGGATATCTATTTTTGGATCGCTCATAGCATTTTCCAATTCTAATATTTTTTCTTCACCTTTTAGACTTCGAACATTTAATGTGCCAATTTTGGTAACATTTTCCATTCTCTTGATTATCTTAATTTTGTTCTTATCTTATTTGGATTAATATCGTTACTGTTATTATTATTATTATTTTTGCAGAAAATGTCGCTTTTATATTTAATACTTATATTTTTCTGTTTAATTTTATAATTCATATTATCATTTTTAATAGAGCCAAAAATAGTATTGCAATCGGGATTAATTGATTTATTATTAGAATTATTCGGAGATGTACCAGGTGATTCAATAAGGGTGACGAGGTACCGTATCTCAGGAACTAATAATCGTAGAAGCTTGGGAAAAAAATCCTTCAGAGGAAATCGGCCAAGAAAAATTGCTGGAAATATTTTTCAAGTTCATACGTCCACCGCTAGGTGGCTAAATAGCTTCGATCGTATAAAAAATGCAATTTTCTCGAAAATTTTTCAATATAAGTTTAGAAATGAATACTCTCACGTTAATGGCACCATAATAGTCCATCTTTTTGATAAATGACTTTTTATTGTAGGACGTAAAATAAAGGCGGGAGGGGATGCTAAACTTTTATGGACTCTAGTGTCTATAACTTAAGTTTGACTTAACGGAAATTTGTTAACAAGGTCTGGGTCAAGAAAGGAAGGTTTGGTGAATAAAATAAAAAAACATCCATGCCATACTAGTTCTTGCCGCCCTCGCTAAGGGGCGTGTTTTATAAAGTTAAAATTTTATTAATTTTGCTCCGAAATCTTAAATGGAACTGTATAATTATTTTAGTAGATTCAGAAAGTAGATCAAATTTGCAACAAAATATGTTTAAACCGCATGTCGATATCCTCTTTCGTTTAACAGTTATTGCTCAAAGAATATTTTATTAACGAATTTATTAAAGAAACAAAATAGGTAATAGAGTTTTCAATCTTTTTTAAGTTTCGTAGTCAAGCATGCCATGGACAAATAAAAAAACAGTTTAAAACTTTGTTCTTATTTTCATTTAATCACAACAATAATGATAATAACGCTTTTTTCCTAATGCTTTTCTGTGTCGCCTGTAAGTAGGTATTAAATTTCAAAAATGTCTAATTTCTTAGAAGGCCGTGAAAGACTTGGTTGACAGTTTCTATGGAAACGGCGATTTTTCACAAATAGATGTTAATGTTGTAATTGTAATTTTATTGTGTGTTATGTTATATCATTATTGTTGTGATTAGATGAAAATAAGAACAAAGTTTTAAACTGTTTTTTTATTTGTTCATGGCATGCTTGACTACGAAACTTAGAAAAAATTGAAAACTCTATTACCTATTTTGTTTCTTTAATAAATTCGTTAATAAAATATTCTTTAAGCAATAACTGTTAAACGAAAGAAGATATCGACATGCGGTTTGAACATATTTTGTTGCAAATTTGATCTACTTTCTGAATCTACTAAAATAATTATACAGTTCCATTTAAGATTTCGGAGCAAAATTAATAAAACTTTTAACTTTATAAAACACGCCCCTTAGCGAGGGCGGCAGGAACTAGAATGGCATGGATGTTTTTTTATTTTATTCACCAAACCTTCCTTTCTTGACCCAGACCTTGTTAACAAATTTCCGTTAAGTCAAACTTAAGTTATAGACACTAGAGTCCATAAAAGTTTAGCATCCCCTCCCGCCTTTATTTTACGTCCTACAATAAAAAGTCATTTATCAAAAAGATGGACTATTATGGTGCCATTAACGTGAGAGTATTCATTTCTAAACTTATATTGAAAAATTTTCGAGAAAATTGCATTTTTCATACGATCGAAGCTATTTAGCCACCTAGCGGTAGACGTATGAACTTAAAAAATATTTCCAGCAATTTTTCTTGGCCGATTTCCTCTGAAGGATTTTTTTCCCAAACTTCTACGATTATTAGTTCCTGAGATACGGTACCTCGTCACCCTTATTGAATCACCCGGTATAATTAAAATGTTTTGTATCTTTGGGATTTTCGGGATCATTATACCTATTTGGGTTGACCAGACCTTTTCGCCTAAGTAAGTGGACGGGTAATGCTAATTCAGCGAGTAGTAGATACTCTGTTTTCACACTAATCCAAAAAGAATTCAATGTTTGCTTACGAAAGATATGTTTTCCTCGGTGCTACGATCACGATGATCGTTCAACAATAATCATGCAACGAAGAAAACGTACCTTTTTTTTAAGACTATCACCCACACCCATGCACTAAACCCATATATTACTTAACTTCGAACGCTTTGATTTTTTTTGATTTATTTTAATTAATATTAGTAAAAACTTTATGTCCTTATAGAATTGGGCCCCCTTCGTCGAACTGAGAATATTGATCTTGGAGTTCCATATGAGAGTTTCGTCCATTCGAACGGTAACAGTCGTGATTTACCTCGAAATCCACATGATCATGAAATCAAAAGGTATATATATATATATACATGTATTATTTATAAATTATTCATTTTTTTCTTTTACATAATTTAATCGAAAATCTAGAATTTCTGAAATTAGGTGAAATTCAAATTTAATATAGATCTAAGTATATAAATAAAAGACAAAAAAATATCCACCCTTTTTAGTCAGGAAAGATGCTGATAATTGTGTGCCAGTCTAGGTTTAACTAATCAATGTTCTGACAGAAGGTGATGCAACTAGATTGCCTTTTTGGCCAGGTTGACGTGGGATATTAAATTTGCAGCAAATCTGCGTAACAGTCTATTGGATTGGAGGACAAATTCAAAAGCTCATTAATATAGATAATAAAGATTAATTTTCGAAATGATCGAAATTTTAAATAACAAAAATTCAATTATCAAAAGGTCAGATAAAGATCGTTTTTCTAATATTTATCAGAAATTTTTACAGAAACATTATTTTTCCTAAATATTTATTCTTATTATTTATTTTTATTCAAGGTAATTTCATCTCCAAGACAATCTGTATCATTGTCTCTTTTCAAAATATTTATTTTTTATAGTTGCTTTATCATTCCTTTTTTAAAAGCAACCATTTTTCCAAATTTCCATTGATAAAGAGAAAATTTCTCCCAAAACGTTTGGATATTTAATAACGTTTTTAATTATTTTGATAAGAGAACAGTATTTATACAATACAATATGTAGAATAGAAAATATAGTTTTTATTTTCCTGGCCGCCTCTTCTCATATCTCTTAACTTTTAAATAATAATACACCTTCATAATATTTTTAATTGACAATTTATCGGGTTTTCGGAAACAAACAACACTTAAATCGTTTATTTAAAAGTATTTAACCTACGTGACTATTCTTATATAAAAGCTACGTTTTCTAACGCGACAAACATGTTTTGTTATTTGCTTATTTACTTGGAAAAAAGCTGTGTAACTTGATCAATTTTCATAAGTCCAAATATAAATTTATATATAGTTTTTTTATCATCCCTCTGAATTTTATAATTATTTCTTAATTATTTACCGCCTCCTTGGTGTAGTGGTTAGCATGGCTGGCTGCCAACAAGGAGGTCCCGGGTTCGATTCCCGGCTATACTCAGAAATTTTTCTGTAAGTAACGGGGTTCACTCAGCCTCGTGAGGATAAATGAGTAGCTGCTTGATAGAGAAGCAGCGAATCTCAGTTAAGAACACTGAAACGAAGGTTGTAGAGATTGCGTTGAGCTAACCACTTGACCCCTCGGTACTGTTTCCAATTAGGACAGCAACCAATTCAGTAGGCCAAGACCCATAAAGGGTTGTCGAGCCAGATATTTTTTTTTTTTCTTAATTATTTTGATTGGAAATTCATTTCTTCATCTGTATTGTTCCCATTCCAGTCTGAGGCTAGAACACAGATGGAAAGCTTGACAATAAACCATTAAAGTGTTATTTATTGACAGAAAAACTGATATATACTTAACAATTCAAATTTTTGGAATGTTTCAAAAGTTTCAACCATATTTCTAATGCTTCATATTATTCATTTTTTGCAGGAAAGAGTTAACAACATTGCCAATAATGGATAAGCCTCGATCTATTTATACCAGGCTTCAAACACCTTTAAATAAAACTTTATCTGGCTCAACTTCACCAACTTCTGGTTCAAATCAAGGTTTACCTGGAAGCTCTACACTAGATATTTCCGATGCCAAAATATCTTCCCTATTTGATTCGTACCGTGATCCAAATCAAGATGTTATTCTTGCTGATGGCATTGAAAAACTGTGCAAAGATCTTGGAGTTTTGCCTGTGGAATTTAAAGTATATATTTAATTTACTTTACTCCAATTTTTATTTTCTCTTCTCTTGTTTTACTTACTTGTTGGTAATTACTAAGAATAGTGTTCTGTTCTGAGAAATTACTTGTTAAATTGGATTTTCTCACATTTATTTAATTCATTAGTTCGATTCTATAATGTATTTTTTTCTTAATGAAATCGAGGCTTGGAGGGGCGCACCGAGAAGTTGCAGCACCTGTATGTCTTGAGGAAGACAAAGAGACAGATTTTGGCAAATGAATTGATTAGACATCACCGATTTCAAAGAGATTAAATTAATGAAAAGAGAGTGATATCTGAAATTTTTTTATCTTTAATTTAACTAAATTTTGAGAGCCTTCATTTTTGAGAGTTCACGTCGATATTGATTGAGAAGCAAAACTAATGAGATTATTTGGAAATTAGGGAACACCTTGAAGAGTTCTATTATATATTATCATCAGCGATGAGATTAGAGCTTATATTAATTATGTCCTTTGCATTTGTATTAGGTTGATGCATAATTATGGAACGTTTTTTAAAAATATTTTTATTCAGCAAAAACAATAATAAAATTTAATAAATAAATATAATAAATAATTTAATTAATAAAATTCGTCGAACGATCGTTGATTGGTCGACATTGAAGTCTGCAGCCAGCATTCGTGTTGTAAGGCTTTCATCCTCTTCCACGGCTGTCAGAAGTGCCTGATCATCAAAATCCGATGGCCGACCTCTTCCTTCTTTATCCTCCAAACTAGTGTCACCTGATTTGAAACGGGCAAACCACTTCCGTACTGCACTATCAGTAATTGTTCCTTCGCCAAAAAGTTCGTTGAGATCGCGAAATGACTGTGCTGCCTTCCATTCTTTCTCGTAGTGGTAGAGCATAATATGACGAATATGAATATGGTTTTCGACACGCATTTTTATTAACTATAAATAGAGAAGATTGTTTTTATAAAAAAATAAACAAAACGCCATTTTTGGCTAAAGAAAAACGCGCCAATACAAACGTTCCATAATTATGCATCAACCTAATAGATGTGGATGATATTCCACAAAGCACAACTTAAATATCACGATTGAGTGAAATCTCTCGAACCATTTACAGAGCTTTGCTTTAAAAACAAAAGCGGAAATTTTGACAAGAAAAATATCCAGCGCATCTGCGAAAATCTATTTATCATACTCTAGGGCAGTGTTTCTCAAACTATTTGTAGCTGCGACACACTTATAGTAAGTCTAAAATTTCGCGACACACTAAAAGTGACAAGAACAGATACTACTGTATAGTATAGTTCTATAGTTTATAAATGTAATATTATCTCTGGATATTGCAAAAAATAATACACTATTTATTTGTTTTAAGTAAGTTTAATAATCTCTATATGTAGGTACATAAAAACATTTATTATTTTTAAAGAAAAATATACATTTTTAATGTGATGGGTGGGATTGATATACTGAATAAAGTTTTTTTATTCTGGGAGTTATCGATGCCAGGCTCACTTTTAATTCCACTTCTAATTGATTTTAGTTGTTCTCTTTTCTTTTGTTTAATTTCGTTCAATGCTGAAAATCCTGCTTCTCACAAGTAAGAAAGAGGTGGAGTATTGTAACAGAATTCTTATAGCTGTCAGAAATGACCGGAAAATCATTATTTTTTATTTTTATCCGAAATTGAACAACATTATTATTATGAGTAGAGATTGTGGTGTTGGTGCAAGGTGAAACATCTTTAATAAAGATAAGAGTAAATAAATATTTTATTTAATATGGATTTACTATGAGTTAAGGATACTTGGTCAGTTACTTTCATGTCATTTCCTGAAGATGGGTTGATAGCCCGAAATATATATATTGAAAAAGAAAAAAATTTTATATCTTTTAATTTTTTAATTTTAATGTGAAATAAGTGACCCAGTATCCTTAACTCATAGTAAATCCATATTAAATAAAATATTTATTTACTCTTATCTTTATTATTATTATGCTTAAATTGACTTTCCAGCGATTGATTTGTTTCGGATTTCGGCCAGCTCTTCTCCCTCTTGTAGGTTTAATTGCAAAGATGGACAATTTTTTGTCACAGATGCATCTCTTAGCCACAAATAAATTTTTGTATCAAGTGACGGAAAATAATGCTCAATTTTTGTTTTTAGCAGCTTTAATGTTTCACTTATTATATTAATTATTTCCTTATAATTTGCTTTTGCCGTCAAGGGAAACATTTCTAATTTATGTTCTTTTACATATCTTGTCCATATATTTAGCTTTTTCTTAAAGGCGAACAACTTGTCAGTAGAAGAGAGCAAATTTTCCTCTGATCCTTGCATACTTTTATTTAATTTGTTCAGTTGCGCAAATAAATCTGCTAGAAAAGCTAACTTACCACACCAAAACATTATCACTTAAAAAAATCACAAAATTCTGATTTTTCAAGAGAAAAAAAATAAGCAATTCATCACGTAAGCGGGAATTCGAATTAAAAAAAATAAATAAATTAGAATTTATTAAGAGACAATAATTAGGGAATTTTGCTGCGATACACCTGAAGCTTGATCGCGACACATAGTTTGAGAAACACTGCTCTAGGGTCTAGGGCAGGACTGTCCAAACTGCGGCCCAGCACTGCAATGAATGAGGCCGACATAAAATTATACATTTCTTTAAAACATAAAGATTTTTATATACTTACTGGAAAACATATCTCGATACAATTTGACCTAATTCTTTTTTCGTTTTTAAAATAAGAAGATATTGGACAATCTCCCAAAAATTTTCGAAAAAAAGGGCAGATTTTAAATCTTGAATGTGCAAAAATATATCAAGATTTCCGAAAAAATAATCACAATTTTGTCATATTTTGACTCCATTTTTTATTAGATATAAATATTTTTAAGATATTTTTGCTTCTTTGTCATGGTGGATATCATTATTCTACATTATTAACTCTTTTTTGATTAAAAAATATCAATAGAATTACGATATTTTATCTGCGGACCCGAGAGCATTTGTTTTTACTTCAAATGCTGCCCATGAAAGCCAAAAGATTGGACACTCCCCTGGACTAGGGCTTTGTTCCAGGTTTAGGTTACTTAATTTAAAATATCGTCTGTAGACCCGCACTGTTTGTTTGTCTGCTGTCAGTATTCCGGATTATTTTGTTACTTTAAGAATTTTGCTCTCGAAAAAAACAACAACAATTTTTACTTACATTTTTATAGTTTAAAAAGAATTGTCTAATTTACCTTTCAATCGGAAATAGAAGAGTATTTCCACTATCAAGGTTTTGTAAAATAAAACAAGTTAAAATGAACATATTATAAATTGAATGTAGGTAATGTTACGAAGAAAAAGAGAGGTAACTTCAATTTTGAAAACTTTAGAAGGACCTGCATAGAAAACGATAATGTAACATTAGTATAAAATAAATACATATTGATTTAATCATTATAAATTATAAACAAATTCTCTACTTTCGGTCAAAAAAACTTAAATACTTATAAATGATTATGCAATTTCGAAAAGGGCACATGTCTGAAAATTGAAAATGTTCAGAAATGAAAAAACTAATTATTTTCTAAAGTAGTGTAAAATTTATAAAATTTATTTTTGAGTTACATTTTGGGGGCAGTAAAATTAATACCAGAGTTGTGCCTTTTTCAAGCATAGTAGGTGCAGGGAAGCTTTTAGATTACATTTATATGAAAAAGTGTACGTATTTGTCAAAATATGCGAGATGGGTCCTTTTCGAAATTGCATATTCAAAAATGATAAATATTTTCGTTTGTTTTCTTTTTTTAATTAATTAATTAATTTTTTTTGACAGAAATGTGTTCTCTAGTTTTATATTATTTTCATAAATAGATAAAAAACCGTTCTTTCCCCTTGGCAATTACTGCGAAAAATAAAATGCGAATTAAATTATGTACATTCTTTATTTAAGATATTTACAAAATGACCGACTTTTTTCTAATAATACATTATAATAACTTACATATTACATATGTTATATTGTGCAAAAAAAGCAAGAGTCGAAAATGTCGAAAAATGTCAACATAATTATATTATTTTCACTCTTCTTGCTTTTCTGTTTGCGAAATCCTTGATTGTTTCATGCGAGGAGTGAACCGCGACCTAATATCGTGTATTAGATGAAGGAGGAGGTATCAGCCAAAGTTGGATGCGCTGGGTTCAATAAAACTGAATTAACTTCCAATTAACTGAAGATGCCAAATAAATTCAGGCCGAAACGTTTAATTCAGGATGTTTTATTGAACCCAGCGCATCCAACTTTGGCTGATACCTCCTTCTTAATCTAATACAGTTTCATCACAGCCACGAACTCTAAAAACACTAATATCCCATCACACAAATCATCGGCGTTAATATCCAATGAATCATTTGCTGAAAGTTTTTCCTGCAAATGATTGCAGCTGGTTCTTAATCAACTTTGATCTTAGTCATTACTCAGTTTAAATAAAAAATTAAACACGTTGTGATTATTTAACAAATTAAATCGTTCGTCTACCGAGCATAAAGCTTGATCCAATATACAGGGTGATTCACGATCCATGGCACGTTAGATGTTTATGAAAAACGGAAGACAGGATTTTTCTGAAAATTTAGCACCTTACATTTTCTTACCTGTTCTATCGATCTAAAATATTTTCAGCATTGCGACGTTTCGGCTTCCATCGAAAAGTCGTAGCAACTTTATTTTTACTAGAGAACTTAAAATATAAATCGAAACGACTGTGAAGCGCGCACCCTTAGGCCAGAAAAATACTGGTAAGGTGTATTGCAGAGGTGGGGAACCTTTTTACCCTGAGAGGCCACATTTAAAATAGCAGTAACAAAAGAAGAGGCCCCATAAGTTTCAATACTGATAAATGTAACTTTTGTAAAGTTATTGCTGTTCAAATTCAATTTTTTTTTTATTTTAAATTCAATTTTTTTTTATTTTAAATTCAATTTTTTTTTATTTTAAATTCAATTTTTTTTTATTTTAAATTCAATTTTTTTTTATTTTAAATTCAGTTTTTCTTTATTTCAAATTCATTTCGAGGCCACATAAGAAATTCAAAAAGCCCCACCCTCTGGTGTATTGTGTCGTGGCGTGCCAGAGCCCCATCTACTTTATGCATTTACATACACTACACCAGAGGTCTTCAACGTTTTACAAATCAAGGGCCAAAATTTTTTTTTTTTCTGCACAGCGGGCCGGACCATAGGTATTTTTATAAGGATTTTTTATTGGCAATGGTCAGGATGATTAAACAAGTAGATAAGTAGAAAACATTTATTTATTGAGCCAACATCAACAAAAGGGGCAAATAAAAATCAATACACTGAACTAGATTATTTTTAGTAATTTCATGTTAATATTTCGTCGTTTAGTTGTAACTAAATAAGATAATTATTTTATACCTTTTAGTGAATTTTATTTGATTTTTGAGTTATTATTAATTAATTTATTTATTTTTATATTAGTTAAAGTTTGCCCACTATGGCCATTTTTTTGAAGTCGGTTTTATTTTTTTTCAAAAATTATGTTTTTGTAGTCGTTATTGAGAGTGCTGTTGGCGGGCCGCAGAAAACATATCGGCGGGCCGCGGGTTGAAGACCCTTGCACTACACCAAAAGAGAGTAGTATAAGGACACCTTTTGAAAATGAATGGATTGTATACCGCACACACATCTTACCAGTATAATTCTGGCTTATTGATTGCGTGCCCATGACGTCATTAATATTTTTTGTTTTATCGTTTTGTGCATACCATTTCATTTGATTTTTTACACTTTAAAAGCTAATAAAACTTAGTATATATTATGAGAAAACTCAATAATCTTATTTAGGAATCAAGTATCAGATATGAAAACTTGCTAAACTTAATCCACGCGCTTGGTTGTCGCCAACAAAATATTTCATAGCATCTCTATTTATTTTATATTATAGAGAAAAAAAACATTTTTATGTTATATAAATTATTAATAATAAAATCATATCTATTTGAATCTAAATAATAAATTGGTTAAACTTTTTCATCTAGGTACTACTTTTTGCATGGCAGCTTAAGGCAGAGCAAATGTGTCGATTTACAAGAGAAGAATGGATGCAAGGGTGTCGAAGACTAAATAGTGATTCAATAAATTCAATCCGTCTCCGTTTGCCCGAGTTAGAAGATCAAATTCGAAACGATCCTGAACAGTTCAAAGAATTATATAGGTATATATATTTATAACTATTTATTTTTATTTTAAAAGCATTTTCTCGTTGTTCAATTTCTAAAGATACTGCTGATAAGAAAACATCGATTCTCTAAAAATAAATTCGATGGATATTATTATTTTGGTTATTGAAGTTGTGTTCGATAAAATGGAGAATGGTTTCGGGTTGGACCACCCATGGGGAATATGCGCCAGTGGCGTAGCCTGACTTTTGGGGCGTTTGGGGAAAAACTTATTACCCCTACCAAAATTATTTGAATTAAGCGATTTTATTATATTAATAATTAATAATAGGCCAGATTAATTTGCAGCAACACTGACGTAATGCTGCCGACTGGGAGCGCTGATGCCGTCGGTATATTTGCGGCAAATTTGAAATATAATTGATTTTAAATTAAGAAACATTAAATATATTGATAATTATTCCTCCCCCCCCCCCCTCACCACTCAAAAATTAAATATTCAATTTGCTTTTCTTTGCGCACAAAAGAAGAAATTAATCACATCTTATTTGATTTATATTTTATATATCATTTGTTTATTTTTTAATAATTTGCCACTTTTTTATAATTTTTTAAAAATCTAAATTTTGTTATTCTTATTTTTTGATTTTTACAAAATTGAACGACTTAAGACACGCATGTCCGAGTTTCTCATGGCAATACTGGAGCAGCCTGTCATACAAACAACACCTGATCTCTTTTAAATATTTGGAGCCTTATATCGATTATCGATCCTAAATTTAAAAAAAATGATATAATATAATTATCCTCCTCACACGATCCCACTTATTTAAATAAATCTACATATTTCCACACAAAAAATATCACAATGCTGTAGATAATAGAAAAAAAAATATTCCCAGATTCATATCTAGAGCCTCATTTCTGTAGCTGTGTCAGGACGAAAATTAGGCGAAACTTTTAAGAGACTATGTATTTTCGGGAGTTTAGAGGTATACATTTGGAGTGTGGTTTTTTAAGAGGAATAACATTTTTGGACCGAAACGCTGCCCGCCAGGGCACCAGCCCGGAGGGCTGAGCTTCGAGGTCGTGCCGAAGGCACGCACGATAAGCTCGTAATATAATAGGAGTATAATATTTTCCACTAGCACAACAATATACATTTTATAATACCTCTTTTTCCATACACCATTGGTTGTTACCTTATTCGTGAATAAATGTTTATAATTGCCAACCATCCTTATTTAAACTCTATGGCATGACTATATTTTTAAATTTAGAATCAAGAGATCGTAAAATTTTACAAATGAGTTTAAATCTTGAGATGAAATATTTAGCTCTATACATGTCAGAGAAGGAAATCCTTTCTGGGAACGCAATTGCATTTCGCTTCGAGGGAGTGAACACAATCTTCCTGACTTATAATTAAAATTATCCATTCCAGTTCGGATCTAGTAGATGACAACCTGCTATGATTTTCTTAGAAATTTAAGCTCTATGAATAGGTCATTTGAACTCTTATATGAAATAATTACTTTTTGAAAATATTCTAAAAATTAAAATAACGAAAATTATATAGAGCTAATTTTCAATTAAGTAAATAGCTCCTTATATTATTTCTTAATTATCATTAATATTCATATAAACAATTTATATAGATAATTGAATAAGCCTATATTTTGCATAGTGATTGATTCTCAGATTTAATTAATTCATATTAAAATAACACTTTATGTCAGCTTCAGGCTAAAAAGAAAACAACATCCATATATGGTAATAGAAAATGTTCTAGTAAAATTTTTTTCTTTGTAAATGTTATATTTCATATTAGGGGCCGTCCATAAATTACGTCACGATAATTTCAAGATTTTTAGACCCCCTCTCACCCTGTGTCATATTTTCATTGAGCCCCCCTGTATTGTGACGTCACACTATCACTTTTATACCCTATAATTTAATAACTGTAAAAAAATTTTTTATAAATTAAACTCAACCAAAAGGATTCAATATATTTTAAGTTTAATTTTTTAATTTGACTTTTGTGACATCACAATTTTTAAGGCCCCCCTGTCACATTTTGTCACAAATCTGAGATGCCGCCTCCCCCCTTACTGTGTGGCGTAATTTATGGACGGCCCCTTAAACTATTACTATTGTGATTTTTAAAACACATAATGCATTTTTTTTCAGATTTACTTTTCGTTTCGGACTCGACCTAGGAGAAAGAATTCTCCCCACCGAAATGGCTATCACTCTTTGGCATCTAGTTTTCACCGGTAGATCAAATGATGGTCAACTACCATCTCTTGTGACAAGATGGCTTGGATTTCTCGAAGCCCATCCAGATCACATCCGAGGCATTCCCCGGGATACGTGGAATATGTTTCTCAATTTAATTGAAACCGTCCGCGACGGTGATTTAGCATCTTATGATGATACAGAAGCCTGGCCAAGTCTATTTGATGATTTTGTTGAATATGAAAATGATCGGACGAATCAGAATGAAAGAAAACAAACGGGGACAACAATATCTGCTTTGACGTCTCTTCAGTGATATCCCATTTGTAGATGAATACGCAATTTGACGAAATTTTATATCTTCCTTTGTATATATTTATTTATTACATATAAATGTTTATCTATATTGATATATTCTGGCCTTAAAAGAATTAATTATTCTTTGAAACTCTGTCGAGGATAAGCGAGTATAAAAGGATAAATGTATTTGAATGAATGCTTGTGATAATTTCCGATATAATGACAAATTCCATAAAAGCTCAGAAGCTTCTTACACAATAAGAGGTTTTTACCTTGTATCCCCTTCCTACCCCTCGAAAAAATCTTTAATATCTGAAATATTGCAAAAATTATTTTAATATAAATATCATATTTAATTTTAATTAATTTTTTTTTACCTAAAACCATATTCCTTTTTCACATCTATTCTTAAGATAATGAAAGAGAAAGTGAAATATTCAAACAAATTATCAGGTGAATAAGTTTAAAACGGTGCTTTTTTTAGTAAAAAACACGTGTTTTTTTCATAGAAAACAAAATCAAATTTAATCAAAGTACTGACCCTCACTAGCTACACATTTTTGCCATCACTCGGGCAATTTGTGGATACCACGCCAAAAAAATTCCTTCTCTTTCGAGGCAAACTACTCATCAAGCCATTTTCGGACATCTTCGTAAGAATCGAAGTGCTGTTCAGCGTGCGCGTGGCCCATCGATAAAAAAAAGTAGTCAGGTGGGGCCAGGTCTGGTGAATAAGCGGCATGGGGTACCACCTCCCAGTTGAGTCTCTTCAAGTAGTTTCGGACTATTGTTGATGTGTGCGATGGCGCGTTGTCGTGGAGGAAAATCAGCTTGTCATGTCTTTGTTGATAATCCGGTCTTTTTTGATGGTCCTCGTTCCTGGGTCGATTTTCACGCTTCTTGTCGCTCAGGTTAAAATTGCCGTGTTTGAACCGATGAAACCAATCTCTGCACGTTGTTTCCGATAAAGCACTGTCGTCATATTTTACTTATGGAAAGTGGTGTAGGTTTTAGGTGAAACATGATGTTAATTAATAGAGTAAGCGGCGTGTAGTTTCACAGTGAAACTACACACCCTTTACTCTATTACTGTCGTCATAGGCCTCCGCAAGCATTCGATGTGATTAGGCAACCGATTTTTTCAAATTAAATCAGAAAAGCAGAGCTTGCATATGCTTTTTTTCTGACAAGAAGACATGATTACCAAAGGAAAAATGCATGTTGTTGTATGAAATTGCTGGTGATTTGCACTGATTAATGTTTATAAATGTCAAACTCATAAAAAGAGGTTATAACATGTCGGTAAAATAGCTTAATACGCTCACTAACGCATACTATAAGCGATGCACGATTTTAAACTTATACACCTGGTATATTAAATCGACCAATATCAAATAAAAATGTAATATGTTGTTAGGGTTCGTGGCTGTGATGGAACTGTATTAGATGAAGGAGGTGGTATCAGCCAAAGTAAGCCAAATAAATTCAGGCCGAAACATTTTATTCAGGGTGTAACCAACTTTGGCTGATAACTCC
>JALMQS010000087.1:3325684-3436615 GCA_024734495.1 Forficula auricularia | reverse complement strand
AAACAAAAAAATCGGAACATTTCCACCCCCTCCCAACCCTAAGCCCGGTAGCTAGGACTAGGGACTTTTAGAATTTTTACCTCCTAACTACCCCAAACACATTCCATAAGAAAAAAAATCCTACCCTCTTCAATGTTTTCTATAACCCCCATTTTGAGCGTTCGTTGATCGGGACTTAATTAAATTTTGTTAACATTTATTTTAATGGGTAACAAATTTTTGTGGATTTTTATATTTATCTGGATGAGCCGGTGCTTGAATTGCCCCCGTTAACAATCAAATTGGCCCCGTGTGGGGCGTGGGCCTCACATTGGGAAACACTAGCCTAAAGGGAAATAATGAAAATTGCGACTTTATTTTCGTTAGAAATGCAACGGTTCTACATTTTAAGATATATGTGGATCTGTTGGGCAATTTGTAGGTCGAAACGGCGGAGTTTTCTTTTATGAGGTTTCCTCTTTATATTAATGAAGGGTCGGAAAAAATTCCGACCTATAGGTAAATTGTGTGCTACTTCAACTTTTCGAGTTCTTCTGATGGACTAAACCCAGGTAACCACAATATCCTAAGAATATTCTGGGATATTCTAAGGACATTTAAATCTTCTTAGAATATTCTGAGATATTGTGTTACCTGGAACACTTCGTATATCTTAATATAATTTCTATGATAAACATTTAATTAAGATTCGAAAGGAATCAGGAATCTAATACAGTCTTGTTGTTGCATCCCAATGAATTATCTGTTGGGGGCGTAAAGGGGATTACTAGGACTTGTAACTCTCTATCTCTCATAATCTACCAAACGGCCCTTTTGTACCCTTTCTTGGAACAAAGCCTGGCTTGATCAAAGACTCAAGTTGGTCGACAAAGGTTTAGAATTATGAAAAAATATTTTCCAAAGGAAACAGACCTCTCTCACGAAACTTTATCTAATCTGTTTAACTCGAGGACATTCTATGATATCTAATTATCATAGTAATCCTCTATGATAAAATAATACTTGATACTTGCGAAAATTTTAATTTTTGTTTATCTTAGCTAGCTTACAAATGTTTGAAATGTCAAGAAAAATAATTTTCAAGCATGGTTTTTATCTTTTTATCTAACAGTCTGCTGACAAAAACCTGCCAGATTTCCAGATAGCTTACTTAATCATGTAACCTGCCTGGAAATCTGAAGATGATTAAGCATTAATGAAACTTTTGCCCCCCCAACTGAAAATATTAATCGGGCCCCTACTAACGACCCCACTCCAAAATATAATAGTATAGGAATTGATTAAGATGATGGATGATTTTTATTATGTTTGGCTCGAAGGGTTAGTTAGAAGGATATGAGCCGGGCTTGGATGGGAGATAATCCATTAGATTAGAATCTCTATTGGCGGCGTTAAAGCCAGAAAAATGCTATTTTAAATAAGAATTTGCACTAGGCAGTTGAAACATGCTTTTCATAAAATAGTGGCACAAGGCCTGCATTTATTGCTTCTTCGTTACAGAACGTGTATACAAATTACTTCTTAGACACAAGCCGTCTCTACCAAATCGCTCCAAGGTGATCAGTCACCCCGGAGAGCTGCCTCATTCAATGAGTTTCAACAAGTGATAACTCACACATGACAACTGAATGACAACAACTGAACTCACTTCGAGGAGCTGGCTGCTTTTATAACCCTGGCTCTAATTAGCAATTAAGCTGATTGGTTAATCATTCGCGACTTTTAGGTGACGTATGCATAACTTTTCGCGCGCTTGGTTCTTTATAAAAGGGGCGTGTCCTTGCTGGTCACCTGTCACTTTATCGAAGGATTCTGACGGATAAACAACAAGCAAACGCCTTTCTCAAGGCGAAAACAGATCTTTATTTTCAAAAGCATTTTACGTTGAAAGAAGAGGAGAATAAAATTCCACAATATTATCTAAATATTTTTATTAGAAACGAATGAAATGAAACGACACTGTGCTCATACAGTCGCACTGTTATGATTCAATAGCCGGATACTGACTGAGGATTTGCCTCGCGAGGCCAGCCCCTTGAGGCAAATGCCTGGTCGGTCAGTACGTGCCTCGCCCAAAGCAAAAGTGCCCGTTGCCTCGTCTGAGGCTGCCTCGGCCCGATCCATCGGTTGTCGGTTTTTGTGAATGCTCAAAGGCGCCTCGGGTCGTTTCCTGCGTTCACTCAGGACGGTTCTGCGGCAAACGCCCGAGGCAGCCTCGCGAGGCTGCTCGCTCAGTCAGTATCCGGCTAATGAATGTTTCATTTTTTTATAGTGTATTTAATTTTTACTGTCTTATGCTGTTAATCTAAAAAAAGATTAGAAAATGTATGAGTCTCATCCACATAAGCTCACGGGGGAAGTGGGGGATTTTAATTTTAAAACTCACAAATAGTTCATGACAAATAAAATTTATTAAAATGAAGAAATTTAAATTATTCGTTTAAAACCCACTAATTGTTTACGACAAATAAAATTTATATTAAAATTAGAAAAATTTAAATTATTTTTTTTAAAATCAAGGTTTGTTTTATTTCCCTTATTAGGTCATTTCCCCTTTATTGTAACAACAAAATTCAAACAAATACGTCGCTAAAAATTTTCACTTCAAAAAGTACCTACAAACAAAGAGAATTTGGGCCCGCCGTGTTGTAGGTTCCTGTGCTTTGTAATTCAACCACTGTAAGAATAAAAAAGGCGTAGAAAGTTCGTTCTGGCTCCAAAATGTTTATATTCCCAAAACAAAGAAGCGATTAAATTTTGAGATTTCAAGCTTTAGAACTTGCATCTCAATAATTTTTATAAAAATAAAAATAAAACCGACTTCAAAAAAATTAAATGCAACAAATAAAATAATAACTCAAAAATCAAATAAAATGCACTAAAAGGTGTAGAATAATTATCTAATTTAGTTACAACCAAGGGCGGATCCAGGAATTTTTTATGGGGGGGGGGGAGAAATGTATATAAGGTGCCCGATATAAGATCTACTTTTTTTATTTCGGAAGTGTGTCGCAATCGAATTGTCCAAGGGGGGGGTCAGAGACGCCGCCCCCCCCCCCCCCCCCCACACACACACACATAGAACTTTATTTTCAATTTCAAAATTTTTTAAAAAAATAAATGTTTTTTTTTTACAAATTTTTTTGCCAGGCACGGGCCTCGGCAAGTGGGGGGGGCGATCGCCCCTCCGCCCCCCTGGATCCGCCCTTGGTTACAACTAAACAACTAAATATTAATTTGAAGTCGGTGCCAAAATATACATTTTTTGAATCGAATTCGAAGGATCTTACTTAATACTTTTGGCGGGTACACCCGCTTATATAGTTTGTTTGTCACCGACTTCAAAAAGTGATTTCATGTAAAAATTTCTTCGTTTAGTTGTAACTAAATTAGTTTTTAAGAAATTTGGTGTTGGTACTTGGTGAAACATTTTTTTATCCAATAATGTAACTAAATAAGATAATTATTTTATACCTTTTAGTGCATTTTATTTGATTTTTGAGTTATTATTATTTTATTTGTTGCATTTAATTTTTTTGAAGTCGGTTTTATTTTTTTTTTTATAAAAATTATTTTTATTTTTCTCTTTTTAGTGATGTTATTAATAGTGACTTAAGATAATATTTTGTATGCATCTCATAAGAGAAAGCGTCGGGTGAATGAATCAGAAAATGATAAAAAATTTAATTCATAAATATAGAAATTATCTCGAAACGTTTGCGGGTTTTAAATGAATGTTTTAAGATTTTTTTTATAAAAGATTTTATTTATTATAATTTCGATTATTTGCTCATAAGAATTGGAAATTTACGTTATTTTGTCATTGATCCTATCATCAGAACCTGACCAAATTAATATGGCACCACTCTAAGGTACCCCCTTTCCAATAAAAAAAGAATCATCGAAATCGGTCCACGTGGCAAAAAGTTCTCGCTGTACATACATAAAATAAATAAATAAATAAATAGTTAGGTATCTTGACTATCTTGGAGCTATACTGATCCAAAAGCAGAAAGAATCAATAAAATCGGTTCATAAACAAAGAAGTTATGTCTGAACAAGCATATCAAAAAAGGTCCAATACCATTAAAAAAAAACGGGACCAATCTGAAACTAGACTGAACCCAATGCAAAAAAATCATCAAAATCGGTTCACAATTGGCAAAAATATGAGGTAACAGAGACAAAAAAAAAAAAAAAAATTCAATCGAAGTGAGAACGTCCTCCTTTTTGAAGTCGGTTAAAAATGCAGAATATCACAATAAAATTGAATTTCTAAATAGACGACTAAGGTACGGTATCCGCTGAAATTTGGAACACATTTCTGAAAAATCCACTTTTATGACACGTTTTATATTTTCACTGAAAAAATAGTCAATCACTAAAATTTACTAATAGCGTACCGAATCTTAAATAAAGTAAAAAGTTTTAACCTTTTTCTTCAATTTTTTTTAAAAATATGTAAATTTTCTAGTTTTTCAAGTTTAAATTTAACCCAGACTATTTTCATAATAACCATACCCAGAATATGATTTAATAAATGGATCAACGTTATGTTGTTGCTATTTATATTTAATATTTAATATTTCTCCTATTAATATTAATAATAATAATGACATAAAGTTTATAAATATAAAAAAAAAACTTTGTCAAAGTTTGTTATTCAAATGAAGTGAACTCCATTCTATGCGAAGAAACTTTTTGTCTTAAAAAAAAAGTTTGTGTATTTATTTATTTTTTGAGCCTCACAAGGGCTTCTCGAGTCAAAAGGACAAGTTTATACCTTTTTTTTCTTTCTTTTTCTTTTCTTCTTGACCAGGATACGGACTCCATTGTCTATAAAGAAAAACAGAGTTAGCTAAAAAAAAAATCCCCATTTGTTTTTATAACACCTGCCGGCTTTAATTAGACCATAAAAAGTAAATGAAATCAAAATAAGTGGATTTTTTATTGTAAGAGAATTTAATTAATTATTGGGGGTTATCAGAACTTTTTGATAACATCTATAGTAGAAGTTGGTCTTTATTTTGGGTATTTTTCGAATTTTTATAGGGACAAGTGCTCATATGGTTCGAAATAAATAAAAAAATATCCCCAAGTTTCAAGTCTCTATCTCAATTATAACCTGTGCCCCAGCGATGAAAGTTTCTCAACTAAATAACATGGGGGTTTTGCCATTGAAAGATCAATTTTTTATTCCGGTCAAAGTAATGGTTCAAAAAATTTGAAACCCTGTAATCTTTATCCTTATAATAGTAGCTATCCATCAGAATTATTAAAGATTTTTAGCTATTATAATTTTGGAGTCTATAACTTGGTAACATTAAGATATAGCAGTATTTTACCTAGATGAAACTCCAAAATTATAATAGTTAAAAATCTGTAATAATTCTGATAGATAGTTATTATATGGATAAAGTCATCAAGTTTCAAATTTTTTGAACCATTACTTTTGGCCGGAATAAAAATATTCGAAAACTACCCAAAATAAGGACCACCCTAGTGTACATTGTAAACAAAACTTCAGTTCATATATTCGAAAACTAAAATATGTCACCTATATGGTTATTTTTCTTCTTGTCAATAAATTATATCGATTTAAAAATATTTTTTAAATTATAAATCACGAGAATCATAAAAAACTACACTTAAAAAATTATCAGACCCTCACCAGAGCAAAAATTTATTTAAACCACGGTAGGTACTTAAATATATAAAAAAATAAATTTATTAATTCGTTTTTTCAAAAAAGATGAGTTTTATGAGCAACTAGAATGATTTATTCAGATTGAAAAGAAATAAAAAGAAACACAAATATAAGGGAACGAGAGCTTATCCAAGATGAAGAGCGTATGTTCAATGGCAAAAACCCCATGTTATTTAGATGGGTAACTTACATCGCTGGAGACACAGGTTCTAATTGAGATAGAGACTTGAAACTTGGGGGATATTTTGTTTTATTTATTTTGAACCATATGAGCCCTTGTCCTCCTAAAAATTCGAAAATACCCAAAATGAGGACCACCTTAATCTATATAAAGTATTAAGTAATATTATACAGGATATATTATTTTTGTAAGCCAATAAATATACATTAGGAAGCGCTTCGCATTGGATAAAGTAAAAAGATAAATCACATTAATAAAATGGAAGTGAGTAAGTAAATCGGAAAACTCGAATGTTTGTATGGTAAACTCTACCTTTTCTATCTACCATATTCTCTATCTATTTAAAGCTTATTTAAAAATTATTATCCTTTCATTCATACTTGATGGCTTACATGCTTTAAGATCTGGAGCATTCCATCGACGACTGGACTCGCCTAGCTCTTACGCAGCTTTCATTCTTCTGAGCGCAATATGTTGCCTAAATACAGGCGCAACGTCATAAATCAAGTTCAAATTCAGACTACATTTCGATGATTTTAATTAGTACATTGAATGAGACAATAAAAGAGTGTGTCTTCTGCTGAAATTATAAATTTTTAATTTATTTACAACGAGACTATAGTTTCGAGAGCTTTATAATTTCAGCAGAAGACACACTCTTTTATTGTCTCCTTCAATTTATAAAAATGCTGCTACTCTCGGCAAAAAACTTTCAAATTAATTAGTACAGTTATTTATTTATATTTTATAATTCAATATTTTTCTCATACGTACAAAAAAAAATGAATTATTTAAAAAGCTCTAAATGAAAAAATAATTCAAATTCAAGTTCGATTTCGGACAAGAGCTACAATATTCAATTATTTTTTCATTTTAATTTTGTTTATTGGGCCTCCGAGGAGCGGGCCGCCTCTTACAAAGATAATAGTTCATTACACAAACTTCACACTTTCAGCTTCAGAACAAATTAATTAAAATATTAAATTTCATCAAAATTGGTTAGGTAATTTTCAAGATATTTAGAAAAACCTAAAAAAGTTATATTGTTTGTGGACCGATTATGTACCAAAAACTAATCAGTGCTTCATTTTGTTAAAGTCATGGTACGTTTTCAATTTCATTTCAATCGGTTGAACGGTGTAAAAAAAATCGTCGACGAAAAAAACGACCGCATACATCCTAAATGTAAAAATCGCACTTTTTGGCCTCTGGGCGAGACCCCATGTAATTTTTGGAAAACCCGTCACGTGCTAAAATTCAACCTGATTGAATAGTAGAATTTGTGACTTTGTTTGAGACCATGAGATTCGTAGTCTTTCCCTGAGGACTAGGGTTTCTCATATCCCGGCAGTATAATAATTCACGTGAAACGAGAATATTTCAAAGATATTCCCGGGCAAACCTGGTTTTAATATTTACTAATCAAAATAAATTTATTAAATCAAAAAAAAAAAAAAAAAAAAACAATTAAAATATTCATTTTTTTCATTAAAACAAAAAACTTAATTACTAATAGAACAAAAAAAAGTTATTTATCAGAAGAGTTTTTAAAATGAGTTCTGAGACAAACTAGCCCATTAACCGAATTGTTGTTGAGTCGTGTCCTAATTTAGGTGACATAAAGGCCAGTAGACGAAAATACTGACAAACCGAAGTATAAAAGTTGTGGTGGATGGAACATCATCTGAATCGTTCTCCACAAACTCTGGTGTTCCCCAAGGCTCTGTAATCTCCTCCACACTCTTCCTTATTTATATAAACGACCTTATTGATCAAACGGCAAACCCCACTCATTGTTACGCCGACGATAGCACTCTACACGGCAAACCCTCTCTCCCAAATAATCGAATCAATATTGCCTCCTCAATTACTCTCGACTTAGACAAACTGAATAAATGGGGCTCTCAAAATTTAGTTAACTTTAATTCAAATAAGACTCAATGTTGTCTAATTTCTAGGCGCGAAAATAGAGATTTCCCTGATATTCACTTCGATTCGAATACCCTGAAAATGTGTGACAGCCTATCCATGTTGGGCGTCTCTGTCGCATCTGACCTGTCTTGGAATGAACACATCTCCTCTGTGGCGAAATCTGCAGCAAGGAAGATTGGCTTCTTATTCAGGTCCAAGCGATTTTACAAACCCCCACAACTTCTCACCATCTACAAGGCCCAAATCCGCCCCTGTCTCGAATACGGCTCTCATCTATGGAGAGGAGCCTCAAAATATTATCTTGCTACCCTTGATGCAATTCAGAAGCGAGCCGTCAGGCTAATTGACGATTCTACCCTCACCGACTCCCTCGACTCGCTAGCTCATCGAAGAGATGTCTCTGCCCTTTCCCTTTTCTATAGATACTATCACGGCAGGTGCTCTGACGAGATAAAATCAATAATTCCCCCCAAAGCATGCTTTGCACGCAGCACACGTTTTGCCGACTCCCAACACTCTTTCGCTGTCAAATTGGAAAAGTGCCGGACCACTTCATTCGCGAATACATATATCCCCATGACTTCAAGGAACTGGAACTCTCTCCCAGCCTCTATCTTTCCCAGCACCTATGATCTTCAAACCTTCAAAACCAGGGTGCATAGACACCTGCGTCTACATCCTCTCTCTTAATCAACTTTCCCTTCTCTTCGGTAATGCAAGGGTCTTTCGAGATCCATAGAGGCTACATCTTTACTGGTGCACCCCTTCTTGCATTCGATTGCATTAAAAAAAAATACTCTTTCACTTTATTTTGATGTTGGTTTAATGCAAAGGAGACCATCTAAGAGCATTTTCAAATTTTTGTAAATTTTCTCTGGCTACAAATAAATTAAATTCTTTTAATAAAATCTCCAATTTCTTTCTGAGCACATTCTTTTTCTTTAATAACCCTTTAATTTTAATATTTAAAATTTTATATCAGTTAAATAATAACTAAATGTTATTGAAATTAAATTAAACTTTCTTTAATTCACAAAGAAACTGCAAACTTTTAATTATTTAAACTTTAAATTTATTCTTGTAGTAACTTTTTAAAATATAAATAGTAAAGACACACACACACACACACACACACAGGCTTCGACTTTTCAAATATTTGTGTTGCGCAGCTGCATAATCACGAATACAAGAAAGTCAATCCTGGTTACTTTGTTTTCAAATATTTATAAATAAAACAAGTAGTTTTGGAATATTTATTTTTCATTTATATGATGGAGTCAGGTTGGCCGAGTGGTCAAAGAGCAAACTTTCTAATCAAGCTAGCGCGGGTCCAAGCACGACGCACTTCAAATATTTGATCGGCTATAATCTGATTTCTTCAGGGAAGGCAATGGGAATCTAGCACTGTGAAAAATTTCCCCAGGAAAAATTACAATGGAGAGTATACTTACTCGGAATCGAGTATGGCACTTAAAAGAAGAAATGATGATAAATGTTATAAATAATTCCGGGAATTGACTTTTTTCTCGGGAAATCGAGAATAGATATTTTTGCGGATTTCCCGAGAAATCGGGAACGAGAAACCCGGGTGAGAAACCCTAGTGAGGTCCCTTCGAAGTCGCGCTTGGAGCGAGACAGATCCCTATACTTTACCCATGCTTCACATTATATATAGTAAAAACTTCACGCATCTCAACTAATCTGGGTTAGAATGGATAATTGCAAACATATCAAATAATATTTATATATTTTGTCAACAAGTAGTGAAGTATAAACTGTCTATTGTGAATTCAAATAAATAAAAAATAATTTTTCTAAATTATTAAATTTATTTCAATTTTGTGACAAATAACCCTTGATGAAATTTGAAGAATAGAAATTATATACATTGAGAGAATGGGAAGGCCTTCTCTTTATCATAAAAACTTCTGGCAACTCCCCAGGCCTTTAATAGATAGATTACAATAAAATTGTTTTGGGAATTTCCTTTAAATAGTAGATAATTTATTTGGTGCGGGCTTTTATTTAAATAAAAGCCTTTTGATAACAGAAACAAATTGACCCTAGATCGGATTGTTCATTCATGTATTTTTTCAAGCTGCCTGCTTTTCAATGATCCTACATGTTGTATTTTAAAAGGAAATTATCGTGGTTTGTAATTATACCACATTGAAAGACTACCAGAGCAGAGTACTAATATCTAATTGACTCTCTTTTTGCGGAGTTAATGAATATCATATATAGATCTATCTAGCCTTTGATGTGATGCCTCAATTACTTTATTTTGAAATATCTCTATCATCGAGAAATAATTGGAAATTCAATATTGAGAATTACGTGACCCAGTTACGAGAATGTTTGTTATATGCCATTAATTAATTAAATATTTATATTGTAAAATTTATTAATTTAAAAATTATAGATTTACATTTATCGTAATATAAATATTTTAGTGTTTATATTGTTTTGGTCATTTTATTATTACAAAATTTTGCAAATTTTATTATCTTATTAGATTGAGAAGGGTCAAAAGGTCACATAGAGGGAGGACCCGAAACTAGCCTAAGATGTATTGCCTCATTCTGTGAAATCCCCAAACATTTGTTTGTTATTATGTATGAGTGAATAGACAATATTATTATTGTCTCCTTCAATATATAAAAATTCTGCTACTCTCGGCAAAAAAACTTTCAATTTATGTACTAGTAATATTTCTATCTTAGCGATTTTAGCAGAGAGTTGTATATATCACAAAATAAAAGTGTTTGCACTTTTAACTATAATATAATTAAAACCAGCTGCGAAGCCACCCCCAGTACGTCACTTATATTGTCAAGATTGAGAACATATAAAATATATAGAACCGGTTTCTCGAAAACGGCCCTATCGATTTGGATGAAATTCACGGGTTAGGAGGTTTTTATGTTGACAATTCGATCTCTGTCACGGTTTCATCTTCGGTTAAGTTGTTTTTGTTGGGTTTTTTGTTAATTGAAATAATTATTCACAGGTGGTTCTCTCGATAAAATGTATAATTCCATTTTTATTTAATTTCCTTTTAATAATTAATTGGTTTTTCAAATCTAAATTCCACAAAAAGATCATTACAAATATTATTATATATTAAAATTAGAGAATTTAATTAATTAAAGTTATTTTTCTATAAAATAATTTATTAGAATATCAATTTCATTCTCTTAAAAAATCCGACAATTCGAAGGATCATACCTCCTTCTTCAGGATTTAAAAGGGTCAACGAAAGAACCTCGGACTAGAGTATATACTAATATTATTGGATAATAAGTAAAAATATATTTTTCTAGGTGGGTTTCACAAATAAAACAAATATGTTTTATTTGTGAAACCCACCTAGAAAAATATATTTTTACTTATTATCTATTAAAATGTTTCACATAAAACTGACACCAAATTCTTTAAAGATTACTAATATTATTACTTTACTATAGAGGATATGGTCAAGTATTGTTTTTAATTGCAATTACATTCAAAATTTTGTGGCCACGTCTTGATGATGGCCATAGCGGATGTAAACGTTGGTAAAAATATAAATTAAGTTTTATTTCAATTTTATTTTATTTTGACTGCAATTAAAAATCGACCTTTTTACTTGAATATAAAATTAAAAATAATATTATTATATCGCTTTTAACTTAAGCAAAAAATTATCGAGCATCGCTGGGTGTTCCAGGTACTAATCATTTACCAAAGAACCCCCCCCCACTAAATTTTGGGCTCATTAGCATTTAGTCATATCTCTCCTTTTAAATAAGGGGACTCTCTCTATTGCAAACAGCTTTCTAGTATTTTTGTTTGAAAATTTTAGATTTTAAATTATTTTTGAATTCCCTATTATTTATTTTACGCTTCTTATATTTATTTAGCACGGCCAATCAATGATCTCCATTGGACCTCTTTGGCCAATCAGAGAGATTACGCCGTCGTTGTCGTTAAGTGATTTATAATTAAAAATAAGCATCCACACTTTTTTGAGCTCTAAAAAAGTTATTTTCTACTTTTTTTGTATTTAAGAAAAAGTGTTTTTTTATTATATTTTTACTTTACCATACAGGGTATGGTCAAGTATTGTAATCGTGCATGAAAAAAGTGGTTTTTTTCCTTCTTTTTTTCAAAATATCTCAAAAACGGCTGAAACTATTTCGATTAAAAAAATTGAGCGACACCATGGCATTTCGGTCTACAAAAAAGCTCTAATAAGTGAACATCGAAAAAATTATATTTTTTTTCAGATAATAATTGTTTTGTCAAAATGTCTGTTAGTCTGATGCGTTACCAAATTTTTGTGGACGAGCTAGTGTGAATATCAAAACCAAATTTCACACATAGTTTTGGTCCATTGAGATTAAGAGCTGATTAGATTTTGGTGCATATCGACCCAAAATTAAGGGGGTGGAGGGGAGTTTAAAAATTAAAAATCTAGGTCGTTTGAGCAAACTCAACCAAATTTTGTATACATAATCAGTGGGTCCCAAGAAGTCTAAAAATGCAAAAACTAACCGCCCGAAAGGGGGGGGGGCAGAGGTCAAAAAATGAAAATCTTTGCCATTTACCAAACTCAACCAAATTTTGTATACATAATCAGTGGGTCCCGGGAGTTTAAAAATGCAAAAACTAACCCCCCCCCCCTACATCATGATTATAAATAATTTTATTAAATATTAAATATAAGTGAGGGGGCCAGGTTGTATGGTAAAGTCAAGTGGATGGCCACATCAGAACACGTCAGCTTATTTTATTATTAGTTTTTAAGGAATTTGGTGTTGGTACTTGTTGAAACATTTTTTAAAATTATTAGATAAAAATAGTTGGTAGGTTTCACATTAAGATATAAAAAAATAAAACGAATTTATTTTTGGAGAATCTTTAATCTCGATATATAAATTCGTTTTATTTTTTATATCTTAATGTGAAACCTACTAGTATTTTTATCTAATAATATTTTATTATTCGAAATAAAAATTATTATTTTGTACAGATCGACAAATAGACCCAAGTGGAAGAAAAAGTGGTAATAGAAAGGTGAAAATTTATCAAATATGTCAATTTAATTATTTAATTTATTCCCTAATTTCTTACAGTTTATATAATAATTTCAACCGGATAATTCAAAGTAATATTGGAGTTATGGAAACTTTAGTATAAACCTTGCCGAGCCGTGAAAAGGCAATTAAGAGAATTCAAACTAAATTCGCATATATGTTCGATTCGGTATATAAGTTAATATTATATTGCCAAATGAACACGCTTCATTAATAATTACTCCAGTATATTTAAACAAATATACGTAGTATAAATTTTTATTATCAGAAATTTTGTGTTCCTACCAAAATGAATTAAATAAAATTTATTTATTTTCTTTGGAAACACAAAATATGTGCACACAAATTTTTTTGGACCTTCTTACTGCTTATTTAATTTTTAGTACCTAGAACACTGAGCGATGGTCGGTAATTTTTTGATTCAATTAAAAGCGATATACTAATATTATTTTTAAATTCAGGTAAAAGGGTCGATTTTTATTCTCAGCCAAAATAAAATAAAATTGAAATAAAATTTAATTTATTTTTTTGGCAACGTTTACACTCGCTATTGCCATCATCAGGACCTATCAATGGCCACACAGTTTTGAATGTAATTCCAATTAAAAATAATATTAATATACCAGAATGATTATTTCGTTAACCTTTTTAAATCCTGAAGAAGGAAGCAGGATCCTTCGAATTGTCGGATTTTTTAAGAGAATGAAATTGATATTCTAATAAATTATTTTATAGAAAATTACCTTTAATTAATTTTTTTTATTTTAAATTTTATTAAACCAATTATCTTACATGAATTAATGTATACTTACATTGTATTTGAGCTTCGACTCCGGAAATTACTTCTTCACCATCGACTGTCCTTGATCATCTTTTTAGTCCTTGTTTTTAATAAAAGGAAAAAACTAATTAAATAAAAAACCATTTTCCGATAATTATTCCAATTCCATTATTCTCATCACGATCGACATCTCCATTTCCATTCCCTAATTAATTAAACCAATTATTTTACATGAATTAATGTATACATTGTATTTGAGCTTCGACTCCGGAGATTACTTCTCCACCATCGACTGTCCTTGATCATCTTTTTAGTCCTTGTTTTTAATAAGAGGAAAAAACTAATTAAATAAAAAACCTCTTTTCCGATAATTATTCCAATCCATTATATATCATCCTCTCCCTAATTAATTAATTTTTTTTTTTATAAATTTTATTAAACCAATTATTTTACATTAATTAATGTATACATTGTATTTTTGCTTCGATTCCGGAGATCACTTCTCCACCATCGAGTGTCCTTATTCATCTTTAGTCCTTGTTTTTAATAAGAGGAAAAATCTAATTAGATAAAAAACCCTCTTTTCCGATAATTATTTCAATTCCATTATTCCCCAATCAAGTCGATTGGTTATCCATCCATTTTCCTTAATTAATTAAATTGGAAAATTCTAATATATAAAAAATTTGTAATGATCTAATGAGTGGAATTTAAAATAAAAAAAAAAACAATTAATTTTTTTAAAAGAAAATTGAAAAAAATGTAATTATAAGATTTTATTCAAACAACCACCTGTGAATAATTATTTCAATTAACAAAAAAATCCATCAAAAACAACTTAGCCTAAAATGAGACCGTGTCACATGGAATTGTCATCTCAAAAACTCCCTAACCCGTGAATTTCATCCAAATCGTTAGAGCCGTTTTCGAGAAACCGATTCTATATATAAATACAAGAATTTTCCACCAATTTTCCCTCTTTACATTAGTCCAAAAAAGACACAAGTTAGGGGAGCATCCTGTGAATCAATTTGAACAATAACCTAGATGTATTCTTTGTTGACGATATCAAAGTTAAAATTAAATTCTTTTGCTCTACATCTTAACATTACTAAGTAGGTAATAGGCGTTTTACAACTTTTTCATTACGTCTAAAATCAACTCCATTAATTCCAATCATGACAATTTATTCCCATCAAGAATATATACTATTCGATAAGCAGAATGATTTTCAAACATTTTTTATTATATTTGTAAGAGGAATAGCAGGGAATTGGATAAAAATGAAAAACACAGAGTATTTATTAAATGGGCCAGACGTTTCGTCAATTTATTTTGACTTCTTTAGGGACTCATTTTATCACTCTTTGTCAAAAAACAATTTTTGTCATATAGTGAAATTCTTTTTTCACTTTTATCCAATTCTTTGTTATTCAAGTTACAAATTTATTATGATGTGAATGATACAACATTTTTCATTACTTTTTACGACACGCCTAATCAACTCCTTCATTACGAATAAAATTTATACTCATTGAAGAATAACAAAAATTATTTTGAAAAATGCAAAAAACAAAAATCTCTTTATTAAAGGGATACTTCCAGTTGTCTGATTTTAACAAAAATCTTACTTTTCTAACCAATACCTAGCTCAAGTTTAAAATTTTGTTATTCTAGGTAGCTAAGGCATTCCTGAAAGCAGGGAGATGCTGTCATGCCCAAAGACACTGAATTTTTTGATCTAAGGACCATTTTTTCTTCAAAATCTGATTTTATCTATTAAGGCCACGGTTTCTAAGCTGGGGTAAATACCCCATGAGTGTAAATATGGCTACTTGAAGGGGTAATCAGTCTAATAAATATATTATAATCGTTTTCATATTTAAATAGTAATTATAGTACCAACATAGTTCATATTGAACATATTAAAATTTAAGAACATTTAGAATTTTTACTAGAAAAATAAATGTTAAACCAGAAATATTTAACTTTTTGGTTTTATTTTCTCATATTTGTTAGCAAGGGCTGCTTGTTCATAAGGGTAATGAAACTTAAAGAGGTTAGGAACCACTGTATTAAGGGTATCTTTTATTTTCACTGACTTAAATGATAAAATGAAAGTAACTAAATTCAATATATACAGGGTGTTGAGAAAAACCGTTCCAAGACTTCAGGGCGTGATTCCCAACATCAAAATTAGATGAAAAGTTCTAATAAACATAGGTACGAAAACGCTTTGTTTTCTGTCTGGCCTCAATTTTTTTTTTTTTAAAGAAAAACGTGTATCTTAAAACGGATCTAGATATCTTTATGAAATTTGGTACACATGTATTAAACTACATTATATACTATTTAAAAATGTACCTAAATTTTATCTTAAAAATTTTCAAAATGGCGCCCATTTAAAATATTTAATTATGAATAACTTTTTAATCTTTCATTTTATTAAAATTAATATCATTATATATAATATTACCCAATTTATTGTAGACAAAATGACACTTTAGTTTTCAAGATCCGATAAATAATAACGAAGTTATGACAAAATTTGTGTAAGCATCATTAATGGCTTCCGTAGACTGAATTTTGAGACCAACATTATTTCCTACAAATGTTGTCATAACTTCGTTATTTTTTATCTGATCTTAAAAGATAAGGTGTCATTTTGTTCACAATAAAAGGGTAACATTTTATCTAATTACACTAATTTTAATATACTGAAAGATTAAAAAGTTATTCAAAAATTAAAAATTTTATCAAATTTTGATGATGGAGGATCACGCCCTGATGTCTTGGAACGATTTTTCTAAACACTCTTGAGTTGAAGCAACCTACAGGGAGAAACGCAATATTTGAGTATAAGTACCATCATAACTAATATAATATAGATATAAATGAAATTAAAAATACATACGGCACATTTTTATTTAAAATTTTTATAAGTCCGCTTAATTTCAAAAATATAATCTTTTGTGTTGATGCAAAATGAATATCATTTTAGGGTATATAAATAATTAAGTAAATAAAAAAGAATATCTTCATACCACTAAGCAAAAAGCTCTTTTTTCTTTTAATGATGTTTTAATTAAAAACCCTCTTCTTCTTTCGTTTCCTTTTTATTTCCGTTGCGAATGGAGAAAAGAAGTGGCTTTTCTTTTCTTAATGGTTGCTTCCGCCACTCGACTTAAATATTGTCAATGAATTTTTAATTGATAACCATAGATCGTATTTTCATTCATCCTTTACCGGGGATTGGTAATGAAATCAATAAAGCTTTTAATTGGTTTCAAGAAAAAGGGAAAAGCTAAAATAAGATACGGAATAAATGTAGGTATTTATTTTTAACAGGTTGTATCAGTTTAAAACAATTGGGTGTTCTTTGATAATTACAATAATGGACTACTTGAACATAATTTTTTACTTTATCATACAAAGTATGGTCAAGTATTGTAATCGTGAATGAAAAAAATCTTTTTTTGATTCGTTTTTTCAAAATATCTCAAAAACGACTAAAAGTATTTTGAAAAAAAAAAATAAGCAAAACCATGACGTTTTTCTCTAAAAAAAGCTCAAAAAAGTAAATATCAAAAAAATTATACACGGTGGGGCATAAAGATCTACAATATTTTGGAGAGGTATTAAAAAATGAAAAAATTTAACTAGAAAAAACCCAAATATATTTTTAAAAAGAAAAGAAAATAATATTTTAATTTTTTTTTTGTTTTAAACATTATCAGATAAAAAAGGGGGGCGGGTCAAAAATGAAAATTCTATCCCTTTCGACCAAACTCAACCAAATTTTGTATACATATTTTGTAGGCTCCAAAGGGCTAGAAATGCAAAAACTAACCACCCAAAATGTGGGGTGGGTCAAAAATGAAAATTCTAGCCCTTTTGACAAAACTGAACAAAATTTTGTATACATATTCTGTGGACCTCCCAGAAGGATAGAAATGCAAAAACTAACCTAATTTTGTATATATAGTTTAGTCGAAAGGGCTAGAATTTTAATTTTTGACCCCCTCCCCTATTTTGGGTGATTGTTTTTTGCATTTCGAGCCTTCTGTGGGTCCACAGAATATGTATTCAAAATTTGGCTGAGTTTGTTCGAAAAGGCTAGAATTTTAATTTTTGACCCTCTCCTCCAATTTTTTCGTCTGATATAATGTTTAAAACACATTAAAAAAAAATTATTTTACGTTCTTTTCAAAAATATATTCAGCCTTTTTCTAGCCAAATTTTTTCATTTTTTATACCGCTTCAAAATGTGGTAGATATTTTACGATTAATGTCTGTTAGCTAGTTATAGGTACGTTACTATATTTTGTGTACGCTCTAGCTCAAAAACTAGTGTGAATATCAAAATGAAATTTCTCATGTAGATTCTTTTTATTTAGATTAAAAGCTGATAAGATTTTGGTGGAAATCGAACCAACAATTATGCGGTGCCCCCCATGTCATAATTTTTGGTTCTTAAACAATTAAAATTATAAAATTTTCAAACTAAAAAACAAACAAACATGAAATATAGAATTTATTATAAAACTGTCCTATAATAAAAAAGATAGTTATTATTTTTTTCGGGGATCAAAATGAGGGCAGGTTCAAAAAAGAACTATCAATTTATGTCCAAGGCCCTTTGATTGATTTGTACGAAATTTCGCATGATCTGGGTAGATTAATTTATTTATTTTACAAGATCTAGCCAGAATGAATCTTTAAAAAGAGCAGAAAACCTTAATAAGGTAGCTGTATCACAAAATGTTTTTCTTAGCATTTTTTTGAAATTTAGAGAGATTATTATTCAAATACTTCTGCATCGATTGGTGGCAAAACGAAATTTATGAACAATATAGTATCGGAGATATTAAATTCCAAAAATAGAGTTTTCCAGACTCTTATACATTGCACTATACGGGATATCGGAAAGTTTACATACATATATAATTATAAAGAAACTCTTTTACCAGTGTTAAAAAAAACTAAACCAACATTAAACAATAACTAATACAATTTTTAAGAAAATTTTAATTCATAGTTACAACACAGTTTCTGAGAGATAATAATGAATAAATAATTAAAAAAACAAGCTGGCAACAAAGCATTTATTTAACCTAAAAAGAGGATTAACTTTACTACTTATTTTGAGGTTTTTTCCCTTCAGCCATTGTCGCAACAGCTTTCAATCGCTTATTAAGAACTTTTTGTTTAATAAATCGACCTTTATAATGTACTTTATGATAAAATATATACAAGCTCGAACAATGTTGCCAGATTTATCAAACGAGCACGGGATTGGCTAGTAGTGGTACATAAACATCAAAAAGTTTTCTCCTTATGAATTATGAATACTTATTATCTGTACTAAATGTATACTCTAGCATTAATTTTTTGCTAGTATTGTCTGGAAACAACTACCTTAAGACCTAATTAATTTAATAATTCTTCCAAAAATACATCTAGGGTCATTAGAAAACTTGGAAGAATCTTTTTCCACATATGCACATTTATAATCGAGACAGGGATCAATTCGGGTGAGTAGTGTTGGATTTTATAAATTTTGAAATTAAATACCACGAATTCTCAAGGTATAATTTACTAAAAATAAAATGTGCTTATTTCAAAATAAGTCAGACCCAATTATGTAACCAATCATTGAAAATTTATCAAGGTTTCAATCTAAAGGTAATGTCTGGAAAATTTCTATCCGTGCTCTTAAATATTTAACAATATTGAGCTTACCTTAAATATTAGATTACCTGAGCCCCATTTTTAAAGTGACTCCAGATCTAAATTGACTGAACGACGAAAACTCTTACTATTAAGGAATTTCACCAAAACAAGGACTGTATTAGAAAGAAATACAAAGTCCTATCTTAAGTGTCGGCTGTAAACTCAAAGGGAGACAAGACTCTCTTGACTGCAATCCCTGGAATTGATTGGTTAGGCCTGAAGTAGTATACTGTGGCTTGCGCTACACTCAGTGTCCATAAAAAAAAGCAATCAAGAGTTTATACCCTTGCAGGCAATAAAAAACAAACATGTGACGAGTGGCCTGGCCATCAATCTACGAAGCTACGAACTAAAATAAAAATATTGATATTCCCGGAAGCAAAAAAAAGCAAAAGTCCTGATTAAGATGTAATTGATGACAAACAGGCTTAGAAGTATAATTGAGATCAATCAACATTTAGTAGGAAAAGTTAAAACTAATTAAAGAAAGACATACAAGATAGGCAGGGGTGCCCACCCCCTAGCATCATGCCCCCTTCATCAAAAGTAAGCCCCTCCCTTTACAAATAGAGGAATTACAGTACACCTAGTCTAAAACTACTTCACTTCACGAGAAAATGATATTGCTGTATTTCCGCTGTCATTTCAACTTTAGACCTACTAGTAGGATTTAGGGATGGCAATATCGGTACACCGGTATACCGAATACCGATATTTCGTGCAATTTTGCAATTTCGTAAAACCGGTATTTGCTTAGTTAAAATACCGGTATTTTCGGTATTATCTAAAAATAAAAAAATTGCCACAAACAATAATAAAAAAGTAATACAAAATAGATTTATCCAAATCCGACCGACTTGTTAGAAGATGAAGGAATACGAGACAAATATTTAGAGAAAGTAACATACAGTATATCAAATTGAAAGTTTTTGCCGAGAGTAGCAGAATTTTTATATATTGAAGGAGACAATAAAGAGTAGTGTCTTCTGCTGGAATTATAAATTTTATTTATTTATAACGAGACTATAGTTTCGAGGGCTTTGCCCTCTTCATCAGTCTATTACAATGTATTCACAGGAATTAATTTATGAATGAAAGTTTAAAATCTTTCATGTGGTTAGGTTAAGAAATATACACTGTGGGCAAGTTCAGAATTGAAATTTATACTTGTTTTATTATTTTGGCTGTAGGTGGCGTTCGTGAAGTTTATATTTTAGCGGCTATTTTTAAAATAAATTCCTTAATATTCCCGAAAGCTTTATTTTAAAAATAGCCGCTAAAATATAAACTTCACGAACGCCACCTACAGCCAAAATAATAAAACAAGTATAAATTTCAATTCTGAACTTGCCCACAGTGTATATTTTCTTAACCTAACCACATGAAAGATTTTAAACTTTCATTCATAAATTAATTCCTGTGAATACATTGTAATAGTCTGATGAAGAGGGCAAAGCCCTCGAAACTATAGTCTCGTTATAAATAAATAAAATTTATAATTCCAGCAGAAGACACACTCTTTTATTGTCTCCTTCAATATACAGTATATCGCTCATTATTGGTTGTCCAAAAAGATGTTACCACCCATAGGGTACTACAAAATTTTTGTTATAGGTAATTATAATTATTATAATTATAATTTTAAATTTTTACTATTTTACTTATTTTTTATTTTTTTATGTAATTAAAATAAAAGTCAACCCCATATATGGTAAGTGCTAACATCTTTTTGGACACCCCTGTATAATAGACTACACAACAAGATTTTTATGTGATATTTATACTCTTAGTTATTAGTATCTTTTTAATAATAAGTACATGGAGCCACCGAGCGATGCACGGTAACCCCTCCAAAGATTTGTTTCCAAGTTATATAAAAAAAGCCACTTCAACCACTTTATTTGTAAACACACCTGTTTTGTTATGATTTAGACACCTGTTAATTAAAAACAAACAAAAAATTCCTTATTTTTAATATATGTGACCTACTCCGAGAAAAGGGACCATATAAGGGACATAATTTAAAACCAAAAAATCAAAAAAAATAAAATTTTAATGTTTTTCTCATTTTTATCGATTTTCCCAAGTTCATTTTGTACGTTTTTATGGGGTAAATAAATTTCTTGGAGAAGGTCACATTTTTTTTTTTTTTTTTTTTTTATAAATTTTATTAAACCAATTATTTTACATTAATTAATGTATACCTTGTATTTTAGCTTCGATTTCGGAGATTGCTTCTCCACCATCGAGTGTCTTTATTTATCTTTAGTCCTTGTTTTTAATAAGAGGAAAAATCTAATTAGATAAAAAAACCTCTTTTCCGATAATTATTTTAATTCCATTATTCCCCAATCAAATCGATTGGATCTCTCTTCCTCCTTTCTCTCCTCTCCAAGAGAAGGTCACATATATATATATATATATATATATATATATATATATTAATAATTTGCTACAACCTATTAGTGGGTTTTAAAATTAAAAAAACAATTAAAAATAAAAGATAATTGAAAAAAATGTAAACAAACTTTTTTATTGAGATTTTCATCTATCATTAATTACTTTAATTAAGAAAAGATCAATTAAGATTAAATTTTTCGAGGTCCAGACCTAGCCAGATCGTTTTCTCATCCTAAAAACTTGTTAATATATTTTGTTTCATCAAAATCGGTAGGGTCGTTTTCAAAAATAGAACCAAGATACAAATATATACATATATATATATACGAGTATATATAAACAATTTTTGCTCGTTTAATAAGAGTAGATACTATATGTTTTGTTACTTTATTTTATATTTCTACAAACTAAATTGTTTATATTTTTATAGTTTATTATTTTTTGTTTAAAACTAATAAATATGGCAAGAAGAAACTGGGTTTTTGTACCTTTTTGAACATTTCTAATACCGGTAAAAAAATACCGAATACCCGTATTGTATTTTTGGTCCTGTATTGCAAACCCGAGCCGGATTATTAAATAGACAATGCAGGCAAATACCTATGAGCCCCCAACTCGTGAGAAAAATAAGTCATAATTTTAATTTGAAGCTCTTCTTTTCGTTTTACAAAGGTTTTTGATTTATTTTTAAAAATTTTTGTTTTAATAAATGACATTCATTAGTACCGAGATATAAGAATTTGGTTTTATTATAAGGTTTAAATGCTACTTACCTGTCTAGAAACCTACCTACATATAATTTTCATTTAAATTACTTTAAGTTGAAAATATTAAGATATATGTAGTTTTATTATTTAGTAACTATATCCATTTTAGTTCAAAGATATGATATGCACAATATTAAGATATTTTATTCTTTTTGCAGGATTGGATCTACAGCTTCAGAGGCCGGCCCCACGTGCAATATGATGTAAGTGATTTGACTTTTTACTTATATACACCTTCGTCTTCGATTTTCAAATTTCCACTTGTTTTTAGCTCAATTAGAACTAAATCTACGTGATTATAAACATAGGTAAAACCATATGGTCTTAGATTTTAGTTATAAATCGAGTTCTAATTGAGCTAAAAACAAGTGGTAATTTGAAAATCAAAGAGAAAGCTGAATTCTATTACGTCAACAAATATTTTGATTGCAAATATTGCTGTTTAATATCTAACGGGACTCGAAAATAAGTCAAAATGGCGTTATGACCGATAATAATAATATTTTAAAACTCTGACCTGTTGTAAAAAATCGGTAAATTGCATGATAACCACCTTACAAAACTCTACTGTAATCCATTGTTAGGTTTACGGGTACAAATTTGTGTCAAAACCAGTGGAATCTAGGGGTTGAAAATGGTTTAAAATTATCATGGATTTCTCAAATTCTGTTTGTATCGATATTTATTTGAACATTCTTAATGATAGAGGGCTCGAAGTTAATTTTTCTTTTAGAAGATTCCAAAAAAATAATATTTTTACTACAAATAAAACAAAACAAAAACAACAACATAAAAGCGGATGCGAGAGTGTGTCGAAGGAAACTTATTTACTCTTATTAAATGAGCAAAAATTGTATATTTATTTATATATTTATTTGTTTGTTTGTATATATATTTGTATCTTGGTTCTATTTTGAAAACGATTCTACCGATTTTGATGAAATTCACGGGTTAGGGGTTTTTTGGGGTGACAATTCGATCTGTCACGGTCTCATCTTCGACAAAATTGTTTTCGATGGGGTTTTTTCGTAATCAAATTAATTATTCTCAGGTAGAAAAATTCCATTCTTAGTGATTTAAAAAGGGTTTATCTTTTCTTTTGTACACAGACAGACAATGAGTTGGGTTAATCCTTTATTCTCAAAGGCCTTGAAGAAGTATTGTGATTGTGGATTTTAGCATATTTTATCCTCCATAAAGGTTAGAAATATTAATAAACGTTTTATAATTGTTTTTATAAAGAACTTTATTTATTTAATAGAATAAAAAATAATCAAGTATTTATTTAAAAATATATTTCGCCTAGCAGGTCTCAATTTTCTGAAAAAACAACACATTTTGATTTATTAACAATTGGATGAATAAAAATGAATCATATGGTTGAATCAAAACAGGTGCAGGGGTGGGGGATACGGGGGTAGGGCGAGGTTTCGGGGGTGGGGTCGAGCGGGGTGTGTAATATATGCGCATGCGCAAGGACAGACATGTGGAGAGAGCTGAGGTCTGCCCCCCTCTTTAGGCGCACAATATTCCTCAAATAATTGGAGCACAACTTTGTATTTATCTTCTTGGTCCTTTTTTATTTTGAATGTATTATACAACTCCAAACCTTCGTCTCCAATACAATTGAGGAATATAGCCAATTTTTTCTTCCGTTCGCGTCTTCTTTATCACTGGCTTCTAAAAAAATTTCGAACTTTTGTTTGAATTTGTTCCAATTGGAGGCAATGTTCCCTTCTAAACTCAAGGGAGCCGGCGGCTTGAACCAAATAGAATTTAAGAAGGAAACTATTAATGATAAGGAGCTCTGTGAATTAATAAAATATTTGGAAGAAGGTTGGCCATCAGATAAGAAAAAATCCCTTCATATTTATCAGTCTATTGGAAATGCAGGAATGAGTTGTCAGTGACACAAGGGCTTGTATTTTTAGGACTTAAAGTAGTCGTTCCAAAAAATTTGAGGGAAAAAGTCTTGATGCTATTACATGAAGGCCATGTTGGAATGGAAAAAACGAAAAATAGAGCACGTCAGCTGTTGTATTGGCCAGGAATTTATAAAGATATTGAAAGATATATAGGGAAATGTAGAATTTGTGAAAAATTTTCAAGAAAAAATAGTAATGAGCCACTTAGGCCGTATCCATTGCCTGATAGGCCTTGGCAAAGAGTTGGCTGCGACATTTTTTCCATCTACAATCATTCATATCTGGTATTGTATGATGCATATTCAAATTGGCTCGAGTTAGTGTTATTGAAAGATAAATCTGCTAGTGAACTGATCATGAAGTTTAAATCAATTTTTTCAAAATATGGAGTGCCAGACATTGTTTTGAGTGATAATGTACCTTTTAATAGCTCGTTGTTGAAAGATTTCGCTAAGGAGTGGAATTTTGATTTTATATTCAGGAGTCCAAATTATCCGAGATCGAATGGTTTAGCAGAAAAGGGCGTTGAAATTGCTAAGAACATTGTAAAAAAATCAGTGGAAGAGGGTAAAGATATGTTTGTAAGCATAATGCAATATAGAAATAGTCCATTGAAACAATTAGGTTTTTCTCCCGCAGAGCTGTTTTTTAATAGAATGTTAAAAACAAAGGTACCCATTTGTGAACAGTTGCTTAAACCTAAATTACTGGATGTTAAAGAAAAACTGAATGAAAAAATGAATAAGCAAAAATTTTATTTCAATAGAAATACCAAGCCATTACCGGAGATCAAAATAAATGATCCAGTTGGCGTTTGGAATCATAGAAGAAAATGCTGGTTACCAGGAAAGGTAGTTGAATTGCATTCTGCTCCTAGGTCGTATATAATAAAGGATGATCGAGGATTTTTATTTAGAAGAAATAGAATAGACTTAAAAAAATTAAGTAGGGCCATAGACGTCCCATACGCTTTAATAGAGGACGAGGATAAAGTGAAGGAGTTTGATAATTCTGATTATAAATCTCCAGTCAAGGTTACTGAGAAAGTAATAACCAGGAGTGGAAGGGTGGTAAATCCACCTGAACGCTTAGAATATATATAAAGTGATCGATGTTAATTGGTAATTAATAAGGTATATTAATTGAAATTATATAATTTTTTTGGTAAATTAAGTTCTATGCCAATAGCATTACGAAAAATTTATTTTTGGAAGTTTTGTTAAATGTTGTTATTAATAAGTAAATAAAATTGTAACTATATTTCATAGTGGTATTAAATTGTATATATTGTAAATAAGTAATGTTTAAATTGTAACAATAATTATATTATATGGGTATTACATTGTATAAAGGAAAAAAAAAAAAGAGAGAAGATGTAATATATGCGCATGCGCAAGGACAGACATGTGGAGAGAGCTGAGGTCTGCCCTGAACCAGGCGAGCAGCTTGATATAGGACACGAGTGAATAAACCTGTGATTCAAATAAATAACGTGTTTCATTTAATTGCCAACTATTACAGGGTGGAGGTGGGGAGGGGGTGAAGTGGGCGAATATTATGTATTTTTGTATTTTTTTAATTTGAAAACGGCTCTCAAATAAAAATCGACCTTTTTTATCAGAATTTTAAATTAAAAATAATATTATAATAAAGCTTTTAACTGAAGGAAGAAGTTACCGAGCATCGCTCGGTGCCTCCAGGTACTGATAACATAAAGAAAGAAGGGTGTATCAAAATGTCTCACTGTTCACTAACAAGAAAATAAAATCAGGACTAGTTAATAAAAAAACAATATTATCTTAATTTTGATCCAATTCCTTTCAAAGACCAAATCCAGCGCACAATCTTGCAACTTGTTCCCCTTTGTAATAAATTGGATTTTGTGAAGTGTGACTTGGCTTAGGTCCCGGGAGTGTCGAAGTTAGTTAAACCTGGCTGGTTCTTCTCGTTTCCACTGAATTCAATACAAGTGTCTCTGCAGAAGGAAAGGAGTGAGCCCTCTAATCTAGGGGTATATTGTTCTCTTTCGGAAAACGTTCCACTACACATTTATTAATTCACCATCTTGGTTTTGGAAATCGAACATAAGAATATATAGGCTCTGAACGAATACAAAATTTGCTACTCTCTTAAAATGAATCAGTGGAATTTCAGATGATTTCTCCAGCGATCATATACGTCACTGAAAAATCAATCATTTGTTTTAATTTCAACAGATTCAACAGTGGTTTTTAATTTTCACTGATTCAAACAGAGGTTGTCTGACGGCTTAGGTGGCCTTAAAAGCCACTAATGAATCAGTGAATTTTAAAAATTCACTAATACATTCAGTAACTATCCACTGATTAGCAGTGGTATGATTGTGACTGTTTGGATAAGTGAATAGTCACTGTTATTCAGTGAAAATCCACTGATTCAGTTTTAGGGAGTAGTAAGGCCGTTTTCAGATTCTTAGGACTACCATATGCTTGATCACTTATTGTACTTAACCTCTTAGGTCAAATATATTTACAGTACCTTGAACACCGAGCGATGCTCGGTAATTTTTTGATTCAGTTAAAAGCGATATATTAATATTATTTTTAATTTTAAATTCAGGTAAAAAGGTCGATTTTTAATCGCAGCCATAATAAAATAAAATTAAAATAAAACTTAACGTTTACTCCCGCTATGGCCATCATCAAGACCTAACACTGGTCACAAAGTTTTGAACGTAATTGCAATTAAAAATAATTTTAAATCCTGAAGAAGAAGTAACTCTTTCTTCGAATTGTCGGATTTTTTAAGAGAATGAAATTGATATTCTAATAAATTATTTTAAAGAAAAATACCTTTAATTAATTAAATTGGCGAATTCTTCTTTCTTCTTCTTCTTCCGGATTTCTACGTCTGGCGGCGCTTCTCCGTTCCCAATTTCCACGTTTCACGGTCCCAGACATCCACAATCTTGGGATTTCTGGAGCTCATAGCCTCGTTCACTTCGTCCATCCAGGAACGCCTGGGTCGACCTCTTTTTCGTCTTTCAGAAGGGGGATCCATTCTAGAACCTTTTTTGGGATTCGTTCTTCGTCCATCCTTTTTACGTGTCCAAACCAAACTAATTGTTTTTTTTTTTTTTGGATTTCGTCAAAAAGATTCTCGTCTATAGGAAATGATTAGGATGATGGATGATTTTATTATGTTTGGCTCGAAGATTTGCCGGGCTTGGATGGGAGATGATCTTCAGAGATTATAATCTCTATTGGCGGCTTTAGAGCCAGTTGAAAATGCTATTTTAAATAAGAACTCGCACTAGGCAGTTGAAAATATGCTTTTTATGAAATAACGGCACATGGCCCGCATTTATTGCTTCTTCATTACAGAACGTGTATACAAATTACTTCTTCGACACAAGCCGTTTCGTTCCAAATCTTTCCAAGGTTATCAGTCACCCCGGAGAGCTGCCTCATTCCATGAGTTTCAACCAATGACAACTCACACATGACAACTGAATTCGCTTCGAGGAGCTGGCTTCTTTTATAACCTAATTAGCTCTAATTAGCAATTAAGCTGATTGGTTAATTCTTCCCGCGTTTTAGGTGACGTAAGCATAATTTATCCCGCGCTCGATTCTTTATAAAAGGGGCGTGTCCTTGCTGCTCACCTGTCATTTTATCGAAAGATTTTGACGGGCAAACAACAAACGTCTTTCTCAAGGCGAAAATGAATCCCTATTTTCAAAAGCACTTTATAGCGAAAGGAGCGAAGAATAAAATCCCACACGTCTATGTTTATTTGTTTTCTTATATCTATGTTTCGAACTCTATCAGTTCTCGTCAACCCACAACTTCTGCTTAGGAAATCCATTTCAGTGGCTAAAAGTAGGCCTCGGTTTCTAACTCCGACATCCCATACCTCTGCCCCATAGGTAGTAACACTACGAACGAGACTGGTATAAATTTTCATTTTTGGGGATCTCTTAATCGTTTTGTCCCATTTTATGGGCAAATTCTAATATATAATAATATTTGTAATGATCTATCAGTGGAATTTAAAATTGAAAACCCAATTAATTGAAATTGAATAATAATGTAATTATACATATTTATCGAGACAACCACCTGTGAATAATTATTTCATTTAACAAAAAACCCATTAAAAATAACTTAGCCGAAGACGAGACCGTGACAGATCGAATTGTCAACCCAAAAACCCCCTAACCTGTGAATTTCATTCAAATCGTTAAATCCGTTTTCGAGAACCCGAAATAGATAAAGCATTTTGGTCCTCGAAAGTTAAATAATGTAATCAATAATTTCTTAGTTGTATGAATGTTGTTAGAGTTCGTGGCTGTGTTGATACTGTATTAGATGAAGGAGGAGGTATCAGCCAAAGTTAGGTACGCTGGGTTCAATAAAAACTCTGAATAAAACGTTTCGGCCTGAATTTATTTGGCCATCTTCAGTTAATTGGGAGTTATACACACAAACTTTGGGGCCACGCACGTTATATGAAACTACAATTTATATTTTTGACAAGGCTTGGTTCAATCAGATATGGGTACCTCATTTTGTGTATAACTCCCAATTAGCTGAATATGGCAAAATAAATTCAGGCCGAAACGTTTTATTCAGGGTGTTTTATTGAACCCAGCCCATCCAACTTTGGCTGACACCTCCTCCTTCATCTAATACAATCAATAATTTCTTATGTTAATTCTACATTTAGAAAATTATTTTATTATTTTTTTGAAAAGGAAAAAATGAATTGAGCACCCGACAGGATTTGATTCCGTGTCTCTCTCCTATATCCGAAGAGCGCTTTTACCAACTAGGCCACGGTTGATCCTGTCAGGTAAGCTCTTTTAGATCGAATATCATTTTTCCCTTTTCCGGTTTTTTCTATTTAAAGTATTAGTTACTTTTGTTTTAGACAAATTAACTTTTTTTCTTAGAATATATATATTTGTTTAACTTGGGGGTCTTAGATCCCCCCCCCCCCCGGGCTCGGAATTTTTCTCTACAACCCTGCTTCTGACATAATGAAATTATCCAATAATCGGATTTAGTAGTTGATCACCTCTCTTGATTTTCTATAGTTTTTTTTTTTTTTTAGTTGTAGAATTTATGATTTTCCGAATTTTTTTTGTCGATTAAAGAGATATTTTATTACTTTAATCATTTCTTCTCAAAAGTTATTCCATTTACTTGAATAGAAAAAGTATTAAAGGGTATTAAAGACGGTAGAAAAAGAATGGTATAGCCATATTTTATAAGATCATAATTTTCTAAATAGAAGAAAGAAATCGGGACCAACAGAAATAAAAGCGAATTAACTTTCTTTTTTTATTTTATTAAGATTTCCATTTCCGAGATGTGGTTGGTTGAATCCGATTATACCAACGAACGCAAGGAAAAATGACGAGGGTGGATTATTTATTAAAATTTCATTGAATTTTTATCTGGAACATACGCTCTTCATCTTGGATAAGCTCTCGTTCCCTTATATTTGTGTTTCTTTTTATTTCTTTTCAATCTGAATAAATCATTCATGGGGCCCTTAAAATTAGTTGCTCATAAAACTCGTCTTTTGAAAAAACGAATTAATAAATTGATTTTTTTTTGTATTTAAACACCTACCGAGGTTTAAATAAGTTTTTGCTCTGGTGAGGGTCTGATAATTTTTAAGTGTAGTTTTTTAATGATTCTCGTGATTTATAATTTAAAAAATATTTTTAAATCGATTTAATTTATTGAAAAGAAGAAAATAATAACCATATACCATAGGTGACATTTTTTAGTTCTTGAATATGTGACCTGAAGTTTTGTTTACAGTGTGGTCCTTATTTTGGGTATTTTCAAATTTTTACGCAGACAAGGGCTCATATGGTTTGAAATAAATAAATAAAAAATATCCCCCATGTTTCAAGTCACTATCTCAATCATAACCTGTGCCCCTAGCGATGTAAGTTTCCCATCTAAATAACATGGTTTTGCCATTGAATGATCAATTTTTTATTCAGGTCAAAGTAATGGTTCAAAAAATTTGAAACTCGTGAAAGATTTTATCCTTATAATACTTGCTATGCCTTAGAATTATTACAGATTTTTACCTATTATAATTTGCTATATCTTGGCGTTAGTAAGTTATAATAGCTAAAAATCTGTAAAAATTTGGACAGATAGCTACTATAATAAGGATAAAGTCTATAGAGTTTCAAACTTTTTGAACCATTACTTTGGCCAAAATAAAAAATTGGTCTTTCAATGGCAAAAAACCCATGTTATTTAGATGAGAACTTAAATCGATGGGGGCACAGGTTATAATTGGGATAGAGACTTGAAACTTGGAGGAAATTTTTTTTTATTTATTTCGAACCATATGAGCCCTTGTCCCTCTAAAAATTCGAAATACCCAAAATAACGACCACTCTAATGTACACTCATCCCTCGATTTACACAGTAAATATGTTCCAGGAGAAAACGTGTAATTCAAAACCGTGCAAAACGAGTCAGAGCATGCATAACATATAAAAATGGAAGATAGATTCAACTAGATTCAAAACCGTTTAAATTGAAACAAAGAATATCTAGAAAAAGCAAACTGAAACCGTGTAAATCAAGGGATGAGTGTAGTTATTAATAACCTGAAAAGCATTTCTCGATCAAGCCGTCAACTGTAAAAAAATTGCCAAATCGCTAAATTTACTGACAGCCAACCAAATCCTTATTTTTTTCCTTCAGGTTCAATTACTTATCAGAAAATATCCATTTACCCTCATCCTTATAGAATTGCACCAGTTTAACCCCATCAAGATATATGGCCTTGTCAATTTTAATAGCCATTGGTCAATAATAGTGTTGTCGAGATTGAAATGGAATGTAAACACGATATATCTATATACGTTGTCTTCCTATAATATATAGCATTATGCATGAATCAACGGTATTCAACCGAGAATGCAATGCACAAAGGCTTCTCAAGTGGACGTCGAAATAAATAAATAATAGATGGTTGAAAATCAGAGTTAGATTTAGGGCTAGCCTCGAGGGACATGGACGGAACGGACATGGTCCAACAACTTTACTGAACCAGGTTGAGGTGAAATTCTATCCATGTTTAGAAACCAAAAAGAAAAAAAAAGGTTATCGAATCAAAAATCAGATATAGGATGATAGTCGAGCTGACTGACGTTCTCAAAGAAATATCATACACGATGAAAAAATAATATCTCTTAAAAAAAGCTTTTATTGAAAATTAAAAAAATAAATCTTATCTTATTATATTAAACGGGCAATTCTTGTATATATATAGAATCGGTTTATAGAAAACGGCTCTAACGAAATTCACGGGTTAGGGGTTTTTTGGGTTGACATTTCGATCTGTCATGGTCTCATCTTCGGATAAGTTATTTTTGATGGGTTTTTTGTTAATTGAATTAATTATTCACAGATATTTGTCTAGATAAAAATGTATAATTACATTTTTATTCAATTTCCTTTTAATAATTAATGGGTTTTTTAATTTTATATACCACTAATAATTCATTACAAATATTATTATATATTAGAATTTGCCAATTTGATTAATTGGAGGTATTTTTTAATATAAAAATAATATTAATATATCAGTTTGAACTAAAGCAAAAAATTACCAAGCAACGCTCGGTGTTCCAGGTACTATTATATTAAATAAGATTAAAGAGTTCAGGCACCCAGAATAAAGAAAAATATCTTTGAAATAGACGTTGCAATTTATTTTTTAAACTTCCACAGGAATTCAGATTATTATTTCATGGTATATACAGGTATAATATTATATTTATACCTACCTTGGTCAAAAACTTGTTAAAATTATGAATAAATACGTGTATATTCCATGTAGTAACAATGAAATCCTGACGAAGATTTGAAAATAAATCGAAACGTCGACTTATGAGATAGTGATTTTTATTCTGGCTGCCTGAAACTTTTATTGTTATTTAATATAATTACAGTCACATTAATTTCTCTTCATTATTATTAGATATTATCGTCTCCAGCTGAAAGCAGACCATCTATATCATTTGTCCACCTTAAGGGGGTTCGTGACTGTTTATCATTTTTATAAGAAAATTCTCAAATTGAACTTTCTACGACCTATAGCGGATGACTTTTTCTGTTATTTAATTTATTTTATTAATTTGTAATTTATTATTCTATACTATCTTTAACGATAGACATATCTTATTTGATAGCTTGTTAGGTTTTTCTTTTTAGGGTGTCGTGCAAAAGTAGATTGGGAACCTATTAGTGTCAATGACTATCTCTCAGTCTGTAGATGTTTTATCATGAAGAATTCAAATTTTTATAGCTGTTTTCCAAGTTTAGATATAAAACAGGTAAATTTCAAAAACAACAATCAGTTTCTTGTTTAAGGAGGTTCGGGGCTGTTTATCATTTTTATAAGAAAATTCTCAAATTTTTACCATCGAACCATTGATGTACTAAATATTTATTCCCGAAATTTGAAGTTGATCGACTGTCCCATTACCGAGGAATAAATTATTGAAAATTGTCCTTTTAACATGGAAGTAAATGGACCGAGCTTTTAAAAGGGCTATAACTTCTATACAAATTATACCATTTTCAACATACATATCAATAATTCAACTTTTATGAATCGAATGATACATTTTTGAATAGATTTAACAGTCTAGTTAATTAGTTATTGATAAATGCAAAAAATAAAAAGTTATTTGCAGCCAACAGAATATAACAAAAGCACTAGTGTAGAATTCAAACACTATTTCTTGAAATCGTTTTTGTGTTAAATAAATGTTTTTATAATGAGAAAAAATTTATCTCAATATTCTTTTTATTATTATTATCAAAACAAAGATTTTTATTCAAAATTAACCTCATTATTAACAATTTTTTTATTAAAAAATTTAGTAGACAGAACGTTGTCACTCTGCAGAAATATAAAAGATTTCTTCGAAGATCAATCAGATAGATAAGCTGTCCGAACCTCCTTAAGCTAATTTTGAGAATTTTCTAAATTTGTATGTCTGTAAAATTAAAAAAAAAATCGGTTTGATATTCGATTCGATATCCACATGAGAAGCAAGACAAATAGTTTTATAGTTATAATTTGCCATTAACATAAAAATAATTTTTCGAGAATAGTACAATTAGTATCACATAGAGCTACAGTGTTTTGAGTATATTTTGGCCTAGATCGGACAAATAGCCTAGAATTTTAATTTTTGCGAGCCTCCCCCAAATTTCCGGTAATTAATTCTCTCTTCTGATTTATTGTCTTCGAGAATACTTCATTTCAAGAAAATCAATTCTGTAGAAATGATTATTCGATTAAAAGATTCTACCAAATAAGACAGATGGATTCTGCCTCGGAAATTAAAAATATAAGAAGAGATAGAGAGTGTGTTCTCTGCTTGATTTAATAAATAAATATACAACATACATAACATTCGATGTTGCTGGATCAGCCGCTGGTCTTCAAAAGCGGAGATTTGCGTGTATTAACCTTGTCCTGACTGTTCTTTCACTGATACTGGACCCTCAGTCATCTGATCATGTCAAATTCTCGCCTCTAACTAGATATATATATATATATATATATATATATATATATATATATATATCTGTGTATATCTGTGTAAACCAGGTATGGGCAACCTTTGCTTAGCTGAGGGCGTAATTTCGGGACTTAATCAGGTCGCGGGCCGTAGGTAATGAATAAGTAGGTAGTAGTGAATAAAATAGCAATAAAAATTAACACATTTTTTTATTTATTAATTATATTACTTAGCATAATCAAACATAAAAACCAAATTAACAAAAAAAAAGATAGAAAAATCAAATGAAAATTAATGAGAAATTTGAGTTTGAAGCTGAGAAACAAGATGATCAATATTGGGGTGAATATCACTAGTACCTACATAGGAGAAAAAGTGTTTTCTAAATTAACATCTGTAAGACAAAGAGAAACAAAGAGGATGTCCTCTGCTTGATGCAAATAAACATACATACATACATATATATCGAAATTATATATATATATATATATATTTACTACACTTCCCATCTGTCTGATTCTTTGGGGAATCAAAACAGATGAATTTTGTTCAGATATTCAATAATACATTTTATTTAGAATGTTTATATGTTAACATTAAATGCGGGCTTAACGCGGAAGATGTCGGATCATATCCGGCTGGGTCCTGTATCTTTTGTTTCAACTCTTGGTTCACTATCAAAACGAGTCTGGTCCCAATTGCACCAAAATAGGGCAGTGACAGGATAAAAGTTTTTACTTTCGCTTTCATTTAATGTTAGCTTATATATATATATATATAATTTATTTTCTCGGCAAAACAAAAATTTTTCAATTAACATCTGTAAGCTGTAATATTATTTATCGATTTTAGTCTTTATGATTTGAAGAATACAGTTTTAGGTTGGTTGACAAATACAAAGTAATTACAAATAAACTATGTGTGCTAAATCTTTAATTTTTTTTCCACGTTATTTGACATTTCTGAATCTCTCGCGGGCCGGATTGAAGCTGGTGGAGGGCCGGAGGCCGGGGGCTGCACAAATATGGAGTAAACCACCCGAATTTCAATTCCTTAATAGAACTTTATTCGCTTACAATAAATTTATAGTCTTTATAAAATTTCTCAAAAAAAGCTGAAGCTATTTAGGACAAACAATTTTAAAAATATTTAATTGAAAAGTAATGCAAGGCATCCCAAGGTTAGTGAAGAAATAAATTATTACATTTCCAAATAAGCTGTATTTATTAGACTGTCATTCATTTTCCCCTCTTTCCTTTAAAACCAACGTTTCGGAGGATTTTTCCCTCCTTCAGGGTTTCAAAGGGTCAATGAAGGAAGCATACAAGACGCTTCCATCTTCTCTCCTCTTTTTTTTTTTTTTAATGATATTGATGAGAGAAGGAGATACACCAGAAGGTGGATCCCCTAAAGGCCTGTATGGGCTGGCCCCTCAATCGTGAAAAGAACAGAGTAGAAGGAAAAGAAGCCGGGATCACGAGCCAATCTCAGAAACTTAGATACAATTCAACATCCAATTTACTAAGGTTTTAGGGGCTTCGAGCAGTGGTAAATTCTCCGCGCGATAAATTCGGTTAAATTTATCTCCCACTTAAGCAGTGTTTGAAATTTAATCTATTTATTTAATGCTTCTGTTAAGAAGAGACAGATTTCAAATACTGCTACAGAACAGTAGAGGGAAGTATTTTGTTTGTGTCTTTCATTGACCCTTTGAAACCCTGAAGAAGGAGGGAAAAATTCTCCGAAACGTTGGAAAAAAGAATGCCAGTCTAATAAATACATCATATGTTATTTCTTCAATATCTTTGGGCTGTCTTTCATTATTTTTCAATTAAAAATTCTACCAGTCCGTTTTCTCTCCAAAGAGAACATTTCTTCAAGTAAGCGCCGAATTAGAAAAAAAACTTTTTAGCTCACCTTTGAAATCTGTGTTATTAAAAAAATATGTCTGAGTCTTATCCAGATAAGTTCACGGGGGAAGCGAAACTTCTTTACCAGTAGATGTTATCTGTTTTTTTATCAATCTTGAGTTGTTTACCATAAAATAATTTAGTCTTTTTGATTTAAAGTCGATTCTTCCACGTTTTCAGTAGAGGTTGCCATTAACAGTCAAAACATCAAAAATGGAATGCAATAAGGTTATTCTTCTAGTATTAGATAAGATTCTATTGTTTTTTTTGATTTTAAGTCGATTCCTCATTGTCTTCAGCAATGGTTACCAATAATAACCGAAACGTTAAAAATCCAATGTAGAATGGTTATTCCTCGAGTATTAAATGAGAATCTATCACAAATTTTGAATTTAAGTCAAAATAGACTGCAAATAGCAAGTGATATCTGATTATTAATAAAGGAATAAACATATTAATATTTCAAATGACTTTCGATAAAGTTTAACAACGATCCGTTGCAGTTTATTTTATTAAAAAATTTAGCAGGCATAAATTGTCACTCTGCAGAAATACAAAAGATTTTTTCGAAGATCAACCAGATAGATAAGCTGTCTCGAACTCTCTTAAGGTGTTTAAATATTTTCTTATTCTTGGATTAGATAGACTGGATAATAATTTTGAGGCTGAGATTAATACATGAGACTGAGCTATTAGGGTGAGTTAAGCTATCATGCTAATGTGTGGCCAGATCGTTGCCAAAATGACCCGACTTGGATAACCAAAATCCAACCGCAAGTAATTTAAATATTCCACCTCCTGATTTGTTATACAAGATTATATTATACGAGTATATAAACTAAAAGTTACCTCACAGATTTGGCTTGTTGAAAGCACTCGATCTTATAGATAAATAATTTATAAATCTGAGGCTGTTAGTTCTTGAGTGGATAGGCTCATCAATACTCAGTGTGGTTGGCTTATTACAGCCGTTCTAATCTCATTTATTCTTGGAAGTGATTAGGACCCCCTAAAGGAAGATACTAGAAGTTGCAATCGTCTAAAATATATAAATAAAAAAAAATTTTTCCTCGACCTGCTTAGAGGCAGAAGTCCTCGGTGCCTAGGTCCTCCAAACATCAATACAATCTACCTACAATACATTAACAAACATCAATCCAAATTAACTACAAATATTTAACAAACAATAAACAAGTAGAAAAAAAAAAAAAAAATAGAAATGTATGGTATGGCCATTAACAAATGTTGCGGACCGGGAATGTTGTTGTAAATTTTGTTTGAAATTTTAAAGGATTTCTTTTTTTTAATTACGGTCACTGCCAGATGTACGAAGGGCGATTGAGATCCTCTCCATCCGGACCCCAATTGCTTTTAGCACCCCCTCCTCTCTATATCCCCCTTCCGCCCTTTTCGCCTTCGGTCGGGCCTTCGTCAAAATTATATGGTGATAGGAAATAAGTCATAAATATCTGAGTTGACAGTGAAAAAATCATCTTTCAAAAAAAGGATCTCAATGGAATATTTCCAAAAAAAGGTCACGTGATTTCGAAGTCACGCCCTTAAAAATGGGAGGGCTCAATGATTTAAACATACTCCTTCTCATTAGGAAATTGACCAATCGGGAGCTTTTTCTTGTGGAAACTCCCAGAGAATACAGCTAGCAGAGAGACTTCAGTCGTGCAGTCAGTCAGTTTTTGGAGAGCAGTGAGTTTGTAGACACCGAGAGAGAGTGAAGTGTAAAAGATGTACAAGTACACCCTTTATACCAAAATAAAAACTGATGTAAAATAAAAATGTATTGCTAATTCAACCCTTGCCTAGAGATAGCGAACCTTTTTTCATCAACAGCACACAACCACTAGCAACGGCTCGAGTGCGAGACAAAGAACTCACGATCTACGAGGTTCACGTTACCCTTAGTAGGCATTCATAATCCTTCGGGACTATGATATGGCCCACTATAAATAAATAATTAATTTTGTTTGCAGCCAACACCACAGGTTGCGTCATAATTTGGTCACACCGGAGAGGTTAAACCTCCTGGGCGCAACACAAATAACACGACTATAAATTTCCATCAAAAGATAAAAATTAATTTAAAAATTCCGCGCAAAAACCCGATACCAGGAGCAAGCGACGCATTAGCCATAAGTTGTTAAGGAAACCTGGTCAAAACCTTAACAAGGATGGTATGACCTCTCTCTACCTCAGCTAATCTCTGTTTGTGAGAACTAAATAAAATTGTGTACAACTTTAGTAAAATATTTAATATTTAAATATTTTTAATATTAATGGATAGTTTAATTAAAAATATTACTAAATGATTATTTTGCTATGAAAAATTTTGAATAATATGAGTTCTAGACGAAACCAGAATCCATGACATTAGGTCAGAGGTATTTAAACACTTTGGTCATATTTGAAAATGCATGAATATTTAAATCATTTTTAGTTGGTTCGTGTCAATTTTAATAATAAATAAAAGATTCACCAGTTTTTGTACAATTTTTTTTTTATTAATGTTAAATATCAATTTTCATACGACGTTTCGTCATTTTTCAGGACTTTTTCAAGAACTGAAAACAAAGGACAAAAGGACAATTAGCTCACATAAATCAAATGAATACATAATATTTCAAATTACAATAAATTATACATACCAATTGGCTATATGCCACCCACCTCAATTACTTAATTAAAACATTAATCGTTGATAAAATAGTGAAACCATCGAGACAATAAATAGTGTATTCATAATATTCACCCTACAATAAGCTAACACAACCAATTTTCAAAAAACAATCTTAAATCATAGAGAAAATTTATTTTATCTGGTCGTGTCTACCAAATATTAATACATATGAACCTAGCATAAAAAAGTAGGGTGGGAAATTTTAAGTACTTGAAAAAGTCCTGAAAAAGGAGGAAACGTCGTATGAAAATTGATATTTAACATTAATAAATAAAATTGTCCAAAAACCCGTGAATCTTTTAAGTTGTTTAGTTAAATAAATAAAAAATAAATTAAATAATCTTATGGTTTTGCAAAGGGAGAGGATGAATAAACCAATCGACTTGATTGGGGAATAATGGAATTGAAATAATTATCGGAAAAGAGGTTTTTTTATCTAATTAGATTTTTCCTATTATTAAAAACAAGGACTAAAGATGAATAAGGACACTCGATGGTGGAGAAGTAATCTCCGGAATCGAAGCAAAAAATACAAGTGGTTACATTAATTAATGTAAAATAATTGGTTTAATAAAATTTATAAAAAAAAATAATAATCTTATGGGGATGGGTGAAAAAGGGAAGAACAATATGGTATTGGAATAATTATCGGAAAAGAGGTTTTTTCTTTAATTAGTTTTTTCCTCTTATTAAAAACAAGGACTAAAAAGATGATCAAAGACAGTCGATGGTGGAGAAGTAATCTCCGAATTCGAAGCTCAAATACAATGTATACATTAATGTAAGATAATTGGTTTAATAAAATTAAAAAAAAATCTTATTCTTTTTTCTCAACTGCAAAAAAATAATTTTTATAAAAAGAAATAAAACCGACTTCAACAAATAAAATAATAAGAACTCAAAAATCAAATAAAATGAACTAAAAGGTAGAAAATGATATAAATTTATTAAACCAATTATTTTACATGAATCAATGTATACATTGTATTTGAGCTTCGACTCCGGAGATTACTTCTCCACCATCGACTGTCCTTGATCATCTGTTTAGTCCTTGTTTTTAATAAGAGGAAAAAACTAATTAAATAAAAAAAAACCTCTTTTCCGATAATTATTCCAATTCAATATTAATCCTCATCGGCCTCCCAAACCCCTCTATCGTGAGAAAATGATATAAATTTTATTAAACCAATTATTTTACATTAATTAATGTATACATTGTATTTTTGCTTCGATTCCGGAGATTACTTCTCCACCATCGAGTGTCCTTATTCATTTTTAGTCCTTGTTTTTAATAAGAGGAAAAATCTAATTAGATAAAAAAACCTCTTTTCCGATAATTATTTCAATTCCATTATTTCCCAATCAAGTCGATTGGTACCATCGTCTCCTCCACCAATTGTTTCACCGTGAGAAAATGATAATAAAATTCAATTCATAAATAGAGAAATTATCTCGAAACGTTAGCGGGTTTTTAAATGAATGTTTTAACATTTTTGTTTTATAAAAGATTTTATTTATTATAATTTCAATTATTTGCTTATAAGAATTGGAGATTTACGTTATTTCGTCATTGATCATATCATCAGAACTTGACCAAATTAATATGGGACCACCCCTAAGGTACCCCCTTTTCAATAAAAAAAGAATCATCGAAATCAGTCCACGTTGCAAAAAGTTATCGCTGAACATACATAAAATAAATAAATAAATTGTTAGGTATCTTGACTATCTTGGAGCTATACTGATCCAAACGCAGAAAGAATCAATAAAATCGGTTAATAAACAAAGAAGTTATGCCTGAACAAACATAACAAAAAAGGTCCAATATCAATGAAAAAAAAACGGTATCAATCGGAAACTAGACTGAACCCAATGCAAAAAATCATCAAAATCGGTTCACAATTGGCGAAAATATGTGGTAACATAGACACAAAAAAAAAATTCAGTCGGATTGAGGACCTCCTCCTTTTTTGAAGTCGGTTAAAAACATTCCTGTTTGGTTTTTTAAATATATATTTCTACATTTGAGAAAAAATTACGTTTTTCTTCATGCGAAAATTTCGTCTGAATATATTAACCGTTTATCTTTGACGTCACCCATTGATTCTATAGTTTCGGACATTAATTTTTATTATATAGATTATTAACAATGAAAATATTTATAGAGAGGTTACCCAGAACACTATTAATTCTTTCAATTGTAAACCAAAAATGCAGGACATATCCACTAGCTTGCTGAGTTCCATGAGTTGTATTTTTGTTGTGTACTTCAAATGATTTTTTTTCATTATCTTTTTCAATTTGGAGTCGAAAGTGCAGGACTTATGCTCTAGGACGTTTTTACAGGTCAGAATCATGGAAACCTGTCTGGTAGAGGTAGTTTCTCTATTATATAGGTACTTGAAATGAAATTTTACGAAAGATATTTTTAAAAACAAAAAACAAATATTAAATTAGGTTGGAGTTGGTGGTGTTTCACAAGGAGAAAAATTAAAATACAAAGATTTTTTTAGTTTACTCTATATATTTCGAGCTCTTAACTCATCGTCAGGAGAACATTGACTAAAGATAACATGATATTTTGAACAGAATTTATTTTAATTTTAATATGATGGACAGTTATTTATGACATAGTGTAAATATGAAAGAATTATCAGAAGGATGGATGGAATGGCTTTAGAAAGCCGACTGACCAAATTTAGACTAGACCAAAATTACTTTTTATTTAACAACACCATTTACAGGCAAAATAATGGACTTCCTATGGGTAGTCCTCTTAGTCCCCTACTAGCTGAAATATATATGTCCCACTTTGAAGATACTATTTTAAATCGTGAAAATAAGTTTTTTGAACGTATCAAGTTTTGGAAACGATATGTAGACGATATTTTAGTAGTTTGGTCCGGATCTGTGAGACAATTAAATGCATTTAATGAAAAACTAAATTCAATCAACCCCAAAATTCAATTTACAACAGAAATAGGCAATAAGTCAATTCCTTTCTTAGATCTTCGGATTTCCATAATCAACAACCACTTTGAATATCAAATCTACCGAAAACCTACTTTCACAGACACTATAATTCCCTATGATTCTAACCACCCCCTCAACACTAAATTATCTGTTTTCTACTCAATGTTCAATAGATTAGAAAACATTCCTTTAACCTTAGAACACTATAACCATGAATTAGCTATCATCCACAAAATAAGCGATAATAACAATTACCCCCGACACTTGATCGACAATATTCAGAAAAAGGTAATTTATAAAATAACAGCCCCCTTTTATATTCCATCATCCCAACAAAAGAAAAAAACTTTAAAAAACTTTATTTCCATTCTCCACTCAGCTACCCTATAGCTAATATGTTTCGCAAACTTAATATCACCCCCGCATTCTATAACAGAAACAACCTTTCATCCATATTGGTTAACAATAAAATCGATATAATAAAACCAACAACAATGAGCGGTGTATATAAATTGCAATGTAATGACTGTCAATCATTTTACATCGGGCAAACGGGCAGATCTTTCAATCAACGCCACGTTGAACATATGAGATCTCTTCGCAATCTACAGGTGAATAGTTTGAACCCAAATGCCCCCCTCTCAGTTATACCTCGGCTTTTGCAGATCATTTGTTTGACCACAACCATTCACCTTCATCGACCAACCCCCTCCCTTTACATTTTATTCCAAAAAGTAGGAAATTGGATTTATTGGAGTCAGCTGAAATTAAAAAGGCCATACACCTTAATCAAAACATCTTGAACAATCAAACAGACATCAAAACTTCACCAATAATTGACATCTTAATCAATGATATTTAATTTGAATTGGAGTGCGATGAGGGTGTGTGGTGGGTTTATTTTTAATTTTATTTATTTTTTTAAATAGAAAATGAGAGATTAAATTTTCGCTATGCACCCTCATTGCATTCTATAGTTTATTGCCTTTCTTTATTACACATACATAATTTTCGGCAACTTTCAAATATAAATATCTTTTCTTTGTCCCAGCCCTTTGTCCCTACATCTGGTCAGTCGGCTTTCTAAAGCCATTCCATCCATCCTTCTGATAATTCTTTCATATTTACACTATGTCATAAATAACTGTCCATCATATTAAAATTAAAATAAATTCTGTTCAAAATATCATGTTATCTTTAGTCAATGTTCTCCTGACGATGAGTTAAGAGCTCGAAATATATAGAGTAAACTAAAAAAATCTTTGTATTTTAATTTTTCTCCTTGTGAAACACCACCAACTCCAACCTAATTTAATTTTAACAATGTTTCACTATAAACCAACACCGCGTTCCCTAAATTTTATTGATAATGCTAGTGAAGCACACCTCGCGGTATTATACAGAAGACTCAAGATAAAGATTGAACGATGCAACAGCCACATCTGGTTTCTCTCCTGTTGCATAAAGAAGAAAATGTCCCCGAATTACATCAACATCAAATGTAAATCGGCTTCACCAAACGCCGCCAAAGCTGTCTCCCTAGCCAAAACATCTTGGATTAAAGGAGATCTAAAAGATTGGTATAGTAGACGAGATGCTTTGTTCCTCCATCAAAAATATATTCATCAATCTCTGACAGAACAAATACATCCCTTGAAATTTGATATTATTCATCAAGAAATATCCGAAAAAATATCATACCTCAGACTCGATTTGGCGAAAAAGAAACAAAATAAACTGAAAAAACTGACTTCACAATTAAGTTCCAAGAAACAACATCAAATCAAGCCACAAATTCAAGAATTTCACCCCAGAATTGTGAATCTGTCTGATATTCAATTTGAGCCCGATGAATTGGATATCCTCAACAAAGGCTTAAAATACGCACCAAGACAGAATATCAACCCTAAGGCCATCCTCTCCACTGCTATTGACTCGGAATTAGCTCTAATAGGTCAGCCTTTGGAAATCAAAATTGAAATAGCCCTCCAAATCAAAAACACTTTTCATAAAACAATACCCCAGAATACAAATTCCGATGAAATAAAAACAATTAAAAACTTAAAATCTAAAATTCAAAATAATGAATTAATAGTGTCAAGGGCTGACAAGGGACAATCTGTGACTGTCTTCAAGAAGGATGAATATATTCGAAAAATGGAAGATTTCATCTCGCTGAGTGATACAACTACACTAACTATTGATCCAACACCAAAATATCAAAATAAAATTATACAGGTATTGAAAGAATTATCAGAAAATCTATTAACAAAAAACGAATCCTTCTATCTCAAATCCATGAACCCAAAAATCCCAATTCTATATGGCCTTCCAAAAATCCATAAAATTAATATTCCCTTCAGACCTATAGCCTCTTACGTCAATGCCCCCGCCTATAAAATTTGTAAATATTTGAATAAGGTGTTATATGAATTCTTCCACCCTAAACATTCGGTTAAAAATTCAATTGAATTAGTCAACTCCCTTAATAAAATCCAAGCCAATAATTCATACAAATTAATCTCTTTCGACGTCAAAAACCTTTTCCCATCTATCCCCATCACAGATCTAAAAAATATTATTGTTAACTTTTTAAACTCAAACATACCAGACTCCAAAAAGAGATCCGATATCTTGAAATTAATTGACCTTTGTTTAGACCAAAATTACTTTTTATTTAACAACACCATTTACAGGCAAAATAATGGACTTCCTATGGGTAGTCCTCTTAGTCCCCTACTAGCTGAAATATATATGTCCCACTTTGAAGATACTATTTTAAATCGTGAAAATAAGTTTTTTGAACGTATCAAGTTTTGGAAACGATATGTAGACGATATTTTAGTAGTTTGGTCCGGATCTGTGAGACAATTAAATGCATTTAATGAAAAACTAAATTCAATCAACCCCAAAATTCAATTTACAACAGAAATAGGCAATAAGTCAATTCCTTTCTTAGATCTTCGGATTTCCATAATCAACAACCACTTTGAATATCAAATCTACCGAAAACCTACTTTCACAGACACTATAATTCCCTATGATTCTAACCACCCCCTCAACACTAAATTATCTGTTTTCTACTCAATGTTCAATAGATTAGAAAACATTCCTTTAACCTTAGAACACTATAACCATGAATTAGCTATCATCCACAAAATAAGCGATAATAACAATTACCCCCGACACTTGATCGACAATATTCAGAAAAAGGTAATTTATAAAATAACAGCCCCCCTTTTATATTCCATCATCCCAACAAAAGAAAAAAACTTTAAAAAACTTTATTTCCATTCTCCACTCAGCTACCCTATAGCTAATATGTTTCGCAAACTTAATATCACCCCCGCATTCTATAACAGAAACAACCTTTCATCCATATTGGTTAACAATAAAATCGATATAATAAAACCAACAACAATGAGCGGTGTATATAAATTGCAATGTAATGACTGTCAATCATTTTACATCGGGCAAACGGGCAGATCTTTCAATCAACGCCACGTTGAACATATGAGATCTCTTCGCAATCTACAGGTGAATAGTTTGAACCCAAATGCCCCCCTCTTAGTTATACCTCGGCTTTTGCAGATCATTTGTTTGACCACAACCATTCACCTTCATCGACCAACCCCCTCCCTTTACATTTTATTCCAAAAAGTAGGAAATTGGATTTATTGGAGTCAGCTGAAATTAAAAAGGCCATACACCTTAATCAAAACATCTTGAACAATCAAACAGACATCAAAACTTCACCAATAATTGACATCTTAATCAATGATATTTAATTTGAATTGGAGTGCGATGAGGGTGTGTGGTGGGTTTATTTTTAATTTTATTTATTTTTTTAAATAGAAAATGAGAGATTAAATTTTCGCTATGCACCCTCATTGCATTCTATAGTTTATTGCCTTTCTTTATTACACATACATAATTTTCGGCAACTTTCAAATATAAATATCTTTTCTTTGTCCCAGCCCTTTGTCCCTACATCTGGTCAGTCGGCTTTCTAAAGCCATTCCATCCATCCTTCTGATAATTCTTTCATATTTACACTATGTCATAAATAACTGTCCATCATATTAAAATTAAAATAAATTCTGTTCAAAATATCATGTTATCTTTAGTCAATGTTCTCCTGACGATGAGTTAAGAGCTCGAAATATATAGAGTAAACTAAAAAAAATCTTTGTATTTTAATTTTTCTCCTTGTGAAACACCACCAACTCCAACCTAATTTAATTTTAACAATGTTTCACTATAAACCAACACCGCGTTCCCTAAATTTTATTAAAAAACAAATATTTGATATTTTAATTTCAAATTTTATTCACACACACTATTGACATCTAGTCGGACAAGAATTAATTATAGGTACATATTATAAACAACCTGTTGGCGCAAATCACGACAGAGCTGATACCTATTCAAGACATAAGTGTAGAATGAATAATTCAATGCAAATTCATCCCTTATCCTCTATTAGCAACCGATTGGGGCGCTCGTTATCTGTGAATAAACAAATTATCCGACATATGGTTATGTGTCGTTCACTGTTTACGAGCGGTTCGTGATATATTTTCACCAATATATTATTTATTTCTATTTTGACTTCAAAATTTGTTCATTATTTTCTTTAGTACCTACTAGGTGCTATAATTAATTAAAATGTTGTTTTCATAATTTTTGTTTTGTTTCTAATAAAAAGTATAATTAAAAATATCAAAAATTCATTTTTTTAAGTTAAGGTATTTGTTTCAGCAGATTCATTTACTTGGGATTTTTTTGAAATTTAGATAGATTATTATTTAAATAATTCTGCATCGATTTTTGGCAAAACAAAATTTATGAACAATATATTTCCGGAAATATTAAATTCCAAAGATACGAGTTTTTCAGACTCTTATACATATACGGGATATCGGAAAGTTTACATACATATTTAATTATAATTAAGAAACTCTTCTTACCACTGTTATAAAAAACTAAACCAACATTAAACAATAACTAATTGATATTTTAAGAAAATTTTATTTCATAGTTAAAACACAGTTTCTGAGATAATAATTAAAAAATTTATAACGAAAAATTTACACTAAAAACAAGCTGGCAACAATGCATTTATTTAACCTAAAAAGTGGGTTAACTTTAGTACATTTTGACGTTTTTTTGCTTCACCTATTGTCGCAACAGCTTTCAATCGCTTATTAAGAACTTTTTGTTTTATTCTCCCTTTATAATGTACTTAATCTGACATTTCTAAGAAAAAATATATACAAGCTCGGAGAGTGTTGCCAGATTTGTCAAACGAGCACGGGATTGGCTAATAGTGGTACATAAACAGCAAAAATTTTGGGCTTATGAATTATGAATCCTTATTGTCTGTTCTATATATTCTAGCATTAACTTTTTGCTAGTATTGTCGCGATACAACTACGTTAAAGAATCTATTTTCAACTTAACATTTCTGGGAGGGGTCTCTGGCTAGAAAATGTACTAAAATTTATTTATTTTAGAATTAATGTTCTGATCTATCATTCGGATAAAAAAAAGGAAATATGTAGTGGAAAAGAGATTCGCAACAAATTTAATGTAGATTATGAATTTAATGGATTATGAAATGGAAATCACACACTTTGAAAAGTAAACTGGATGATATTCTAAAAAATGAATATTCAGATGAGACCCAACGTTAGCAGGCAGCAACAGTAGATACCTATTTGTCAAATCTGAGACCTCGGGTCAACCAAAAACCAAATTATTATTTAAATAGATCAAATCACTGAGTGTTCATTGATTAATCGGTTCACTAAATGTTCAGAAATGATATTATTATCCGGCTTGGTTTATTCACTTTATCACAAACAACGAGTTGACATTTACTGGAACATTGAACACATTATAATAGATTGAATATTAATTTTATGTGAAATATGTCAAGGTTATCTGCTTCGAACATTCTTTAGTCTTGATCAAAAGTGAGATATAAATATCTTTATTATGATTATATTAAATTATGATTTAATTAAATTATCTAAACGATATTTATATAAAATCAACCCAAAATATATTGGATCGAAAGCTGAAGCTAGACATTTCATCTACGTAAGAATGGTTCAAAACTCGTATTAACATTTTAATCGAATAATTATTTTTTGGAGAGTTAAAATTTTTGTGGGATCAAAAATAATAAAAAAATCATCATATTGTTTGTAATATCTTCGTAAAAATCGCTTTAATTAGAATTAGGATCAATTTTTTAAAATTAATTTTGCTTTAAAATGACGATGATAGAGAGTTTCAAAGTGGACATTTTCGGGTAAATTTTGTACCCGTCGTTAAAAATGGCTTAACTTAAAATTATGAAAAAATCTAGAAATTCACTCATTCTCTTCTTATATCAAAGAAAAATAATAACAAATTCAATATCTCAACTATTTTGGAAGATTATTGTACTGAACTTTTGGTATATAAAATTTAGTTTTAAAAGTTAACTAAATTCATAAAATACCATACAATTAGTCATATAATTTATTCGTTCTTTAAGCTTTGGAGCCTCTAAGACTTTAGCACCCCTAAAATTTTGCCACCCTTGACCCGGGCCTCATGTGCCTCTGCGTAAATTTATCACTGGATTAAATATCCAAGTAGAGTCTTCCTGTCCCAAATCCCGACCAACCACCCCAAGCAGATACATTACTTATATAGGCCTGAGCGACCCCCTCCAGGGGCCAGCCGACTGCTAGCGGAGGCGCCCGAGTCCAGAAGGGGAGGTGGACCTCGGGCTCCCATCGGAACAATGTTAAAAATGTTTATCAAAGATTTGTAGAGAAAAACAATTTTTCGTTTTTATTTGAATACATGTAATTTCGTCATCAAGAAAATTTGTAACATTGTTTATATTCAAAATATTTAATTTCTTTATATTACTGTTGCTTTCTAACGAACAGGTTGTAGCCACATCTTCTGGATCTTAACTAATAGCGAGGTGAAAATAAAACATTATTTTTCATTATCGTTTCTTTATCTTATATACGATTGTAATAAAATTATTCAAATAAATAAAGTTGGTAATAAAATTAACAAGAATGTTGCAGAGTTATTATTTTAAAAGCCTGCGATCAGTATTGTCTTCATTAACTCACTTAATTTATCATAAAATATGTTCATTTTACTAGCCATAATTAGTGACCAGATGTTCACATTAGGAAATGGCATTCAAAAATGAACACAAACTTGATGGATGTTAGTACAATGCTCCGTTGACAAGTTACAACCTGTCCGTAGTATCGTGATTAAATAACACGAATAACGCGTTGAGGATGTTTTAAAGAGGCTACAACGAGTTGTGGATTTCGCTCAAAGTGGGTTTTCGCTCTTTTAGGCTAACACAGGGGTGTCCAACCTTTTGGCATCCTTGGGCCACATTTGAAGGAAAGAAATTGTATCGGTCCGCACATAAATTATACTGATTCTAACGATAGTTTTTAAGCACAAAACATAGCCGCCGGTTGGACACCCCTGGCCTAACGTACACTATCCCCTATACACTAATATTTAAAAATCGGCATCCAAATCTTAAAACTGTTAATAAATCTAAATATAATTGAAAATATAATATTATTACTCTAGTGGTGAATGTGTGCATTCCCCTGATTTAGTAACATATACAATTGCCTCAAAATACCCATAAATTGAACACTATTCAAAGATATAACAACCAATAAACCGATTACTTTGACATATTTAATATTTATCGTTCATAAACAATTAATACAATAATTGGAAAAACAGTTTCAATAATATATACATATAATATATATATATACATGTGTGTGTGTGTGTGTATGTGTATAATGGATATCTATATATAAGGATAATAACTAATAATAGAAAATACGTTTTGGAAAGTTGAAAACAATAAAAGCGAAATAAATATGATAGATAAATCAAAATATTTTCCCAAAAGGGTTTCCGCCACCTCCGGGATCTCGCTATTTTCCAACATTCACTACTCCAACCCCAATTGGAGGAAAAACTTTAACCATTATAAAAAAAAAAACACACACAGACAAACCTCTTGGGCGGCATTTATTTCATGTTTTGTTTATTTTATTCATTCTCGAACATTGAGGATATAAATTTCGATCCTTCATTTCTAAATTTGTTTACATTAATAGGAATCATAAAAAAATGACCAAATACTTGATATCTAATTAACTTATTAAAACATTAGGTGTCTAATAATAATCTTATCTTATCTTATTATATTAAACGAGCAATTCTTATATATATATATATAGAAACGTTTTCTCGAAAACGGCTCTAACGATTTGGATGAAATTCACGAGTTAGGGGATTTTTGTGTTGACAATTCGATCTGTCACGGTCTCATCTTCGGCTAAGTTGTTTTTGATGGGTTTTTTGTTAATTGAAATAATTATTCACAGGTGATTGTGTGAATAAAAATTTATAATTACATTTTTTTCAATTTTATTTTAATAAAATTAATTGGTTTTTTTATTTTAAATTCCACTAATAGATAATTACAAATATTATTATATATTAGAATTTACCAATTTATTTAATTAAATATATTTTTTTATAAAATAATTTATTAGAATAACAATTCTCTTTGAAAATTTAAAATGGTCAACAAAATGACTTCCGTGTATATATATTAATATTATTTTTAATCTAGTTTACACGGACTTAGTACTTGCCATTAGTACTATTCCATTTACTAAGCACTTAGCAGTCTAGCTGATTAGTAGTAGTTCACACGTCTCTTCTGACCATTCTAATTAGTGTATAGTGAAAGCTGCAAGATGGCAATTCGAGTTGTCAATATAAAGGGTGGGGCATAAAGATCTACCACATTTTGAATAAGTATAAAAAATGAAAAAATTTAACTAGAAAAAAACTGAATATATTTTTGAATGTGTTTTAAACATTATGTCAGACAAAAAGTGGGGGTTAAAATGAAAATTCTAGCCCTTTCGACCAAACTCAACCAACTTTTGAATAGATATTCTATGTACCTTCAGAAGGGTAGAAATGGAAAAACTAACCACTCAAAATGGGTGGGGGGAGGGTCAAAAATTAAAATTCTAGTCCTTTCGACCAAACTATGTATACAAAAGTTGGTTAGTTTTTGCATTTCTAGCCTTCTGGGGATCCACAGAATATGTATACAAAATTTGGTTGAGTTTGGTCAAAAGGGCTATAATTTTCATGTTTGACCTCCCTGCATTTTGGGGGGTTAGTTTTTGAATTTCTAGCCTTTTTGGGGCCCACAGAATATGTATACAAAATTTGGTAGAGTTAGGTCGAAACGTCTAGAATTTTCATTTTTAATCCACCCCCCCCCTTTTTTCGTCTGATATAATCTTTAAAACACATTTAAGAAAAAAATTTATTTTATATTCTTTTCAAAAATTTGTTCAGTTTTTTTTTTAGTTATTATTTTTTCATTTTTTATACCTCTTCAAAATGGGGTAGATCTTCATGCCCCACTCTGTATGTGCTACTTGCCATTAGTAAATAGAAACTATTTCTATTCACTCTTACTTGCCCCTCTACTAATACTAACCACTTATATTGTGTTAGTGCGAGTGGTTAGCACTAATACTTAGTACTAAGCTCGTGTAAACTAGCCTTTAGTCAGGTTTGACTATTATTTGGCATTCTTGCAATACACCTTAGTACTAAAGGAAGAGAGATCATTCTATCCACGCTCTTTGTAGCTATTTTCATCGATCAGATTCTAATGAAAGAATCGCTAACCCGCACATTAAATATGTATATAAAAATATAATAAAAAAGTGAAAACTTTTTCAAGACTCGGTACACTAGAGCTGCCCTAGTTATTATTAATAAACTTAAATATAAATTGTTCATTTATGGCTATACTAAAACAACATCCCCTTAAAATCTCAATTGAATATAATTCAAAAAATATTAAAGATGGTACATACTTAGTTTCATTTTTACTGCAGATTAATTAATTAGCTCTAGATCAAATAGAATTTTATATAATTCTCAATGTAAAAGGGAATATTTTTAAAGAGATTTTTTAAAAGAAATACATACATAGGTAAAATATTTTTTCAACTACCTGCATATAGAAGGGGTTGTTGGTTGCCTTTTTATTCAAACGGCTTCTTTTCAACCTCTACACTCTACACTTCCAAACCAGAAAATGTTAAATATTTAATTAACCTTCCTAAAATCAAGCTAGCTTTCAACCGTATTATATAAATAAATAAATACTCTGTCTTTTCTCGGTAATTTAAATTAACATAAATTACATCCAATGAATAAAAAAAATATATTTTTCATTCAAATTTGAATTTTTATTTAAATAACACATAATTAATTATAATTAATTATTAAACACGAACAAATAATCTATATAATAAAAATGAATTTCTGTTTCTTTGTAAGTGCAGATCTCTCAAATGCCTGGACCGATTTGGCTAATTTTTTTTAAATGTTCGTAATAGTCCAATTCAGGTTAATACGTAAAAAAAAATGGGAAAATTTGCCCGGAAAATTGGAAAATTCAGGAAAAACTAAAAAAAATTCAGGTTAGCCCACATAGCTTGCCAAACAATAAAAGAACTAAACTAGCAAACTAAACATGTATTGGCGGCCCTGTTTGTCAGATTTTTGAGTGTCATTCATTCTCAATAGCTCTAACCACATTATCGTTGAAGAAGAATTTAATACTGCAACAAAGATTTAAGAAAACTATCTATTTTTTTAAAGTACATTTAAAACCAAAAATTTAAAAAAAATCGTCATGATAACTAAATTTTTGAAAAAGTTATGGTTATTTAAAAAAAGCTATTTTTTTCAAAAATTCCTAACTTCTTTTGGGTTGGGTGAAAAAATTTGAAAAAAAATTCTGAAAACCGTCTTTAATAGGGTAGAAAAAAATAAAAAAGTTTCAGCCAAGCTTTTGATTATATATATATATAGATGAAAAATATTTAATTTAAAATAAAATATGTTATTTAAAAATTATTTTTCTTAAAAATACCCTTGGGAATCTCACCTCATCTTTTTTCTATTGTATTTAAGACCCTCAGCAGCCATTTCAAAAGAACTAAGCCTTTTGGCTTTTGTATTTGAGCTCATTCATTCATTTCAATAGATATTATTTATTTATTTCAAAGTTAATTATAAAGGATTATTGAAACTATACTAACTAAACTAACTGAAAGGAATTAATTAGCTTTTGGAATTTCTTTAAAAATATATTTTAAAGATTAAAACCAAAATTCAATTAGCCCGTAGAATTCTTTAAAGAAAACAAAATCATTTGAAAACCCATTGATATATTGTTTTGAAATCTAGGAAATTTCAGCCTATTGAAATTATTAAAAACCTATTTTGAGCCTAATTAAACCTAAATTTTTTATAATCTAATAATAAACTTTAAAAGTTTATTATTTTTACTTTTTTAATTGGATAGTTCTCCCCAAATGACGATTTTTAACTTATTTATTGAATTTTTACAAGACAAAAACTTTATTTTAATTTAAGTTGAAAGGTTCTTTTTGCCGAATAATTGAGTAGCAGAAGGGGACAATAAAATATTGTCTTCTGCTGGAAAAATAAATTTTTTAAATTCATTAATAAAGAGATATACTTTGTCCTCTTCATCAATCTATTACAATTAATTCACAAGAGTTGATATATGAAAGTGTTCTTTACACGTGGATAAAACATCAATAAAACAGCCACGTGGGAGTCCAGGGGGCGAAGCCAATAGTACAATATAAATACGACGTTGGAGGTTAACCTATAATCTGAGTGCTTGCTCATTCTTGAGAACGATCGCAGATATAAGTCGATCGAAGTAAGCGAGCCCTAGCCCTCTAAAGTTTGAAAATGTAGATTTTTTTATTTTGGTCCACCCTAATATTACAAAGTCTTCCCAAATGGCCAAATTATATATTAGTGCCTGGAGCACCGAGCTATGCTCGGTAACTTTTTGCCTCTAGATAGTTTAAGTTTCAAATTTCAAGGCTCTGCGACTTACCGAAGACGAGATTTGAACGATTAAAATATTTATTTTACGACACTCCTAATTTACACCCCCTTCCTTTATTTCAATCGGATTAAAATCTATACACGACTAATAACTGATGACACTTGATAAGTATATCTATTTAAGAAAAAATTGTTTGTGCCGTTTTTGAGAAAATAAAAAAAGACGAAAAATCTTTCATGTAAATGTCAACTTCCGGTGTTGCGATTTCAAGCAAAAACTTTCTGTACCCCTTCTAGCCTATATCAATATTAAGTTTCGAATTTCGTAGCTCAGATTTATGGCTGCGTAACGCATGGGGGTACATTCTTACGAACGTAAACTTCAACTTCCGGTACTTCTATTTTAGCCAAAATCTTGTGGTACTTCTTGTAGCCTCTAGATATCTTAAATTTCAAATTTCAAGGCTCTGCGACTTACCGAAGACAAGATATGAACGATTAAAATATTTATTTTGCGACACTCACTAATTTGCCTCCCCCTTCATCAATCCCCTCAATCGGATTAAAATTTATACACGACCAATAACTCATGAGACTTCGACGATTCTATATCTATATATGTATATAGTATATACAAGAAATGGTCATTTAATAATATAAGATATCGATAGAGGACGTTAATACGAATACAAAACATGTTTATTTATTGAAATCTGATTAATGAAAAATAGGGAATAAACCGATTTTTCCAAACTTTAGAGGGCTAGGGCTCGGTTACGCGATTTTCGATATGGCTCAAAATCTACAGTTATCTACAGTTTTTCATCTATATGAACTAGTTTCCGGGTTGTCCCGTTGATTTCCACATACTTCTAAAATAAGAACCACTCTTGTGTGATGTTAACCTATTTAGCCTAACTGGAAAAACCCGGCACCGCCTGTTTGTGGTTAGGTAATAGAACGCCCTGAGTTACTGGTTGCATCGTCAGGCGCTAATGTTTAAAATGTTTACTTTTTGAGATTATAACTATTTTTAAATTATAACACAATTTTAATTTTGCCTTTTGATTAATAAATTTATAATTTTTCAATTTATACTTATCATTTAGTGAAAATAATTAAGAATCATTATAATATTATCGAAAAAATATGTATATAAAATAATACGCTTTTATCTCAAAAATAACTAAAAAGTAGAACATCAATTTTTCTTCTGACAAGTTTCAATACCCCCATAATTAAAAATAAAAGTTTGATTTTAATTAAATAATCAGTTAAAAGCATACAACCTTTTATATTTAACCATAAAATATGTGCCTTTTGCTAATAATATTGAATATTATCTTCTCTTATTATATCTTATTATATTAAACAAGCAATTCTTGTATATATAATATTATAGGAACTGATTAAGATGATGGATGATTTTGATTATGTTTGGCTCGAAGGGTTAGTTGGAAAGAGATTTGCCGGGCTTGGATAGGAGACGATCTTCAGAGATGATAATCTCTATTGGCGGCTTTAGAGCCAGTTGAAAATGCTATTTTAAATAAGAACTCGCACTAGGCAGTTGAAAATATGCTTTTAACAAAATAACGGCACATGGCCCGCATTTATTGCTTCTTCGTTACAGAACGTGTATACAAATTACTTCTTCGACACAAGCCGTTTCGTTCCAAATCGTTCCAAGGTGATCGCAGTCACCCTGGAGAGCTGCTCATTCAATGAGTTTCAACAACTGACAACTCACACATTACAACTGAATGATAACAACTGAATTCGCTTCGAGGAGATGGTTTCTTTTATAATCTAATTAGCTCTAATTAGAAATTAAGCTGATTGGTTAATTCTTCCCGCGTTTTACGTGACGTATGGATAATTCCGCGCTCGATCCTTTTATAAAAGGGGCGTGTCCTTGCTGCTCACCTGTCATTTTATCGAAAGATTTTGACGGGCAAACAATAAACGTCTTTCTCAAGGCGAAAATGAATCCCTATTTTCAAAAGCACGTTACAGCGAAAGAGCGGAGAATGAAATCCCACAATATATACCATATATATATTTCAGTGAGGCTTCCGCGGATAGGTTCTATGTCATTAGAGGCTTTTCGGGTTTCTCCGCGTGGGTTTGAGAGTTTTACGTGTAATATAATATAAAATATATATATAAAATCGGTTTCTCGAAAACCGCTCTAACTATTTGGATGAAATTCATGGGTTAGGGGCTTTTTGGGTTGACTTTTCGATGTGTCACGGTCTCATTATCGGCTAAGATGTTTTTGATGGGTTTTTTTATTAATTGAAATAATTATTCACACGTGGTTGTCTCGATAAAAATGTATCATTAGATTTTCATTAAATTTCCTTTTAATAATTAATCGATTTTTTAATTTTAAATGCCACAAATAGATCATTACATATATTATTATATATTAAAATTAGGTACTTTGATTAAAGGTATTTTTCTATAAAATAATTTATTGGCTCTGATCCCTGCATAGAAGTCATAATTAAATAATAGTATCGTAAATTTGCTGAGTGCTAGAAGGGGGAAAAGCCAAAAAAAAATTTTGGAATTACAATTTTATTCTCTTAAAAAATCCGACAATTAGAAGGATCGTACCTACTTCTTCAAGATTTAAAAGGGCCAACGAAAGAATCTCGGTGTATGTTAATATTATTTTTAATTGAAATTAAATTCAAAACTTTGTGACCAGTGATTTGTCTTGATGATGGGCATAAGGTTGGCAAAAAAATAATTAAATTTTATTTCAATTTTATTTCATTTTAGCTGCGAATTAAAATCAACCTTTTTACCGGAATTTAAAATTAAAAATAATATTAATATATCGCTTTTAACTGAAGCAAAAAATTACCGACCATCGCTCGGTGTTCCAGATACTTATTATAAAGGGTGAATATGTATGATGTTGGTTTTATTAAACAAATAAATAAATAATGTGTATCGACCCTTTATCGGCTACTGAAGGAAAATTTATTTTCTACTTTTTAGAGCATTTTGAAATAAAAGTGTGTTTTTAGAGTTCGGTTTAATAGTACAATTACAATGTTTGTTTGTCTTTCGGTCTGTCTGTCAAAACCTTGCAACTCGTTTGGGTCCCTTGTCATCAGTGAAAAATAACATCGTAAAACATTTGAAATTGTGGATCACTGGTGTAGAAAGATGGATTTTTTTATTTTTTATTTATTTATTGCCCCGGGAACACAGCTCATTTATACAGCACATCAGTAAAGTGTTAGTAGTGTTAGTGAGGGAGCCGAATTTTAGCCGGTCAAAATTTTATATGCTAACCAGGCTCGAACCCGGGTCTCCCGCTTGAACATCGTCATCAACGTGTTGTGCGCCAACCCTTGCTTGTAAGGCTTGATGCGGGTTTGAGCCCTTCCGAAGAATTGCTCAGAGTAACGTGAAGAGGCTGAGTACTTCTGCCCGCGCTCTGTGATGTCAAACAGACTGATGCCCTGCTGAAGAAAGGTCTGTTGGGGTAGTTGATCAAAAGATGGTATGGTTTTTACATGTGGTTTATTGAAAATAGGTTGTCGAGGCTTGGTGCCTCAATTACATCTGACTCACGACAGCGACCTGCGTGGATTGACCTGGCAAAGGTTTTGGGAGTCCACTGGCTTATTGGAAAAGGGAGGGGTGTTCTATTAATGAATGTTTATGCAAGCAGGGCAATCTTCTTTCTAGGTTGTGGATGACGGTTTCTTCGGTGCCTCCATGCGCGGACGTAGCTAGCATTTTCAAGTTGCGAAATATTAGGCATTTGTAGAAAGCAGATTGCCAGACAAGCGATTTAACAATAATTAAAGGAAATTAGGGATTTGAAAACATACGTGGGAATATTAGGGTAAGCTCAAGGGCCGAACCTCAACAAAAGATGCTGAAGCGGACTCAATGCCTTAGCAAGCACGGACAACCCGACTCCACGATTTTTTAAATATAGAGAAATAAAATGTGTGATAAATAATTTATTTTTAAATTATTATTTTGTTTTATTGATGAATAGCTGGAAGGCCCGCCTTCTGCGGCCCTCTTGCTAGCACAGGGGCACGCCCCTGACCTCCAACCCACGAACCACCCCATCACCCCCCCAACCCCACCCCAGCCCCCGCACCATCCCACTACGCCTCTGAACCCTCATCTGTACCCCCGCACCACCTCACCTGAACCCTCACTCCTCACTGCACCACCCCGCCCCCTGCCTATATGTCTTAAAATACTTTACTTTATTAAATTTTTCATTTGTGAAATTCGAGAGGCCTCTTTTTTTAGTCTTACTAAAAGTTTAGAACTTGAATTTTAATATATATGGCAGTAAAATCTATTATAAAGAGAAACTCGTGACAATGACGTCAAATTTACATGTATCATATTTCTACATTTGTATTTTCTTCTTCGAAGGAAATTATAAATTACATTTTCCTCATCTGAAATGAGATTTTCTCCTTCGAGACAAATGATAAAATAGAAATCCATTAACTAGCAAAGCTATCTTAAGAATCTTATTACTTAACATCATAACTAAATAATACTCTTTATTAAACGGAAATTTATACCAGAGTAGAAAATCTTAAATCTTAAATCACATTCAAATTCAATTGTATCTTTCACTTTTGCGTCTATTTAAATAGAGATAGAGAAATTAATGATCTCATATTTCTTCTGAGTTATTTCATACAAACAAACGTTGAACAAAGCTGATATGAAGATATATCAATCAGAGTTGTAAACATTAAATTTAGAATTTGAGAACTTTCTATTTAAACAGATGCCATTAATTTGTATTGAATTATTCATATATAGTCCAGTCAAATTGTGCTCAAATGGGCCCCTATGGGGAAAGTTTTGTGGTAGTTCTGATTTTTGCATATATATGTTCTTTGGGCCTCTGAATCTAAATCTGAGGTCTCCCACCAAAATTTCGTGACGCAACATTGTAGAAAATGCAAAAAAAGGTGAAAATTTCCATTTTTTGGCGTTTTTTCGCTTATAACTCAAAAACTATCAACTTTTCGTAAATAACCTTCCTATTCAAAATGAAAGTTCATAAAATTTCCTACAAATTTTGTTATTTAGGTTTTTTCTTCGACCAACCGTTTGGGCTCAAGCGCAAAATCCAAGTTTTCGACCTCTGCAGGTCCCCCGGATCACCTAAAAACTCACACTTTTTTCGATATTTTCCTATTTTGACCATGAAGGAGCACGTTTTCGACAAAGACCACATTTTTAAACCAGATTAAATATGCTACAATTCAAACAAAGTTTCATCTTAATTGGATAAATGCTAATCCGTGTCGCAATGAAGTTGAAGTTTTGAAAAACAACAATTTTTGAAAAATATCGCAATTTTTCCTATAAAATGAAAAACACTCATTCTACAAACTTGATTCTTGTCTCATTGTCTAGGAAATTTTGTTGACTTGAACGTTTACTTGTACCACTTTTTTGTTAAAAATCTTAGATCTATAGATATCCAGCAAAAATGAAAATTTTCATTTTTTTTTTGCATTTTATTGTATATAATGTTGCGTCACGAAACAGGATTTCAAATATAATAATAAAACTTGAGCAAGATGCGGTAGGTTTCACAAAAAAGAAATAAAACAAAATTGAGTTTTGAATTCGATATATTTCGGGGGTGAGCCCATCCAAGTCAAAGACTCCTGATGGTGGAGCTCACTCCCGAAATATATTGAATTCAAAACTCAATTTCTTTTATTTCTTTTTTTTGAAACCTACCTGCATCTTGCTCAAGTTTTATTATTATATTAAAATGTTTCATCTAGAACCAACACCTAACTCCTTAAAAGTTATAGGATTTCAAATGTTTGCTACAACAATTGTCATTGATGAAACAACAATGTTTACTACAATGTTTACTAAAACAATTGGTGAAAATCGGAAAAATGAATATAAAGTATATAAATCAAGGGGTCAGTAACGCAATCGGTTAAATCACCAACTTTTCTAATCCGATTAGGAGAACATCAACCTAGACTTCATCAGTTCGATCCCAGCAAGAAGCAAAGTGAATTTATTTGAAAATAATAAAAAACCGGCCCCTCGGCTCCAGAAACTGACAATCTCTGGTTCTACAAAACCTCGCGCATGCGCAGGACAAAATTTCGTAACAAGCAACCATGAATCGTGAGAGGCAAAACAAGATTACCCCAGGTGGTAACCAATCCACCCACCCTCGAGTGGCAACCGGCCATTCAGATTCTAGGGGACCCGGACCATCACGAAATCAAGGAAGAAACAATGGAAGAATAACGCCAAAAATTCATACATACCTGGGCACCTTTAACATCAACACACTCATCCGGCCAGGAAAATTACATAGCCTGACCATGGAATTCGATAACACGTTCCGGAAAAAGATAGATACGTGGAAGGTCCAACCAGAAAGAGACATCAAGCTTTGCGTGATCCTAAGGGTCCAAACGCAAAAAATAATAATAATAATAATATGATTCCGCGACATTTCAGCCCCCGACAAAATATCCTCGACAAAACATCCCCAGACAAAATATCCCCCGACAAAATATCCTCCAGACAAAATATCTCACGACAAAATAACCTTTCCCCTCGTGAATCTTATGAATAATGCAAATCGACTCCGGTTCGGTTAATATATATTCAGTACGGCTCGGTTGGGTTCGTATAGCTCCTTTTCGGGTGTCTGCCAACCGAACCGTCTAAAAACCAGCCCGAAAAGGAGCTATACGAACCCAACCGAGCCGAACTGAATATATATTAACCGAACCTCCGAAAGTTTAGTCCGGGCGGGGTGTGTTACTTAATAATAATTAACACTGATATAGTAGTTTAAAACTTCCGGGATTTCCCAGAAAATGCACTCACAATTTTCCGAACGAAAAAATCAACGGGATCCCGGGAAACAATCCCTACTTCCCACCAAAGCCTCAACAAAAACAAAACACATATATACAGAAGAGAAAAGTATAAATTAAATATTTTTCTAAATTCTCATTTAGAGAGAAGATAAAAGTCAAAGGGAGAGAAAAAGGCTTCGAGAAAAAGAAGAGTATGTCCTCTTGAAGTAGAGGGCTACATTGTTCTCTGCTGTTGAACCTTATTAAAGGGCTCTTTAGGTTATGAAATCATTCCATAGATCTCTTTAATTAATTCACGCCCCCTCTTTGCCCCACCCTTTATTCTTTCTCATTGGTTTTATCTATTTTTCTGCCGGTATTATTAAATTAAAAAAAAAATCCTTGTCAATATTGAATTTAAAAGAATTTGTAATAAAAAAAATTTCAATTTTATTATAAATGAAATAATTTTTTTTAAGAATTAATATAAATGAAGCGTTTTCAGTTTTTTTAAAGAGAGAAAAAAATAATCGGGCGAGGGAAACGATTGAATTGCAAATGATAAGTTGAATAAAATCATGATTGATAAGGCTGAAAACATAATGAAGCGCGCAGCTTATTCGATGTTTTCAGCTGGTGTTTCTATGTCCTTTAAATTTTGCCGGTGTATTGATTTATCTTATGGGTTCAAAATATTTAACAGGTTTTTCCTATTATTAAAATTCTCAATTTTCAGTTATTTATAAAAAAAAAATTAGTCTCTTTTAAGAATCGATCGTTATTTTTTATTTCAAGTCGATTTCTCCATGTCTTCAGCCACCACAGGGGGGGGGGGAGCTAAGGGGGGTGAAGCCCCCCAGGACAAGGGAAAAAATGAAAGTAAAAGCAAAAATGGAAAAAATATTTGATAAATTATGGCTCAGAGAAATTTGACTTATACTGGCCAATAAATATGCACAAGCTGGAAATAATTTTAATCGATGTTAAGCATCCCAAATCTACTCTTATTAAACGAGCAAAAATTGTATATTTATTTATTTATATATATATTTATATCTTGGTTCTATTTTAAAAACGACTATACCGATTTTGATGAAATTCACGAGTTAGGGGGTTTTTGGGGGGACAATTTGATCTGTCACGGTCTCATCTTCGACAAAATTGTTTTTGATGGTTTTTTTTCGTAATCAAATTAATTATTCTCAGGAAGACAAATCCCATTCTTAGGGTTTTAAAAATGGTTACTCTTTTCCTTTTGTACCCAGGCAGACAATGGGTCGGGTTAATCCTTTATTCTCAAAGAACTTGAAGAAGTATTGTGATTGTGGATTTTAACATATTTTGTTCTCCCTAAACGTTAGAAATATTAATAAACGTTTTATAATTGTTTTTATAAAGAACATTATTTATTTAATAGAATAAAAAATAATCAAGAATTTATTTAAAAATATATTTCGCATAAGCAGGTCTCAATTTTCGGAAAAAACAACACATTTTGATAGGTTTTATTTATTAACAATTGGATGAATAAAAATGAATCATATGGTTGAACAAAACAGGTGCAGGAGGCGGGGTGCAGTGGTGGGGGATCCGGGCGTAGGGCGAGGTTTTGGGGGTGGGGTCGAGCGGGGTGGACGTGGGGGGTACAGTGGGCGAATATTATATATTTTTGTATTTTTTTTAATTTGAAAACGGCTCTCAAATAAAAATCGACATTTTTATCTGAATTTTAAATTAAAAATAATATTAAAATAAAGCTTTTAACTGAAGGAAGAAGTTACCGAGCATCGCTCCGTGCCTCCAGGTACTAAGAGTTATATGAGTTTGTGACGGTTTCTGGCTCGTGCTATTTTTGATGGTCTAAAAACCACGAAAATGTTGGACTTTTTTCAGATTTTCGCTTATAACCATTATTATTATTACCATGCGTCCTACAGAAAATTTCACTCTTACCAAAAGGTAAGAACATAACGTTTCACATCGAATAACATACTTAAAGGTTAGAATCCGTTCAGCCCTTTAGTCACGATCAATCGTCAAATATAGGCAATTTTTTACAACATGGCGGAAATTTTTTGCAGTTTTTCAAAAACTACAACCACATTACGGGACGAGTTACCGTTGTCCAATTAAGATGAAGCTTTGTCTATCTCACTTTTTAGCCAATTGGCAACTATTATGGGGGTCAGCACCGCATAAATTCGAAGAGTGGTTTCATGTGACCACCTAATGAGCATAATTCACGTTTCCGCCAAGTTGGTAAAGATTGTCTATCTTTGACAATCGAATGTGGAAATGTGGTTAAAGTGCTTTATTATACGTGAAATTTTATCCTCTTTTATTTTGGTGAGAGTGAGATTTTCTATAGGACGCATGATTTTTGAGTTATAAGCAAGAATATGAAAAAGTCCAAAAATGTCGTGGTTTTTGGCCCTAAAAATTTAGCACCAGCCAGAAACCGTCGCAAACTCATATAACTCTTATTTGGGATTCCTAATGTCGATTAAAATTATTTCCAGCTTATTGGCCAGTGCGGCCATTTTTCGGTCTAATTTGCCTGGGCTATTAATCAATATTTTAAATATTGAGACAAAAAAAAAGGATTTTATTTCCATATATATATATATATATATATATATATATATATATATATATATATATATATATATATATATATATATATATAATTCACACAAACGCATATATATAGATATATATACTTATATATATATATACAAGGTGGGCCAAAAGAAGTCATCCGATGTTGTTTGGCTCTCATTTTATTTTTTTTTAAATGAAAAACTTCGATTCTGCTTTTTGATTATGTTTATTTGAACCTTTAGAAATTTTATTGGTCAAGTCGAGAAGATGATATAGGCCAAATGGGCGCCGCCACAATTGATTGCTCGTTTTATGGCATTTTTCATCACTTCGGCGAGAACTTCGGGCGACAGATTCTCGCGTTGTCCTTGAGGGCTACCAGGGTCTCTGGCTTGTTCATGTATACACCGGCCTTCAAAAAACCCAACAAAAAAGTCTGGAACGGTTAAATCGGGCGATCTTGCGGGCCAGTGCAAATCGCCAAAACGAGAGATGAGGCGACCCGGGAACGCCGCCTTCAGAATATCGGTTGTGGCTCGCGCAGTGTGTGCCGTTGCTCCGTCCTGTTGGAACCACATGTCCTCCAGTCCTAATTCGTTCAAATGCGGCAGAAAAAACTCGGTTAACATGGCCCTATAGCACGCATCGTCCACTATTGTCGTTTGACCAGCGGCGTCCTCGAAAAAAAAAATGGCCCGATGACCCCTCCAGCGTGAACAGCGCACCATGCAGTCACTTTGAGCGGGTGTAATGGCTCCTCGTGCATCACTCGTGGATTTTCGGTGCCCCAGAAGCGATAGTTTTGCCTGTTCACGTATCCGCTGAGGTGGAAATGAGCCTCATCGCTCATTATGATTTTGGTCGAAAAATCGTCCACTTCGTCCTCGAGATTGAGGATGGCTTGGGTGTAGGTTACACGCGTTTGGCGGTCTGCAGGCATGTATTCTACATCTGTCTAGTTCACAAATGTCAAAACAGATTTGACTTTGGCCGCCATTTTCAAAAATAAGAGCAACTTCCAATAGGGTGACTTCTTTTGGCCCACCCTGTATATGTGAATTAGCCCCCTCCCAAGACAAAATCCCGGTTGCGCCACTGTCTTCAGGAAAGGTTCCAATAATAATCGATGCGTCAAAAGTCCAATGTAGATTTGTTATTCCTCAAATATTAGATGAGAATGAACTATTGTCAACATTGACTTCAAATAGCCAGTAATAATAAAGAAACAAACATATTAATATTCTAGCAATTTATAGATTATTTATTTTTCGGACCATTTTCTGTACATAAAACAAATTTTCTTAGTGCGTAAGTTCTGTTTTTAAATAAATTTATTAGTTCGTAATATATTTTTCTTTTTTTCTTTTTCTTAATAAAACGAGTATTTTCTGAGGATTTATTTTATTGTAATGAAATAAAGTGAATATGCACAGGACATCAAACATCAGCGGAGAAGAAAACAGCATCTTAGATAAATGTGACAGATGATACATCTATCTTTAAAGATTTATTTTGATTTGAAATGCTCTCTCTCTCTCTCTATATATATAAGAAGAAACAAATCTTTCTCTCTTTTTTCTTTTTCTTTGAATGTCCAAAAATTAAATTTAAAAGGGAACCGTTTCGTGTACGATTTTATAAAGGATATTGAATAGCGGTAGCGGAAACCACCCTCAAAGAGCTCTATTTAGACAGATAATAGATAGCAAGCTGCTTGCCATTCTTGGTATAAAGATAGCTGGAAGGCATCCTTGTTATGGCGAAATTTAATTACAACGGCTTCTCCTTATATACTTACATATATATACGAGTACATAGAAGGGTGCAAAATGTTGTGAATCTGAGAAATGATATCTTTCAATAAATACTTTATATTTAATACTAGAAAATAATTCATCTCCGTGGACTCTTTTAGTCGAAATACCCTGGGCGGCCATTTTCTGAATTATCTTTAAAGATAATTATTGATTTATTTCCGCTGAAAATAAGGGCCTAAGTCAAGTCGGCTTGGAAATAAAAGATTGTGTACAAAAAGTTATTTGTCAAGATTATGGTTAACCAGAGCTGAGCACGATTTTATAACGAAGTTAACAAATTGCTTAACGATTTAACTTTTAAGTTAAACTAAAAAAATGTTAACGGTTTTCTTAACTTCCGTTCAATTGAACTTCCATTAACTTTATTCTGTTACATTGGTTGTTGCCGTGATTTTGTAATCAGCTTAGTTCATTTTTCTTCCGAGAGTTATTCAGACTGAAGAAAGGGACAAAGGCCACAAATCTCTGGAAAACAAAGCTTAGAACTTAGTCAGAACTTGGCTGGACTCAAAGTCAAAAGTCTCTTTTACAGATGCTGCATTTCTAGGAGAACCGGTTTTAATACTGTTTAAATATAGGGTCCGCCAAATAACTTTTTTTTTTTAATGCTATAAAAAAAAACTACTGAATATTTTTTCAAATTTCTTTTTTTTTTGAAAGTACAATCCTTCCGGTTAATAATGGAAAATAATTTCATTCAAATGGCTGCCTCGGCTGGCCATGCAGTAGCCTACACGATCGGTCCAATTTTTAAGCACATTATCGATTGTGTGCAGCTGTATTTCACCAATGGCTTCACGAATATTGTCCTTTAAAGCGTCAATTGTCTCTGGCTTGTCGGCGTAACACTTATCTTTGACGGCACCCCACAAATAATAGTCCAACGGTGTCAAATCGCAGCTCCGAGGTGACCAAACGGAGCTCTGCGGCTGATAATGCGATCTTCAAAAACAGGGCGCAAAACATCGAGTGTAGCTTCGGCTGTGTGGCACGTAGCGCCGTCCTGTTGAAACCAAATGTTGCCAATATCCTTTGTGAACAAAAATTCGTTCAACATGGCTCGATAACGATTGCCATTGACTGTAACGGCCACTCCTTGCTCATTTTCGAAGAAAAATGGCCCAATTATGCCTCTGGACCAAAATCCGCACCAAACAGTGACTCGTTTTGGGTGCGTCGGCTTTTCAATGTATGCGTGCGGGTTTTTTGTGCCCCAAATGTGACAATTTTGCTTGTTTACATAGCCGCCAAGATCAAAATGAGCTTCATCTGAAAAGATGATTTTTTTGGCAAAATCCGCATCTTCTGTAAGTCGATCGCAGGCCCAATTAGTGAAGCGAAAACGCATTGGATGGTCACCATATTCGTTCAGCGGAAGGATAAAACTAATTATCTGTCAAATCAAACATGAGCTAAGTGTCACCATTCACGAAATAAGCACTAGTTGAAAAAAACGTTAGATGGCGGACCCTATATAACACTGCTATTCCGTCTAGAGCTGCAGTTGAACGTCTTTTTTCTACAGGAAAATATGTTTTACGGGCGAAACGATCATCGCTGTAGGATGACAATTTTAATATGCTAATGTTTATGAAGGGAAACATGCACCTAATGCAAAATGATGATGATGATCAATAACTGATTGCTGTTTTTTGCAATAGGTGCATATGTTTCTGTGTTTTCTTCCTAAAGGCATTAAATAATTAATTTAACTAAAGTATTTGTTTTATTTACCTCTGTACCACTGTACCAAAGCCAAGCCTCATCTATTATCTTTAATTTACATATAGGCAATGCTTAAACGTCAGAACAACTTTTAGGTGGTTAACTTTTAACGGATAACTTTAACTTGCGTTAAATTTGTGAAAAATCAACGCTTTAACGATTATTTAAGTCAACTTTTTGAATAGCGGATTAACGATTAACGAAGTTAACATTCGAATTAACTATGCCCAGCTCTATGGTTAACCGTCAACAACTATACCAGCTTGACTGTATTTATTTGCCATAATATAATAATTTATTTATTTTATGTGACTGAGCAAACCCTTTAATTTATAAAATTAAATTCTACAAGTCACTTTAGTTTTGGAAGAATCTTAGAAATAATATACTAAGGAATAGTAAAATAAAATGTTAGTCAATTATCGAATGAATAATTTTCTTATAATTAAGTACTAGATGCCATTCTTACGTACCTACGTAAACATCAACTTCCGGTATTTCGATTTTAGCCAAAATCTTGTTATACATCTTGTAGCCTATAGCTAGCTTAAGTTTCAAATTTCAAGGCTCTGCGGCTTACCGAAGACGAGATATGAACGATTAAAATATTTATTTTGCGACAATCATAATTTACACCCCCTTTCCTTTATTTCAATCCGATTAAAATTTATACACGACTAATAACTCATGAGACTTGATAAGTACACCAATTTTTAGCGAAGTCGTTAGAGCCGTTTTCGAGAACCCCATTCTATATATATAAAATATCTACTCTTATTAAACGAGCAAAAATTGTGTATTTATTTGTTTGTATATACAGGGTGGTCCCGAATTCATGGTACAAACTTTAATGGTAGGTACAGGACATTGTAACAATGAGTTATTGTATAGGAATGTATAGTGTAATAAGTATATGTAATATGTATATGTATGTATAGTGTAATAGTAATATAGTGTATAATGTATGTATAATGTATAGCCGTTATTTCCCCTGTTTACTCCTCACCGCGTCACTTGTGACTATACATTCCTATACAATAACTCATTGTTACAATGTCCTGTACCTACCATTAACGTTTGTACCATGAATTCGGGACCACCCTATATATTTGTTTGTTTATATATTTTGAAAACGACTCTACCGATTTTGATGAAATTCACGGGTTAGGGGGTTTTTGGGGTGACAATTCAATCTGTCACGGTCTCATCTTCGACAACATTGTTTTTGATGGGGTTTTTCGTAATCAAATTAATTATTCTCAGGTAGACAAATCCCATTCTTAGGGTTTAAAAAAAGAAGTATTGTGATTGTGGATTTTAACATATTTTGTTCTCCATAAACGTTAGAAATATTAATAAACGTTTTATAATTGTTTTTATAAAGAACTTTATTTATTTAATAGAATAAAAAATAATCAAGAATTTATTTAAAAATATATTTCGCATAAGCAGGTTTCAATTTTCTGAAAAAACAACACATTTTGATAGGTTTTATTTATTAACAATTGGATGAATAAAAATGAATCATATGGTTGAATCAAAACAGGTGCAGGAGGAGGGGTGCAGTGGTGGGGGATATGGGGATAGGGCGAGGTTTCGGGGTGGGGTCAAGCGGGGTGGGGGTACAGTGGGCGAATACTATATATATTTGTATTTTTTTTAATTTGAAAACGGCTCTCAAATAAAAATCGACCTTTTTATCAGAATTTTAAATTAAAAATAATATTAAAATAAAGGTTTTAACTGAAGGAAGAAGTTACCGAGCATCGCTCGGTGCCTCCAGGTACTATATTATTATATACAAGAATTGTTCATTTAATAATATAAGATTTTTTCTGGTTTTCTGAATTTTTTATTCTTAAGATTTAAAAACAGAGTAAGTCCGTAAACTAATCAGTTCTTCGTTGAAAAATACAAACATTTTGGTACAAGAGCAAACTTGAATACTTCACTTATTCCAGGTTTCTGAATCTAGATAAACACAGGACAAGCTCCATCAGACAGAAAATATACCAGTCACCTAAGTAGGACCAAAAAAAAAATTTGAAAAAGAGCACAAAAACAATTACTTAATTTTATATAATTCTCTTGAATTTATTCTTGAAATAAATATTTCTAAAATTGAGTCGCAGTTCATTGATTGGAGCGCCACCATGGAAATACACTTAGGGGCGGGTTGCTGAGTGGGGGCGGGGCTGTGTATTTAGCATCGTTCATAATTCAATGAAATCCATCCCAAGCTCTGTCGCCATTAACCCTTACTATTTATGTATTTTGTTGAACTGTTTATGCCAGACATGCATGCATATCCCAAACAGAGATCACTACTAGAAAATGAGCTGACAACAACAACGGACAAACTATAGGGGGCTTATATTCATTTAACTTAACTTGCCCGAAGGAGAATTCTTCCGCTGCCCTAAATCATCATAATTTAAAATCCAGTGTAAAGTTTTTGGAGATGAAATATATTTAATAATATAACTTCCCTATTCTTCTTATTATCAATCTTGTATTATTAAAAGAGAAAGAAAATTCTTTTTTTAATTTTTGAAAAATTTATTATTGTTAAAACATGTTTCGGACCTAGTCGAACCTATCCGCAGTTAACAAAAAACTTTTATTTTACATATAATCTTAATATATATAAATCTCGTGTCACAATGTATGTTCTCAATGGACTCCTAAACCACTGAACCGATTATAATAAAATTCGCACACCATGTGCAGTTCGATCCAACTTGAGAAATAGGATAGTTTAAATCTCAAATTATAGTCGCAATTTTAATTTATTGCTAATTATTTGTCTGTTATTATTTGACAGTCATTTGACTCCAAATGATTCTAACAGATGTCGATACCTTTCGACTGGGTTGAGTAAGTAATCAATAGATGGCGCTGCTATGGTAAATCTACGAACGTGTCATATAAGCTACATTTTAACAGCATAATTACCACGTGTTGTTGACGCTATAAAATTAATTAAATTTATTTTGTAGTGAACGAAATACCGTATAATTCAATTATTTCCACTTTTTAAATTTTTGGTGTTAGCATAGCCGGCCACGTGTTACTTAGACTGAAGTGTAAATTGCATTCATATTATAATGAAGATAATACAGTTAAATTAAACCTGTTTTTTACTTATTTGTGCTTCATTGATCAAAACTTTATAATTTAATAATTATTTGAATCATGAATGGCTCAGTCAACGGGCGATTTTGGCAGCCAAAAACGTTGATGTTGACGAAATTAACTTCCAGATACAACAGTTGTTACCAGGCGATCTGATGTCTTTTAAATCAATCGATACTGTTGTTGATGAAAATGAAAGTATAAATTTTCCGATTGAATTTTTAAATTCATTAGATATCCCTGGAATGCCACCACATAATCTTCGATTAAAGATTGGTTCCCCTATTATTCTCCTCCGTAATTTGAATCCACCTCAATTATGTAACGGTACGCGTTTGGTCATCAAAAAGATCACCGGAAACATTCTTGAAGCAACCATTTTGGCTGGGAAGTTTAAAGGAAAAATGGTCCTGCTGCCACGTATTCCGATGATACCATCAGATTCTACCATACCCTTCAAAAGGCTACAGTTTCCAATTCGTTTAGCTTTCGCCATGTCTATAAATAAATCTCAAGGTCAAACAATGTCCATTTGTGGTTTAGATTTGGAAAATACATGTTTTTCTCATGGGCAACTATATGTTGCGTGTTCACGTGTTGGGAAACCGTCGAATCTATTTGTGTTAGCTAAAGACAGGTTAACCAAAAACATTGTGCACCGATTGGTGTTAAATTAAATTGAAATTGAAAGTATTTATAATTCAAAAAATAGATATCAATGTTTAAAAGTTTAAGACTGTCTGCCTTGCCTACCTCATTTATGAGTTTAAGCGTCACATGTTATTTACTGTATTATACTGTAATATACTTATTTGTTATAAAATTAAATGGAAATAATAAATCTGATAAATTTTTATTTTGTATTGATTTCTGCTTAATATCAAGTGTAAGAACATTTTAATTAATTGTGTTCAACGTACTTCCCCTTCAAATCTCAATCCAGTGAATTTGTATACCAACATCAACATTTTCGTCTTTGTTCGTAAATAATTTCATTGTACTAAAGGGTTATAGTAGTAGAAAGTCAAATAAGGAGATCACCATATTTTTTTACAAATACTATCTGTGTGAAAAAGCATAGTGGACTCCGTGACTGATGTTCTCTTATCGTTCCTCTTAGATTGTTTACTATAATGTAATATAACAAAAACTTTAGCCACAGCAACGCGTGGCCGGGTCAGCTATATATATATAAAAAAAAAAAAAAAAAAAAAACAATTTACATAAAAGGTAATCAATTTTGGACACCTCATACTTTCATTCCGAGACGCCGCCCGCCAGGGCAACCCGCCCGGAGGGCCTAGCTGGGACAGGCGTGCCGGAGGCACGCCGGCACAGCTAGTTCTTTTATATATTACAACTTTCACAAACATATCTGAACAAAAGCAAAAAGTTTTTTGTGTTAACTGAAGATGGGTTCGACTAGGCCCTAAACATGTTACAATATACCAGGGGTGGCCAGTAACCTTAACTTTGGGAGCCGCAAATTTATAAAACTGTTTCAAAGCGAGCCACATTATTTGGAGATTAATTAATGGTTTTTTAAAATGACACTTTTTTTTATTTTATAAAATATATATGAAGTAACATATATTTTTTGCTCTACTTACTTATAATAATACAAATTAATTTAATTTTTGTATTATTACTTTTATAATTTAATTATTATACAGGGTGGGCCATAAAGATCTACCACATTTTGAATAGATAAAAAAATTAAAAAATTTAACTAGAAAAAAACTAAATATATTTTTGAAAAGAAAATAAATGAATTTTTTTTAAATGTATTTTAAATATTATCAGACAAAAAACGGGGGTAGGGGTCAAAAAAATTCTAGCCCTTTTGACCAAACTCAACCAAATTTTGTATACATATTCTGTGGATCCCCAGAAGGCTAGAAATGCAAAAACTAACCAACTTTTGTATACATAGTTTGGTCGAAAGGACTAGAATTTTCATTTTTGACCCTCCCTCCATTTTTGGTGGTTAGTTTTTGAATTTCTAGCCTTCTGGGGGTCCAGAGAATATGTATACAAAATTTGGTTGATTTTGGTCGAAAGGGCTAGAATTTTCATTTTTGACCCCCCCCCCCCTTTTTTCGTCTGATAATGTTTAAAATACATTAAAAAATTATTTTATGTTCTTTTCAAAAATATATTCAGTTTCTTTCTAGTTAAATTTTTTCATTTTTTTATACCTCTTCAAAATGTGGTAGATCTTTATGCGCCACCCTGTACTTTTTTAAAATCAGTATTATTCAAGAGTGTTCAAGAGCCGCACGAGATTGAACGAAGAGCCGCATGCGGCTCGCGAGCCACGTTGTGGCCACCTCTGCAATATACCCACGGGTACATCCATATAATTAATGAAATTGCAAAGGACAGATTAGTAAAAGAGGGTCGAAATGATATTTTATTTCATTTTTTAGATTTTTATTAAATTTTTACTTAAATATATATAAATTATTACTTAGATAAATTCAATATTAAAAATCATTTAAAATAAAGATTATTCTATATATACATTATTTAGCAAATTTTAACATTAAAAATATATTTACATTATTTATAAATTTACGTAGGAATTGAGAATTAATGCAGTGTCTTTAGTGAATCTTTCAGAATTATTTAATAATCTCTTTTGTTTTCAGAGGAAAAATAAATAATAATTTATAATTTTACTTTAAACACGAATCATTACTTGAACACACAGAAACGAAAGGGAAAAGCAGAAATTTGGAGAATTGGTCACAAAAAGAAAGGAGAAAAGGAATAATTCAAGGCCATTGGTTTAAAAAAGGTTGAAGGAGTTACGAGAAAACAGAAGAAAATAAAAAGATTGAACCTCGAAAAGAGGACACTCTCTCATTCAGATTCTAGCGCTATCTTTCATTCTAAATCTATCCATACACAGCATTCTAACTCTATCCATACGCGGCATTCTACATATCTATCTATACATTCCACTCTATTCCACTCTGTTATATGTATATACATTTCCTAATTACTCGACCATATATATATCCTAATTAGTGAAACAATTTAATTCCTTCCTGCTCATCTGTGACTTATACCCTGCCTAAAAAACAACATATACAGTGAAATTCTTTCTTTAAGGAGCCAGCTTGCTCCGGGAGGAAAGTCGAACATGGTCCGTGGAATTCTTTGAACACTGGCCATTCGTACCAGACACCGATAATTCCTTTTGGGCACGCATCTACATCAAATAATTGACGCCTGAAATATAAATCGGTGCCTAAAGCAACGGAAAGGAACCAAGGACAATTCCTTGAAGGAGGAATTCACAAAAAGGGAGAAATAGCAGCAGAGTGTGTCACCTTAGGTTCTGACCTCTCTTGGAATGACCATATTATCTCAGTAGCAAAAGCTGCAGCATGTAAGCTTGGCTTTCTTTTCCGAACCAAACGATTTTTCACCCCCACTCAATTCCTTATATTATACAAGGCTCAAATTCGCCCCTGTCTTGAGTATTGCTCGCATTTGTGGAGAGGGGCCTCCAAATATTCTCTTAATACCTTAGATGCAATTCAGAGGCGAGCTATCAGACTGATTGGCGATCCTACATTAACTGACACTCTCGACTCCCTAGCCCATCGTAGATCTGTCTCCGCCCTTTCCCTTTTTTATAGATATTACCATGGCTTTTGTTCTGACGTAATAAAATAGATAATCCCACCAAAGGCTTCATTTGCGCGAAATACACGATTTTCTAAAATTCAACACCCCTACGCGCCTAAACTAGATACTAATCGAACAAACGCATTCGCCAATTCATTTATCCCTATGACATCTAGAGACTGGAACTCTCTTCCCCCGACCGTCTTTCCAGCAACTTATAACCTTCAATCTTTCAAGACCAGCATCCACAGATACCTTCGACTGCTACCCAATCCCTAAATCTCCCCTTATCTTCACGTTACAAGGGTCCACCACGGACTACAGAGGTTGTACCTTCTTGGTGCAACTTCTTCTTGTATCAATATCATTATAAAAAAAAAGAGAAAGAACCAGCCGTCTTATCAATCCGGCCGAACAAAGACTGTAACTCATCTTCAAATACAATTTCTCAAACATTCCATTCTGCTCTGTTCAATTCAAATTAATGATTCAATAAATTCGCATTGTTAAAACATAAATCATTCTACTAAAAATCTTTATTATAATTGAAAATCTCAAATCCATCCTTTTTATTTTTATTTTATTTTATTTGCATTTTTTTATATATTATTCTTAATTTTTTTTTAAATTCATTTTCACCACTTAAATTCAGTAACGTAGCTCATATAAAATTCAATAAAATTTCAGAAATAAGCATTGAGAGAGATTACCATGAGTTACACCCACCATTCAAGAAAAAATATTTAAGAAAACCATTGCTATAAGAGCAACCCACGTCACCTCATAACTAATCCTCATTTTCATAATCAAATAACAACACTCATAACCACTATACACTCTGCAATGTTTTAACAATAATACATTTTTCAAAAATTAAGAAGATTTTTTTCTTTCTCTTTTAATAATACAAAATTGATAAGAAGAATAGGGAAGTTATATTAATAACACTGTTGGACAAAAATTTCTCCCCTTAAACTTAACAATGGATTCCAGTAGTTTTATACGGTGATCATCATGCAATTTCCCGATTTTTTTACAACACGCCAGAGTTTTGAGATATTATCGGCCAAAATGACGAAAAATGCCATTTTGGCCTATTTTCGAGTCCCAATAGATATTAATCAGCAATATTTTAAATAAAAATATTTTGTTGAGGTAATAGAAAACAGCTTTCTCTTTGATTTTCAAATTACCACTTGTTTTTAGCTTAATTAGAACTCGAGCTATAACTAAAAAACTAAAACTACCTGATTATAAAGAATAATAAACATGTTTTCACTAAACGTGACTGCTAAGTAAGAACAAAAACTATAGTCTCAAACAAATAAATAATATATATACATATAGAGGGATTTTAGCGTATATGGGAAATTTCAAATTATGCGAAAATCAACGCGACAACCCGGAAACATGTTCGTTTAGATAAAAAACTAATAACTGTAAATTTTGATCAATATCAAACATCGTGTAACCAAGCCCCTAGCCCTCTAAAGTTTGAAAAAGTAGGATTTTTCATTTTGGTCCACCCTAATATTAAACGGTAATTCCTAAACGGTCGGATTATATCTATAGAGGATCAATTAATAAAGTAAAGGGTGTGTAGTTTCACAGTGAATGAAATAAAACTCAAAGAGGTTTATACAAACTCAATATATTTCGGATTATTAGTCCATCATCAGGAGTTTATAAGTTAAAACTGACTACACACTACAAAACTACACACCCTTTACTTTATTAATTAATATCATGTTTCACCTAAAACCTACACCACATTTCCCTAAGTAAAATCTATAGAGGATTTTAATACTAATCCAAAACATGTTTATTTATTGAAATCGGGCTAAAATTGACGGAGCTTGTTTTATTATTAACCATTGAAGATTATCGCAAAAAATATTCGAATTTTAATAAAATGATATCAAGAAAATGTACAAAATTTTGAAATAATCAAAAATGATGTAATTAAAAAATTCATAACTCCGTCAATTTTAGTCCGATTTCAATAAATAAACATGTTTTGGATTCGTATTAACGTCCTCCTATCTATATAATTTATAATTTAGAACATTAGGTGGACCAAAATGAACTACTTTTTCAAACTTTAGAGGACTAGAGCTCCGGATTACTCCATCCACCATTCTCTTTCCAAAAGATTAATTTTCGTTCGGATGATTGATTATTCCATGTAATTATGAAATCAATTCAAAAAAGTTCGATATTGCTCAAAGTTTAGAGTTATTAGTTTTTTACTTTACCATACGGGTAGGAAGTAGTAATCGTGCATGAAAAAAAGTGTTTTTTTCCTTCTTTTTTTGAAATATCTCAAAAACGGCTGAAACTAAAAATTTAATACCGTTTAATATTAGGTCCTCCCAAATGAATAAAAGGGAATAAACCGATTTATCCAAACTTTAGAAGGCTAGGGCTCGGTTATGCGATGTTCAATATGGCTCAAAATCAACAGTTATTAGTTTTTAATCTATACGAACAAGTTTCCGGGTTGTCCCGTTGATTTCCACATACTTCTAAAATAAGAACCACGTATTGAAAGAGACAATAAAAGTAGTGTGTCTTCGCTGGAAAAATACATTTTTAATTTATTTATAACGAGACTATAAATAAATTAAAAATTTATTTTTCCCGCAGAAGATCAACACTCTTTTAATTGTCTCGTTCAATACAGTCATATTCTTTCCCTTCAATTTATAAAAATATCTACTATACTTGGAAAAAAAGAAACTTTCAATTTAATATGTGTGTATGTTTATTTGCATCAAGCATGGACAACCTCTTTGTTTCTCTTGAATTGCAACAATAATATTTTTACATCATAACCGTAATGATTAGAAAAAATGTCCGTGATTTGTGGGCAAAAATATTTGATCATTATCTTGGAACGATCATCATTTCCCCATCCACCATTCTTTTTCCAAAAGATTAAGTTTCGTTCGGATGATTGATTATTCCATGTAATCATGAAATCAAATCCCAAAAAAAAAAACATTTCTATTTTTTTTATTCACTGTTCAATAGAAATATAGAGAAAATCTAAAAAAGATTATTAGCTTCTAAAATCGTTAAATTTTCTCTCTTTTTTTTAAATAATTATATTAATTTACTTTATTATTATTTCTGATATGGTCGTTGTGTAATAAGTACCACATTTCTTTTAATGCAATCGAATCCATGAAGGGGTGCACCAGTAAAGATCAGCTCCTGAAGGATCTCGAAAGACCCTTGCTTTACCGAAGAGAAGGGAAAGTTGATTAAGCGAGAGGGTGTAGACGTAGGTGGTGTCTGCACCCCGGTTTTGAAGGTTTGAAGATTATAGGTGCTGGGAAAGATGGAGGCTGGGAGAGAGTTCCAGTTCCTTGAAGTCATGGGGATATATGTATTAGCGAATGAAGTGGTCCGGCACTTTTCTAATTTGACCGCGAAAGAGTGTTGGGAGTCGGCAAAACGCGTTGTATAGATTTAGAATTTGTTGCTAGTTCAGAGATGAAGAAAAGGTTGTGGACTGTATTTTTAATAAAAAAGGGCTTTTTATATTTTGATGATATTTAATGAGATGAGATATATTTACATAAATAATGAAGTTCACCTGGTGCAATGATAAAAGAATATCCTATGGTTCGCTTTGTTCCTTATAAATAAGTATCTGTCCCTGGTTCGTGTTGTAATATTAAATCCGTTAGAAATTTTCAGAGTCTCGCGTGGGTCCTTCAAATGTGTATCAATCCAATAAAATCGTAGTCCAAAAGAGAGTTTTCCAATTGAGTAGCACGGTCAAATAGTGTTTAAATCAATCAGAGCTTTTGGATATTTTTTCTTAACGAATGGAACGAAACAAAACAGAAGGTTGAGCGCAAGAGGTATTTTTACAAGTGATATGTGTCGACAAGGAGAAAATGCTAGCCGGCACCCGTATCGTTTCTATTGGCTAGACCAAAGTTCGGCCGGATAGAAACCACCTATTTTGAATTTTATACACAATAGCATAGCGAAAAGCATGCTTTGGGGAATTATTGATTTTATCTTATCAGAGCACCTGCCGTGATAGTATCTATAGAAAAGGGAAAGGGAGAGACATCTCTTCGATGAGCCAGCGAGTCGAGGGAGTCGGTGAGGGTAGAATCGTCAATTAGCCTGACGGCTCGTTTCTGAATTGCATCCAGGGTAGCAAGAGAATATTTACAGGCTCCTCTCCATAGATGAGAGCCGTATTCGAGACAGGGGCGGATTTGGGCCTTGTAGATGGTGAGAAGTTGTGGGGGTTTGTAAAATCGCTTGGACCTGAATAAGAAGCCAATCTTCCTTGCTGCAGATTTCGCCACAGAGGAGATGTGTTCATTCCAAGACAGGTCAGATGCGACAGAGACGCCCAACATGGATAGGCTGTCACACATTTTCAGGGTATTCGAATCGAAGTGAATATCTGGGAAATCTTTATTTTCGCGTCTAGAAATTAGACAACATTGAGTCTTGTTTGAGTTAAAGTTAACTAAATTTTGAGAGCCCCATTTATTCAGTTTGTCTAGGTCGAGAGTAATTGAGGAGGCAACATTGATTCGATTATTCGGGAGTGAGGGTTTGCCGCGTAGAGTGCTATCGTCGGCGTAACAATGATTGTTTTGTTTTTTTAATTTTATATAAGATATATGATTTAATTACAGACACTTCCAGGCCCCAAAAATACCTTTTAATCCACCATTTAAGAGACTTTCTCAAAAAACAATAGGTAGATGCATAATGATCAGCTCGATCTACACCACCCATAGAATTTGTGTAACTTAAAACAGGTCAGATGCGACAGAGACGCCCAACATGGATAGACTGTCACACATTTTCACATTCTGTTTGAGTGTAGGTTCAATAAAGAGGTGATCAACAAAAAAATACATTTTCACTATTTATGGCAAACTCGTTTAAAGAAAACAAGAACAAAAGAAATTGCTTAAAGGGAAGACTTAAAAGTATGATTACAAAAAGGTTATATTTTTATTCCATTAAAATAAAATAAAATAAAACTTCTTGGAAAATGAAATTGAAGAAGATTTCATAAGTTGTAAAAATTTCACATTTCTTCAGAGGGTGGAAAAATTGAATTTTTTTTTTGCAATGTTTTAATGAAAATATATTATATCAAGAGATTTCTCTATATTAATCATTCTTCAAAGAAAAAAGAAAAATCCTTTGGGAAATGAAAATTTATATTCCTATCTAGATCGAAGAATCTTTCATAAATTGCAAAAATTTCATTTTTCATGAAGGATATCAGAAAAAATAGAAAAGTTATATTCAAAATTTATCTGGAGTGAGAATCTTATTGATCTCTGATTCAAAATTTGTTAAAATATATTTTTTAAATACACTGTGGTGCAAACAAAGTTAAACACTTAGAAAAATTTAGTTTTTTCAAATAATTTTCAGAAAAAACATATTTTATTTAAACATTTTGATATATTTTCTGCTTGTATAAATATTTTTAAACATTTTTAGAGTGAAAACAATGTATTACTTTAATTTAAACCCTTTAAATTTAAATTTATTTAAACGAGCATAAATCTTTCAGGGTTGAAATCTGATCTCTTTATTGAATTGTATTAATTGATTATCGTCTAATATCTAAATTAAATTGAATATTTTAATGTTTATCAGTTCGATTTGAATATCTCATCTTTTAATTTAATTTCATTTGAAATATTGTCCAAGCATAATGCCTCTAAAGACCGAAGATGTAGCTCAAATAAATGATGGAAGATCGTATCGGTATGTCGCTCAACGACTTAAAGCATCGGTTGGAAGTATCCACAGAGCTGGAAAACGATATAGAGGAACAATCTCTTATGCCAGGAGACCGGAATCTGGTCGAATTAGAGCTTCAAATGAGAGAGATGACCGATTCATACTATTGGAGGTATTGAGGGATCGGCATTGCACACCAGCTCAAATTAAACAGCGCCTTCTACAAACTGGACAAGTCAACCTAAGTGTTTGGACCGAGGGTTGAACCACGACCTAATATCGTGTACACCTACTTCCAATTGCTCTTTCATTTCCAAGTAAAAGACAAGACATAGATGAAGGGGAATTATCTAATGAATTCCAAAATAATGCCACATAATTCCAAAGACGTGTACACCTAATTCCAATTGCGGCTCACCCCTCGGTTTGGATTATCAGAAGACATCTCCGGGAATTAGGGTTAATGTCAAGGAGACCAGCGACAGGCCTCCTTTTGACACGGAATCACCGAATCAATCTAAAAGTTCCACTTTTTGCACCACAGTGTATATTGATAACAATGATTAACTGAAAATAAAAAATATTTGTACAAAAGTATTAAGTTCAAAATAATTTATTTTCCGAACATTTTTAAGAGGTCGACTGTACCCCCTGTTTCACCTTCTTGATGCCTCTGGAAGGTCTCGTATAGTTGTATCTAATTAAATTTGCCATAAAAATTTGTATTAATAAACTGCACCTCCATGCTAATTTTTAAGGGGGAAAAATCCATTTAATGTTACTGCTAAGTAGACACAAATTTCAAACACTGCTAGAAGAGAGAAAATGAAATCATCTTGTTTGTTTCCTTCATTGACTCTTTGAAACCATGAAGAAGGAGGGAACAATCGTCCGAAACGTTGCTTTTAAAGGAAAGAGGAAAATTCCAATAAATACATCTTATTTGGAGATGTAATAATTTTTTTTTCACTATTCTTGGGCTGCCTTCCATTACTTTTCAATTATACTTTTAGTTTTTTTAAGAATATAATTTATATAGACATATTTTTAATTATTTCAGCCTGGAGAACAATTACTTTCCCACCTTGGTAAACGAATTACTATTGTTCAATATGAATCAACTAACATGGATTGAATTCTCTATTTAATTGAATATTGAACAATTATTCAAATAGCCTATTAATTCATGGAGGACTAATCTTCCTATTTTAATATTCATTTATGTTCATCTCGACAATGTATAAAAGAACATGTGCAAGCCAAGAGATATGAATATTGAGATGAGAATCGATGGGGAACATGAGGACCAATAATTGATATGAACATATACATTCAAATTTGTGTAATTTAGCTATGGAATGCCATTTTTTAAATGTAATTAATACCTACCAAAATTGAAGAAAAATATGAATAAATAAAATTGACTACCACAAGGCTTTCATTTAAATCCAATAGATATAAAAATCAAAATTTCAAAACAAATAAAATTTTTACTAAAAATTTGTAGCGGCCCGTGTTGCTTTGGCTACGAGGTTTTAGACACGGCCGCTAGATGACTCAGTCAGATCGTTGCGTCACTTTGCATGACTGATAATAATTCAGTCATGTGTTAAGTAAGGAAATTCGATCTCGATTAATCATCGAAGGGGAGCCATCCACCAACAAGGAGCTCCTCACCCGCCAACTAGGCGGGTGGCGCCCAGCCCGACTCTTTACCAGGACGCACATCGCCCTGTCCAAATCATTGTTAGGTCCCCACCAACTAGGTGGGGAGCGGACACGCACCACGCAACCAACCACCTAACAAATTTGATAATTTTGATTGAATAAAAATTACAGGAAAAATTGTAATAGTAATAATTTTTTTTTTTCACTATCCTTGGGGTGCCTTCCATTACTTTTCTATTAAAAATTCTAACAGCCCGTCTCTCTCCAAAGAGAAAATTTATTCAAGTAAAAACTATAACTTCAAAGATACGGTATAAATATTAATATTTTTTCTATTTCTGCTTAAAATTGATATAAAGTTTAATCTATTCAAAAAGGTTCTATTTTATTGCAATAATTTTAACCTCGATTTAAGGTAGTTGTATCGTGACAATAGTAGCAAAAAGTTAATGCTAGAGTATATAGAACAGACAATAAAGATTCATAATTCATAAAAACGTCAAAAAAGTACTAAAGTTAACCCACTTTTTAGGTTAAATAAATGCGTTGTTGCCAGCTTGTTTTTAGTGTAAATTTTTCATTATTTATTCATTATTTTCTCAGAAACTGTGTTGTAACTATGAATTAAAATTTTCTTAAAAATGTATTAGTTATTATTTAATGTTGGTTTAGTTTTGGTAAGAAGAGTTTCTTAATTATAATTAAATATGTATGTAAACTTTCTGATATCCCGTATATTACAATATATAAGAGTATGAAAAACTCTATTTTTGAAATTTAATTTCTCCTGAACTATGTATGTTGTTCATAAATTTCGTTTTGCGACCAATCGATGAAGAAGTATTTAAATAATTATCTGTCTTTTTCAAAAAAAAAAACCTAAGAAAAACGCATATGGTGATACAACTACCTTAAAAAAATATTTTATCGATTTATCCTTTTTAGCACACCTTTGAAGTCGGTGTTTAAAAAAAATTCCTCCAATGTTCTTTTATTTTCTAAATAGAATCATCAGTTGCCTGGATATCTATTTGAATACTCTTTTTATTATAGAAAATTTAAAATGACACCTGCCAGAGTCTTGAGATATTAAATATGACATTGATGGATACGATGGATGTTTAGTGTGTGTTTGTGTAGAGGGGGCTGCAAGGGGTATGTGTGTGTGTGTCACAATCATATTCCATTTCTGCACCCTCCAACCAGCCAACCAACCAACCCTTTTGGGTCCGTTCTTGGAACGTTGCTTGTGCGTTTGTCAGAATGTTGTCTCCACACATTGTGTATAGGGTGATAAGTGTTGTCTGTATTTGTTTGTTATATACGAGATGGTGGTGGTGATGTTTGTATGACTCGTGTCGAGTTGATTGCCATTGTCCACAACTCAGTTAATATCAGAGAGATGGCGGACTCACAGTTGTTGAGAAAGAGCATTCGAATTTATATTATATAGATATAGATAGAATATGCTATTGATATCTGGAGAAGCGCTTTAAAATTAACAGAATAAATAAATGAATAACTTTTCGAATTAAATTGAAAGTTTCTTTTTGACGAGAGTAGCAGAATTTTTATCAATTAAAGAAGACAATAAAAGAGTGTGTTCCTCTGTAGGAGAAATAAATTGTTAAATTAATTTCTCTTTAAATGAATAACTTTTCATGTAAATGTAATTGTTTTAATTTTAATTGGAAAATGCTGGATATCTATGAATCTTAAACTTTTATCAAAAAAGTGGGTCAAGTAAACGTTCAAGCCAACAAAATTTTCTAGAGAATCAGATAAGGATCAAGTTTCTAAGATGAGTGGTTTTCATTTTATAAAGAAAAAACTGCGATTTTTTGAAAAAATTGATCATTTCCTGTCATGGAAAATGATAAATATTTATAAATCTAAGAGTTTTAACAAAAAGTAGTTCAAGTAAACTTCAAGGAAAAAATTCCTAGTGAATGAGATAGAAACCATGTTTCTAGAATGAGTAGTTTTCATTTTATAAAGGAAAAACTGCGATATTTTTGAAAAAATGAAGTTTTTCAAATCTTCATCCTCATTGCACACGGATTACCATTATCCAATTAAGATAAAACTTTATTTCAATTGTAGAAAATTTAATCTAGTTTAACAATATATAGAGTGGTCTTTGTCGAAAACTTTTTCCTTCATAGTCAAAATGGGGAAAAAATCGAAAAAAGTGCGAGTTTTTGGAGTGATCCGGGGAGCTTACATGAAGTCATAAACCTGGATTTTGTGCCTGAGCCCGAACGGGTTGCTCGGAAAAACCTAATAATGTAATTTGTAGGAAATTTTATGAACTTTTATTTGAAGATTATTTACGAAAAGTTGATAGTTTACGAGTTATAAGCGAAAAACCGCAAAAAAATGGAAATGTTCACCATTTTGTGCATTTTCTACAATGCTGTGACACGAAATTTTGGTGGGGAACTTAGATTTGGATTCAGAGTATTAATTACTACGGCATAGTTAGCGACCCGAGTTTTGGAAAAATTTTTACTTTTTTTCTTAATAAATGTGAGGCTGAGCGATTCTTTCATTAGAATCCGATCGATGAAAATGACTAAAAACGACGTGAATAGAATTATCTAGCTTCATCCTTTATAGCCAAATACAAGTCAAGACCTAGTTCAGCCTATTAAAGATTCAATTTTTAATTTATATATATTCTAGAATGGGCTTTTGATCTTGGATCAAAATTATACTCGTTGTTGAGAGAGCAAATATTTAATTGAACTTCAATCAAATTCAGACAATAATTTGAAAAAAAAAATACTTTTTCTAACTGTCGAACGTATTGGGTCGTGAAACAGCTTTTACTTTTTTCTTCATTTTTATCATTCAATAGAGAAATTAAATTCATAAAAAGAAATCGTCTTAGACAAGTTTGTTCTGTAACAAAAATTTTTGTATTTTAAATGCGGAGTACTGTTTAGATTTTGAGAACTCTAAGCCAGTCTTTCTCAACCTGTGTGCCGCGAGAGATTGTCAAATGTCCCGCGAGCGTTTTTGACAAATAATTAAAATTGCATGGGTTTTGAAATGGTATTTGTACTTTTTTTTTTATATTTAGGTGTGCCGCAAACGATTCCAGATATTTTTAGTTGAAACTTTCCCCAGAGATACTGTTATTTATTAATATCTTGATTGCCATATGGTATTTTATTTCATATGGTTAAACTGGTCGATAGATTCCCTATAACAATTCAACATGAAGTTCTGAACCTAGATAGCCCGAAAATCTTCAATTCTAAATACAAACATTTTGTTATCAGAACGAACTTTTTCCTAAGTTCGCTTCTCCTGCTATCGTATGTTTCGGAATTTAGACAGAGAGACACACAACAGATTGAAAAAAGCATTCTTTAAAAACTATTTTTATGAAAATCATAAGATGGTGGCATTCTATTTTTAATTATATGTCGGAAGGATTGTTTTTCAACCCCTCGGAATCGAACCCGAGTGCCAGTAACAGTAATCCGGGCCATCTGGCTCACCTGTGAGTGCGATCCTTTCTGACATCACAGGTGAGCCAGATGGCCTGGATATAATAGATGACACCATCTTATGATTTTCTAAGAAAACTTGAATCTATTGCCATAATCTTGCTGATCATACCAAATGGAAAGTCCAAAACTAGGTCATATAATAAGAAATTTAATTTATAATAAATACCAAATAAAATAAATAAAATTCTATTAACAAAACAGACTAGATGAAATATGATTCAATAACAATTTTCCACTCGTAACTAAATTCCAAAAGCTCTCCTTCTCGGGTAGGTATTAGTATTTGATGAAAAAATTCCTCAGGTTTCTCTTGTGGTCTCAGTTCGAAACCCGAACACGTGCCCGGGTTGTGCAAGTTATTGACTTACTGAAAAGCCACCACCCCTCGACGAACCCTTCACCCTGCTGGGTTCATGCTGGCGCTCTTAGCCAAGCGGCGGTCCCCAGGCCAGACCAAAGCAGACCACTCCACAGCCTCACCGATCATGTCGAATAATAATTAATTAAATACGCCTTTACATTTATATATATATATTTTTAATTAAAATGATGAGAGAAGGAGTTACACCAAAAAGGTGCAACTAAAGGCCTGGGTTGGTCCCTCCATCGTGAAAGAAGAAGAAAGAATTTTATGGGCCGGGCGGGGATCAAAGGTATCTGTGGATACGGGTCTTAAATAGCTGAAGGTTATAAGTCGCGGGAAAGATGGTGGCAGGGAACGAGTTCCAGTCTTTGGAGGTCATAGGGATAAAAGAGTTGGCGAAAGCGCTTGTTCGATTTTTTAACCGACTTCAAAAAAGGAGGAGGTTCTCTATTCGACTGAATTTTTTTTTTGTCTATGTTACCTCATATCTCCGCCAATTGTGAACCGATTTTGAAAAAAAAATTGCATTGGGTTCAGTCTACCTTCCGATTGGTCCCATTTTTTTCATAGGTATTAGACCTTTTTGTTAGGTTTGTTCAGGCCTAACTTATTTGTTTATTAACCGATTTTAATGATTCTTTTTTTATTGGAAAGGGGGTGATATGATCACTATTAATAAGATCAATAAAAAGAGAAAATAAAAATAATTTTTAAGAAAAAATAATTTTTAAGAAAAAATAAAAACCGACTTCAAAAAATTAAATGCAACAAATAAAATACACTAAAAGGTATAAAATAATTATTATCTTATTTAGTTACAACTAAACATTAATATTAACATGAAATTGCTTTTGAAGTCGGTGCCAAACAAACTATACCTATAAGCGAGCATACCCTCCAAACGTACTAAGTAAGATCCGTCGAGTGCGATTCATAAAAGGTATATGTTTGGCACCAACTTCAAAAAGTAATTCCATGTTAATATTTCGTCGTTTAGTTGTAACTAAATAAGATAATAATTATTTTATACCTTTTAGTGTATTTTTAACCGACTTCAAAAAAGGAGGAGGTTCTCTATTCGATTGAATTTTTTTTTTTTTTTTTTTTTTTTTTTTTTTTGTGCCTATGTTACCTCATATCTCCGCCAATTGTCAACCGATTTTGAAAATTTTTTTTTGCATTGGGTCCAGTCTAGCTTCCGATTGGTCCCATTTTTTTCGATTTTTTTTCATAGGTATTAGACCTTTTTTATTAGGTTTTATTAGGTTTGTTTAGACCTAACTCTCTTTGTTTATGAACCGATTTCGATGGTTCTTTTTTTATCCGAAAGGGGGTGTCTTAGGGATGGTGTCATATTAATTTGGTCAAGTTCTGATGATATAATCACTATTAATAACATCACTAAAAAGAGAAAAATAAAAATTTTAAGAAAAAAATAAAAACCGACTTCAAAAAATTAAATGCAACAAATATAAAAATACACTAAAAGGTATAAAATAATTATTATCTTATTTAGTTACAACTAAACGACGAAATATTAACACGAAATTACTTTTTGAAGTTGGTGCCAAACATATACCTTTTATGAATCGCACTCGACGGATCTTACTTAGTACGTTTGGCGGGTACGCTCGCTTATAGGTATAGTTTGTTTGGCACCGACTTTAAAAAGTAATTTCGTGTTAATATTTCGTCGTTTAGTTGTAACTAAATAAGATAATAATTATTTTATACCTTTTAGTGTATTTTTATATTTGTTGCATTTAATTTTTTGAAGTCGGTTTTTATTTTTTTCTTAAAAATTTTTATATTTGTTGCATTTAATTTTTTGAAGTCGGTTTTTATTTTTTTCTTAAAAATTATTTTATTTTTCTCTTTTTAGTGATGTTATTAATAGTGATCATATCATCAGAACTTGATCAAATTAATATGGCACCATCCCCAAGACACCCCCTATCGGATAAAAAAAGAACCATCGAAATCGGTTCATAAACAAAGAGGTTAGGTCTAAACAAACCTAATAAAAAAGGTCTAATACCTATGAAAAAAAAACGAAAAAAAATGGGACCAATCGGAAGCTAGACTGGACCCAATGCAAAAAAAAATTTCAAAATCGGTTGAGAATTGGCGGAGATATGAGGTAACATAGGCACAAAAAAAAAAAAAAAAAAAATTCAATCGAATAGAGAACCTCCTCCTTTTTTGAAGTCGGTTAAAAATAACCGACTTAAAATTAATGCCAATAAATATACTAAAGTAATTTTTAAGAAAAAAATAAAACCGACTTCAAAAATTAAGTGCAACAAATAAAAATACACTAAAAGGTATAAAATAATTATTATCTTATTTAGTTACAACTAAACGACGAAATATTAACACGAAATTACTTTTTAAAGTCGGTGCCAAACAAACTATACCTATAAGCGAGCGTACCCGCCAAACGTACTAAGTAAGATCCGTCGAGTGCGATTCATAAAAGGTATATGTTTGGCACCAACTTCAAAAAGTAATTTCGTGTTAATATTTCGTCGTTTAGTTGTAACTAAATAAGATAATAATTATTTTATACCTTTTAGTGTATTTTATTTGTTGCACTTAATTTTTTGAAGTCGGTTTTTATTTTTTTCTTAAAAATTTTTATTTTTCTCTTTTAGTGATGTTATTAATAGTGATTATATCATCAGAACTTGACCAAATTAATATGACACCATCCCTAAGACACCCCCTTTCGGATAAAAAAAGAACCATCGAAATCGGTTCATAAACAAAGAGGTTAGGTCTAAACAAACCTAAACAAACCTAATAAAAAAGGTCTAATACCTATGAAAAAATCGAAAAAAAAATGGGACCAATCGGAAGCTAGACTGGACCCAATGCAAAAAAAATTTTCAAAATCGGTTGACAATTGGCGGAGATATGAGGTAACATAGGCACAAAAAAAAAAATAAAAAAAAAAAAAAAAAAAAAAAATTCAATCGAATAGAGAACCTCCTCCTTTTTGAAGTCGGTTAAAAATAATTATTATCTCATTTAGTTACAACTAAACAACGAAATATTAACATGAAATTACTTGTGAAACATATACCTTTTATGAATCGCACTCGACTACGTTTACGCTTATTTAGGTTCCGGTGTATGTCGCAGTAAATTAGCTTTTTATACTAACAGCAGATGGTAAATGGAGCCACTGGGATGGCCAATCAGATGACAGGCACATTCAGTGGCTGTCATCTGATTGTCCACCCCAATGGCTCCATTTACCATCTACCTTGGTTAGTGGTAAAAAGCATTTACTTTGCTACATACAACCGGGCCTTAGTACGTTTGGTGGGTACGCTCGCTTATAGGTATAGTTTGTTTGGCACCGACTTCAAAAAGTAATTTCATGTTAATATTTTCGTAGTTTAGTTGTAACTAAATTTTATTTGTTGCATTTAATTTTTTTGAAGTCGGTTTTATTTTTTCTTAAAAATTATTTTTAATCCAATTTGACAGCGAAGGGGTGCTGAGCGTTCGAAAACAGCGTGTTTCTCGTAAAGAGGGCTTTAGGGGGATAATTGATATTAATATTGATAATTGATATTAATCTTATCATTTAATAAAGATGTCTTATAAATAATTATTTAAAGCAAAACGTTATAAATACAATTTAACTTCTATTTGAAATTGTTCACAGAGATGGTTTCACGTTGCCTTTCCATAGATTTGTTGAGACGCCTTGCATATTTGACAGAAGTGAAAATTGAGCTGATCTAAACCTGCGATTCGATCTCGAGTAAACTCGATCTGACCAAAAACATAAATGTGAAAAAGGTGCCAAGTTCGGTACAAACGGCTTGGCCGACAAAAGAGTTGAGATCTAAATGGAACCAAGTTCCATAGTACTTCCTTAAAGCATTGGTATAGGTATGTACATATGTACAACGTTCTACAATTAATTTAAAAAGAAAATTTGTTACGTTCTTTGATATTGAATTTATAACTTTGCAAGTTTAACGTGATGATATTTAATACAAGCTTAAAATTCAACTTTTCTATTTGTTAAATTTTATACTACAAACAATTTAGTTGGATATAAAACTTGACAAGTTATAAATTCAATATCAAAGAACCTAACAAAGTTTCTTTTAAATTAATTGAAGAACGTTGTGCATCCCTATAGCTATGATTTAAGGAACTGCTATGGAACTTGTCTCCTATTTAAATATCAACTCTTTTGTTTTGGTTGTACTCTAACTTGGGACCTTTTGAAAAGTTTTATCCGTTTATATATCTAAATAAATACATAGCAGTTAAATTTCATTGCTTCATTTTATGTACTGAAGAAGGGAAAGCTTCGATTTTTCGATTTCATCCTTTATTAATGTGTCAAGCTCTATGAGTATGCCATATTTCAGCATTTAAGGGTCATTGTATTTCCACTATATGTTAATTAAGCCTATGAATTTCACCCCTTCATTTCGGGCCCCGAAAAAGGGAAAGATTCCGTTTTTCAATTCCCTACTTTATTAATATGCCAAGCTTTATCAGTATGCCAAATTTCAGCTTTATAGCTTGATTGTATTTCCAGTACCTATATGTTAAATTAAGCCTATAAATTTAACATTTTCATTTTAGGTCCTGAAGAAGGGAAAGTTTCACTTTTTCGATTTTTTTTCCTGCCAAATTTCAGCATTCTATGATTAGCGGAAATACTCTAGGTTTTTGATATGTTTAAAATGGCACTTTTCAGAGTTTAATAACTCAAGAACTATACTAGGTTTATTAATGAAATTTGGGATTCTAGGTGTTCCAGTGGGCCTTATTAGACATCTAAAATTTCAAGTGTGTAGGTCTAATAAGCTTTTTGAGTTATAGGGGGGTTGAAATTAGCTCGAAATGGTTCGTGTAAATATATATGTTACATGGCCTTTTTTTCCGAATCTACTTGGCTGACACACTGCCGTGTGTCTTGATTAGAAGTCAAACGCCTTAGCCACTTCACTATCGGGGCCTCAAGTATAATTTGTTTTCTAATTTACTATACATTTATAGGCTAATCTATATATATAAAATGGAAAAGTATGTATATATGTTTGTATGATCCAAACGTTCTGATTGGCCAGTGCATAGCCAATGGCAAAGCGTTAAATTATTAGAACGATTCTGATTGGTCAGATAGCGATCGTAGGTTAACCAATGCGTTAAATAAATATTAAAAAATTTTTTTGGCCATCTCGAGACGCTGCCCGCCAGGAGGGCTTATGTGCAAAAGGCTTGCCTGAAGTAGCTAGTAATACATAATACACGATCCATTTGATATATACGAGTATTCATATCACCCGTGAAATTTAGTAATTTAAAGTATTGTCTGTTCTATTAGGTTATGTTAAGTTATGCTATGTTGTTCTGTTGGGTTAGGTTGAGTTCGCCCTTATGCTGCTTGTGGCGACTCAAGCCCCTCCTCGCACCCTATTTTACTCTGCGGGTAAAAATAATCTAAAACAATAGAATATTGTGGGTCAAAATGTTAATTTCTATCATTTGTTATCTTTCTAAAACGACTCAATGTCAAAATTAATTATATTTTTAAAAACCAAAATAACCTCTTCTAAAAAGTACAAAATTATTTAATAAACATAAAGTTTTTACATTATAAATTTTTTACTTAATTTCGACAAAGTGCACTCACGCTTTTCAATTAAGTATTACATTACTATTTGTACTTTTTAGAAGCGTATTTTTTTGTTTTTTTAAAATATAATTTTTTTTATTAAACCAATTATTTTCCATGAATTAATGTATACATTGTATTTTAGTCTTCAACTCCGGAGATTACTTCTCCATGATTGAGTGTCCTTGATCATCTTCTTAGTCCTTGTTTTTAATAAGAGGAAAAAGCTAATTAAATAAAAAAAACCTCTTTTCCGATAATTATTTCAATTCCATTATTCTCCAAATCCCATCATTTCTTTCCCTCATATTTTTTTTTTTTTTTTTTATAAATTTTATTAAACCAATTATTTTACATTAATTAATGTATACATTGTATTTTTGCTTCGATTCCGGAGATTACTTCTCCACCATCGAGTGTCCTTATTCATCTTTAGTCCTTGTTTTTAATAAGAGGAAAAATCTAATTAGATAAAAAAACCTCTTTTCCGATAATTATTTCAATTCCATTATTCCCCAATCAAGTCGATTGGTTATCCGATCTCTCATCCATCCATTCCCATATTTTTTTTTTACTTTTTATTCTTACTTATTTTTATAGAGAAAAATTTGCGGAATTTATCAGAATAAAATGTATTTATTTTTATTATTTGTATATATATGTAATTTCATTTAAATTGAGTAGATAAACAATTATTTTTATAGAGAAATGTTTGCGAAATTTAACAGAACAAAAGTCACATTGATACATAGATTAATACATACATACATACATACATACAGTTGAAGCTAATATAAAGGGTGTAAAAGTAAAAATATTTTGTTGTCCGATTATGACTGTTCATTCCAAAAATAAAACAAAAAGGCCATTAGAAACAGATAAATAAAAAAAAATGAAAACATGACATATTTATGCCTAAGCAAAAGATAAATGATAAATAAAAACACAATTGAGGGAAAATTGAAAAACTCGAGTCACTTTCAGCAAAATTATAGTTATTTGACAATTCTTCATCAGCAAAATTTAGCTCTTTTGACCAAACTCAACAAAATTTCTTGCATATTCAGAACCCCTAGAAGGCTGAAATGCAAAAACTAACCAAATTTTCTATACATAGTTTGGTCTGAAAGGGCTAGAATTTTCATTTTTGACCCTTCACCCTCCCCATTTTGGGTGGTTAGTTTTTGCATTTCTAGGCTTCTGGGGGTCCACTTAATATGTATACAAAATTTAGTTGAGCTTGGTCGAAAAGGCCAGAATTTTCATTTTTGACCCGCCCCCTCTTTTTTGTCTGATAATGTTTAAAACACAATAAAAAAAAATTATTTTATGTTCTTTACAAAAATATATTCAGTTTTTTTCTAGTTAAATTTTTTTTCATTTTTTTATACCTCTTCAAAATATGGTAGATCTTTATGCCCACACTGTATAAAGAATGCACTGTATTGGTTTTTTTATTGTAACCTACACTGTAACGTTTACTCACCCTGCTGTCAATTATTGATTTATCTACTTACAGATTAGGGGTATTTCTAATTTACAAACTTTCTCCAACCTTGAAAGTTCACATCCTATTCCATTTTAAGCTTTGTAGCTTCCGTGTATGTCTTGTTCAGTTTAACACTTTATTAGGACTTTATGTTTATTGAGCCTTCTGCCTTGGAATGTTGAAAGCGTCCGATTCCTTTATAGTACATGTCGGAATTTAATCAACATGTAGCAATGTTATTTTTGAATGGATAACTAACACTGTCTGTTTTTGGTTGCTACAGCTATTTCATTCCCTAGAGCCCAAAGAGGGGAAATTGAAAGTTATTTAATCTTCGCCAGAACTCACTGGTCTATGTATCCTTTAGATACTTCTAAAAATAGCGATAGTTAATGCGATTTCAGCAAGTTATTCATAAATTTACCTAAAACATTCCCACAAATTATATTCATCTTGAAACTTTAAAATACATATAAAAGTGAATTGATTAAGATTTTCCATGAACATTGTACCTAATAAAATACAAGAAATGGTGGATTGATGGAAAAGGGAAGCTCAAGGATGATGAAAGCAGTGGCGTATAAATAAATAAATCTTTATTACTCGACCTGCTTAGAGGCACCTGGCTAGGTCAACAAAACATCAATACAAATTAACTACAGAAATTAATAAACATAAATACAAATCAATTAAAATTATCCCGACATTTGCCATAAGTTGTTAAGGAAACCTGGTCAAAACCTTAACAAGGATAGTATGACCTCTCTCACCTCAGCTAATCTCTGCTTGTGAGAACTTAATAAAATTTTGCACAACTCTAGGACATTAGGACTTGACAAAATTTATAATTGCTTTAATCATAGGGGACAGAGGACTATAATCCCAAGTAGTAACAGACAGACTGTTCCACAAATCAATGCCAGATCCTACAAATGAATGTAAACCGATATTTTTTAAGAATCTTGGCTTACGAATCTTTTTTCTATGATCAGCTCTACCTAAATAACTTGGATCCTGAAATCTAGTTCGTTATTTCCTCCCCAACTCCTAAAACACTTATACGCTTTGAAAATTCAGAAAAATTTTATGTGTGTGTAGTGGGGGGGGGGGGGGTCAATCCACAAGCAAAATATTTAGTGGGATTTTTTTTATTAAAACAAATATTCCAGTTAAATAGTGTTTTTACCCGGAAAGTTTTGGGGTAGTTGTAATTTCTTCGATCCTTTATGTTTTTGGGTGTACTGAATCCGAATTTTGACAGAAATTTCGTCAATGAAAATGCTGGATATCTATAAATCTAAGAGTTTTAACAAAAGAGTGGTCCAACTAAACGTTCAAGTCAACAAAATTTCCTAGAGAATGAGATAGAAATCAATTTTCTACGATGAGTGCTTTTCATTTTATGAAGAAAAAACTGCGATTTTTTTGCAAAGATTGCATTTTTTAAAACTTCAATTTTTTGCAAAAAATTGCAACTTTAACCTCATTGCGGAACGGGTTACCATTATCCACTTATGAGAAACTTTGTGTGAATTGTAACAAATTTAATCTAGTTTAAGAATGTATATAATGGTCTTTGTCGCAAAAGTGCTCTTTCATGGTCAAAATGGGAGAAAAATCAAAAAAATTGCGAATTTTTGTGATTTGCGGAAACAGAAAAAATACGCCAATTATCAACTAGCGCTTTGAGCCTGAACAGTTGGTCAGAGAAAAACCTAAATAATGAAATTTGTAGGAAATTTTATGGTCTTTCATTTTGAAAAGGAAGGCTATTTACGGAAAGTTGAGAGTTTTTGAGATATAAGCAAAAAACAAACGCCAAAAAATCAGATCTCGTCTACAATACCATATGTATATGATATAAGACCAATAATAATTGTATATATATATATGGTATAAAGAGATTCTTTTGTTGTTAATGGTGAACTATAATACCTAACAATGTTAAAGGATAGGCTAAGGGGATGGTCACAAGCTTTCATCGTTAACCATTTTAAGCTCTAGAGAAGGAAGGAAGATTTTCTGAAACGTCTTTTTTACCATAAAGATGGAAATTCCAATAAATTATTTTATTCGTAATTTGTAGTTGTCATTATTTTTGGGCTACCTTTCCATCAATTCACCATTGAATTATACCAGTCCTTCGCCAAAAGAAAATTCTTGAAATAATGGACATTTTTTTGAAATTTATACAGGCCAAAAAAAGGTGTAGACACCTACGTCGGATTCTACGATTCAAAATGAACCAAAAAATGGAGATGTTTTCATTTTTCTTTTGTCCGCCATTTTGTTTTAATTTTTTTAAAAGAAAATGTATATTTCAAGATCAGATTGAGTAAAATTTTTAATATTTTGGTATATACTCGTATGTTTGAGCTATATATGACTCTATTAGTAGTAGGTAAGTTAGTAATTTAGTTTATTAATTTTGTTTATTGGGCCTCCGAGGAGCGAGCCGCCTCTTACAAAGACAAAAGAGCATTAGACAAATTTATTTACACATCTTTCACACTTTCAGCTTCAGAACAAATTAATTCAGATTCAGAGCGGGTGGCTGAGAGAGCCAGGATTAATCCTGGCTTACATTTTCACATTTCTTTTCTTTTTTATTCACAAAAAATAATCATACTCCACCAGCTCTATATGTTCTTCTGCCGAAAGTGTAAAAATTAAGGAGAGATCCCCTCATCGCCCTATATGTCAAATCGTTTATTGTTTTTTGGGATATACCCAGGGCGATGAGGGACTCCACCGCTTTATGCTACCACACTCCCTTCCACGAGAGTGGGATGGCCTCGACCCTGACCGAGCTCGCCCGACGCCAAATCGCTCCGCAATATTATCCACAAGACTGGAGTTGCCCCTATATTTTTCTATTTTGTTTCGGTGGGCAACACCCAGTCCTGCAAGCGCGGAGACGATCTGGACGTCCAAAACCCACACCACCCCCGCCGCATCCTTCGCCACGATGTCTGCCTTTCTATTGCCCGCCGAGCTGGAGTACAAGTACTCCAACTCGACACGCATTCCCTTTTTGATCAAATCGTCGGCCAGACATCGTACCACGTCATGCCTCTTATAGTGTAAATTTCAACACTGAGACCAAGTCAATTTTTCAATCCTTAGTCATTACAGTAAACCGTCTTATTTGTCGATAATCTCGTAGATCAAAGGTTATTTTACTATCATTTTACTATAAATCAATTCTAATTACTGAGTTAATTCTTTCCTCATTAAATATTTATTTATTTTTAAATATTATAACCAATAATGAATAATAATTAATTTTTCTGTTTTTTTTAGATGCTGTGTGGGTAAACCACGCTCTGGAGCATCAGATCTCCCTACAAGAAACGTAAGTATTCTAAAAATATATATATATATTTTAATACATTTTTACCAGTTATGAAGACGTTCTGAAGACGAAATAAGATAATTAATATTAATTTCATTAAATTAAATTTCACTTGATCAAATAATGTGCAATTGAACTTATCGACTGAGAAAGGCTATGTCTAATATAAATTTCAAAATGCTTTTAGGGAATTTCCTGTGGTATTCGGGTCATTCCGTAACGAATGGAGACCACGACAAAGAACCACATGCTCTTTATTAATAGTAAAGCAATTTATTCTTTAGATCAGTGGTGCTCAATCGTTTTATTTACATTTGCGATCCTACATTCGCTCCGAGCATAACCGCGCTTAGCGCCATCCATGGCCAAAAAAACAACTTCAGCTACAATAATAGTCTATAAAAGCAATATACATTTACAAAAAATAATTAATTTTATAAAAAATACAATATTTAAAAGTTAAAATAATCATAGATTTCCGCAATAAATAAATTTGTTAAAAAACAATTAAAATAATAGCTTGAAAAATTTAATTTAAGGAGGTAGATTGTACCTGAAGTTCTTAAAAGTGTCACCTATGGCGCTGCTTCTGTTGCGCACGGAGCAATACTCATTCTGAAATTTTACGCATCCTTTTATTTATTATTACCCAATTATAATCACATATAATAATAGAAGTCATTTTACCACATACGATATTCATATCGTTATAGTATAGGTATTTCAGTAAATATAGATATACAAGCTTTTCGTGCGTGCCTTCGCCACGCCCTCGAAGCTCGGCCCTCCGGGCTGGTTTCGGTCCAAAAATTTTATTCCTCTTAAAAAACCACACTCCAAATGTATACCTGTAAACTCCCGAAAATACATATTCTCTTAAAAGTTTCACCTCATTTTCGTCCTGACACAGCTACAGAAATGAGGCTCTAGATATGAATCTGGTAGTATTTTTTTTTTCTATAATCTACAGCATTGTGATATTTTTTGTGTGGAAATATGTAGATTTATTTAAATAAGTGGGATCGTGTGAGGAGGAGAATTATATTATATCATTTTTTTTAAATTTGGGATCGATAATCGATATAAGGCTCCAAATATTTAAAAGAGATCAATCAGGTGTTGTTTGTATGACAGGCTGCTCCCTCCAGTATTGCCATGAGAAACTCGGACATGCGTGTCTTAAGTCGTTCAATTTTGTAAAAATCAAAAAATAAGAATAACAAAATTTAGATTTTTAATAAATTATAAAAAAGTGGCAAATTTTTAAAAAATAAACAAATAATATATAAAATATAAATCAAATAAGATGTGATTAATTTCTTTTTCTGTGCGCAAAGAAAAGCGAATTGAATATTTAATTTTTGAGTGGTGAGGGGGGGGGATAATTATCAATAAATTTAATGTTTCTTAATTTAAAATCAATTGGAGTCTTTCATTTCAAAATTCGAGTTTCAATTACAATTATATTTCAAATTTGCCGCAAAGACGGCATCAGCGCTCCCTGACGGCAGCATTACGTCAGCGTTGCGGCAAATTAATCTAGATAAATATATATAGTATGATTTGATTATTAGATTTTTGAAAAAGCTACGTTTTAAATATTTAAAATACATTATAAACCAATTTTTTTAAAATTGAATAAATATGCTGTACTTGCATGGAATTCATAATTTCTTCCATGATTAGCATAATATGCCGTAAATTCTTTTCGAGATCTAAAAACGTGACTGATATTTTGTTTTTATTGCAGTTAATTTAAAAAAAAAAAAACTACTTTCACACAAATAAGTTGAAGCAAATTGTATTAAAGTTTTTAACGAGGGTTGAACCGTGATTTGAATTAGGTGTACACCATCTGTGGAATTATTTGGAATTACTTTGGAATTCATTAGATAATCTATTGTCATCTATTGTCTTCTACTTGAAAATGAAAGTGGAAATGGAAGTAGGTGTACACAATTTTAGGTTGCGGTTCACCCCTCGGTTTTTAATATGTCTTTTTCTCAAATTCTGATAACTCATTGGCAATTGAAAACCAAATTTTTTGATGAATTGACGATTAAATATGAATTCATAAAGTTTCGTACTAAGAAATATTAAAAAGTTGTTCCTTTTCTTTTATGGAAATATTCGTCGAATTGATGCAAAAATGGTGAAATCAGGGTGTTAAGGACTAGAAAAATGCCATACATAAAAAATTCCGAAAGTTTTAGTTGCTCCAATTAAAAATTTATTATCAAACACGAGAATTTCTCAAAATGTTCACGACCTCCGAAAATACGATTTCCACACTAAATTTTAAAACAATTAAAATAAGCTGAGGTGTTCTGATGTGGCCATCCACTTGACTTTACCATACAACCTGGCCCCTCACTTATATTTAATATTTAAAAAAAATATGTATAATCATGTAGGGGGGTTAGTTTTTGCATTTTTAGACTTCTGGGGGTCCACTGATTATGTATACAAAATTTGGTTGAGTTTGGTAAATGGCCAAGATTTTCATTTTTTGACCCTCCGCCCCCCCCCATTTTGGGCGGTTATCTTTTGCATTTTTAGACTTCTGCGGGTCTACTGATTATGTATACAAAATTTGGTTGAGTTTGCTCAAACGACCTAGATTTTTAATTTTTAGCCCCCCTCGGACCCCCTTAATTTTGGGTCGATATGCACCAAAATTTAATCAGCTCTTAATCTCAATGAACCAAAACTACGTATGAAATTTGGTTTCGATATTAACACTAGTTTTTGAGCTAGCTCGTCCACAAATTTGGTAACGCACAGACTAACTAACTAACAGACATTTTGACAAAACAATTATTATCTCAAAAAATATAATTTTTTCGATGTTTACTTATTAGAGCTTTTTTGTAGACCGAAATGCCATGGTTTCGCTCAATTTTTTTAATCGAAATACTTTCAGCCGTTTTTTAGATATTTTGAAAAAAAGAAGGAAAAAAACCACTTTTTTCATGCACGATTACAATACCCTGTATGGCAAAGTAAAAGTAGAATTATTAATCTTTTTGGTTTGTGAACGCGGATTTTACGAAATATATAAAATTAATTGTCGCATGTAAAATCAAGCGAATTCACTCGGACATCTTTTTGAAGACATTTTTCTGGGAAAACAATTCTATTTCTGCTATAAGAATAATAAATTTAGCTACATTTCCTTTTAACTAGTACCTCTTATTTTCGCTAATAAATGCTATTGTACACTTTCATTAAATATTATATAAAGCTGAGCTTGAAAGTTAAATCAATCGTATTAGAACTAAAAGACTTCAAAAAGTTCAATTCGAGAAGTAGGATGCCAATAATTAATTTATTCCCTATAAATAAAAGAAATAAAATGAAAATCAGTCACATTGATTTAATTTTAAAATATCAAAATGGCAACTAGTCCAGACAAATTGTGTTTTTATCAGGAAAGTTTTGGAGTAGTTCTGATTTTTTGCATATATTTTTTGGGGTGCTGAATCCAAATCTGACTGATCTCCCACCAAAGTTTTGTTACGCAACATTGTAGAAAATGCAAAAAATGTGAAAATTTCCATTTTTTGACGGTTTTTCACTTACAACTCGAAAACTATCAATTTTCTGTTAATAACCTTCCTATTCAAAATGAAAGTTCATAAAATTTTCTACAAATTTCATTATTAGGGTTTTTTCTCCGACCAACCGTTCGGACTCAAGCGCAAAATCCATGTTTTCGATCACTACGATCACGGCAGCCCCCTCGGATCACCCAAAAAGTCACAGTTTTTTCGATATTTTCCCATTTTGACTATGAAGGAACACTTTTTCGACAAAAAGACCACTCTAAACATTTTTAAACTAGATTACATTTGCTACAATCCAAAAAAAGTATCATTTTAATTGGATAAATGGTAACCCGTGTCGCAATGAAGTTGACGTTTTGAAAAACTGCAATTTTTTGCAAAAAATCGTAATTTTTCCTTCATAAAATGAAAATCACTCATCCTAGAAACTTGATTCCTGTCTCATTCTCTAGAAAATTTTATTGACTTAAACGTTTACTTGTACTACTTTTTTGATAAAATTCTTACATTTATAGATATCCAACATTTTCCATGACAGGATATGATCCGAATCCTCAGAAGTGTCATGGAATTAGTAAAATCCCCATTTTCAAAATAATACAAAAGGGAATAATTCAAAGTACCTAGACAATAATTTATTTAAATAATAAACATATTTTTTTTTAAAGATACTAATTTTGGTTATACAAAACATTTATCTATTTAAGACCAACAAATCCAAACCAAAAGAGCAGCCTAGTTATTAATTTGAGCATTTTTATTTTTTGAATATAATGTAAAGTGACCACATTTTCATTGAGACAAAGCGGGACAAATGGGATGAAATGAGAATTACAATTTAGTTATATATATTTTATTGTGTACATTCATATACTTGTACAAAAATGTATTTATTATTAATTATTGGTAACTATAAAAATATTTGTAAAAAAATAATAATTTGAACATCATGATTTTTAAACAAATTAAATTTTTTATTTAAAAAAAATTATGATTTTCTTTCACGGTCATATTTTTGATCCGATGAGTGAATACCTACTTTGCAATAGATTCGGATCATTTATTAAAATGTCGTGAAATATTTCACATGAATTGGTCGAATTATATTTTACACTCAATATAGATTTTAAAATGTTAATGTTCAACTGCGTTTTTTCAGTTATCCATATTTTATTGATACTAGAAAAAACACGTTCCGTTGGTGCATTTGTTCATGGAAGGGAGAGAGCGAATTCTACAATTTTCAAAATATTTTGATAAGGAATATTATTCTGTTTAAAATGAAGGAATAACTCCGTCCATTTTTTGTCTGTTTCCAAATTTGCAGACAACCAACATTTAATTTTTTCATCTGTAACATATATTTTTACCAATGCCACCTCTGTTCAAAATTTCCACAATTTTTCACCATATTCAAATCGGTAACTTCGACAACGCACGCGGACCCCATTTGCAACTCCACTCCCCACAACCATTTTTGATCTCGAAACCCTGGGTAATGCGGCCACTCGTTCTTATACTCTCAACCACCAAAAGGTAAACATCTCTTAGAATTACTCTATGTGTGTTATTCGCTAAACTTGTATGGGCCTGAAAGGTAAGAATATTCTGATAGCTAAAATTCATATCCTATACGTGTTCATATCTTTAATTATTTGTCTCTTTTATCCTGAAAGGTGCTTCAATGTATATGTTTTGATCGTCCGCTCTCTTGACGAAGCACAAAACATATACAAACACTTGCCCAAAACCCCTTGCGGCAATGCCACTGAAAGGTCCTTCGCGACTAGGTCCAGAAACCACTCAAGGTTTTTCTTCAACATAACTAAGCCACGCTTAGCCAAATGTATGTTTTGTTCACCCGAATCGCTTGGCAAACAACAACATATATATATATTCCCTTGCCCACCCAGGCGGCAAGAAACCAACCTTTTTCTTTCTGAACAGCTTCAGAAAAGGGCATTTTAGCGCTCCATCTTGAGCAGCGCCCGCAGCCCACACACGGCGTATTCAATTTTACGCAAGGCATCGCGGAACGGGAACCAGGCTCCAATAATGGCCTGTACCTTTCCTAAACACTCTTCTTAATCAATCCACCACACTCCACAATATCCAAACCTTCCCCTTTGTTAATTACTGAATAAATTTTATATAAAAGTTAAATTGTTTTACCTTTTTATTTCATACAATTTTGAAGAGAACTAACCCTTGTCTTCCCTCCACTTTTTCTTTACAGGATATCATATATGCATAACATTAATTAACTAGATGATCAAACCAGCCAATATCGAAACACATTTTTTAATACTTAAAGTTAGATACCAGCTGCCTTGAGGCCTTACAACCCTCATAACAAAAGGGCCCGATAACTTAAAAACAACCTCATCAAAAAGATCATTTTCGCAAATATTATTTTTCGGAAAATGGTTACTAATATATTCAAAAGATTTTTCCTATAATTAATTTTGTCCCCTTCAATAATTTTCACAGCATTGTGAAATAATGTAGCTTGGTTGTGGATGAACTAAAGCCAAATTTATGATGTGTCATTTTCAAAAAAGAGCTGCTTCTTGGACATTTATCTTGTGATAAAAAGTATGATTTTAATGGTTCGTATATTTTTAAAATATCTTGGCTGGTAAAAGAGCTAGCCATCGTGTTTTGCTGTAACCAAGAATTCTTTTATATTCGATTTCTGCGCTTTCACAAAAATCCTTCAAACTTTTAACACGCACAGTATATATAATAATACATTTTTCCAATAATATTTTCAACATCAACTGGAAGTAAGTCAGATGCTGTTTGAATAGTATTATGTAGAATGTGCGCTGCACAACCTACTCCAATAATTTTTTATTTCTTTATATTCACCATAATACCTAATAAATAATAGGTAATATATTTTTACAGTACATTTAAAATAAGAAAGACAGATATTTCCTAAAAAGCGGGACATTTTTAAAAATCAGTGGGATGTTGTGCCGTCGAGAATTTTTTCCTTAAATAAATATAATTATTCTTAAGGGTAATATTTTGGCAGTCGGCATCCCTTTTTATTTTTCGAACTTTACAATAGGGAAGGGTCTTTACGATTGCATTTCTGGCGAGTCGTAAATAAATGTCAAATGGCTTTTAGCCCCCAGATGGCGATTGTAAATGTCATTTTTGCGTGGGAAAATTCTAGAGAGTAAGTTTCTAGAAATGGGAGGAATGATTTTAAGATACGCCCCGCTAATTAAGAATTTGGCCTATGAGAAGTAATCTTAAAATTTCGATTCTTCAAGCAGTCTTGAGTCAGTCAGAGAGTTGGCAGTTCTAATCTGAAGCCCTCTTGGGGGCAGTCAGTTGTCAATTGGAGTTGAGAGACGAGTTTTAAGCTCTCCAGCCATCAGCATGGAGAAATGTATTAATTATAAAATAACTAATAAAAATAATCAATATTAAATAATGCTCTTTCCTTCTCTACTTCAATTACGATCAAATCAGCATCAGGCCTGAAACAGGTCGAATCGCTTGGGCACGTTACCAGACCATTCACGGGGAACTTCTTCGAGATAAATCAACAAATCGCCAACCTTTCTCTGGTCAAGAAGGGTTGCAACCAAAAACTTAAAGTGTTGTCGTAACAGGGACGCGGGGCAGTCCACCAAAAAGCGGGACGTGTGGTCACTTTAATATAATGCTAATTTTCAACCCCCTCCCCCCCTCAGAAAATCAAATTACGCATTCTTCGTCCTAACCCCCCTTGTGGGCACTTCTGCAAAATGAGTTCGATCTCGCTTAAAATTCTATCATTCTTTCCACTCAAAATAATATTTATGTATAAAGGATTTAACACCGAGAATATAGAAGTTGATAAAAATAATATACTTACTTATATCTATTTCAAAATAATTCCATTTTAAGTTATGCCTAAGCAAGTGTTAAATAATCTCTTCTGAGATAAAAGAGACAACTTGAGAGAGTTTAGGATTTTTTTCCTCTTTCATTCTCTCTTTATCTTTCTCTGTATTTCCTTTTTTTTCAAGTTAAAAGCCTTTGGCAGAAGCCGCAAATAAGCAACCACGATCATCTCCTTTCAACTTTTCAACTTGCCAAGTCAAACTCAAGTTGAATTTTCATACCACCCCCCACCCCCACCCCCCACCCCCCACCCCCCACCACCCACCACCCACCACTTTCTCTATCTCTCTTTCACTTGTTTCGAAATGTTTGTTTGATTCCTTCAGTTCAAGTCTTGCTTCACGAACGACAAACCAAATAAGCAGATGGAGTTATTATTATTTTTTTTGCTTTTGCCTTAAGCAATAACTAAGTCCCAAAGAGAGAAGATAGATTTTAATATTGCAAGAAATGGAGAAGTATTTCTTATCTAAATACGAAATATCAATTTAACGAGAAATTCAAATGATCCTTTGTTGATACTTTGAAAGCAACAAAACTATTCTTTTGATTTAAGTTATCTTGCATATGAAATACGCCGTCTTAGTGAGGTTCTTATTTTGGATATTTTCGAATCTTTACGCTGACAGAGGCTCATATGATTCGAAATAAATAAAAAAAAATATCCCCCATGTTTCAAGTCTCTATCTCAATTTTAACCTGTGTCACACAGCGATGCAAATTTCCCATCTAAATAACATGGGGTTTTTGGCATTAAACGATAAATTTTTATTCCGGCCAAAGTATTTTTTCAAAAAATTTTAAACTCTGTAGACTTTATCTTTATAATAGGAGCTATCCTTCAAAATTTTTACAGATTTTTAACTATTATAATTTTAGAATTACATCTAGATAAAATATTGCTATATCTTACTGTTAGTAAGTTATAGACTCCAAAATTATAATAGCTAAAAATCTGTAAAAAATTCTCATCGGATAGCTAATATTATAAGGATATAAAGTTTACAAAATTTCAAATTTTTTGAACCATACTTTGGCCGGAATAAAAAATTGATCAAGTTTAAGGAAAGCGGTGTTGGTTTATAGTGAAACATATTAAACACAGGAATTATTTAACGGATTATAGTGGTGTTTCACAAAGTGGAAATAAAATTAAAAAAATTAAAAAATATTTTAAATTATTTTGGAGATTTTTTATTTATCTCTATACATATTTCGGGCTATGAACCCTTCATTAGGAGGTTTAACAGAAAACTGAATATAAAATTTTTACATTGTATTGATATTATAGTCTGGTGGTTAATATTTTAGTACAGGGCGAGTGGGGGGGGGGGGGTGAGCCAATGGGCGTTGAAAGAATTTGTGTGTTTGAATTTAGAGGTACGTGGAGGGAGAAGCTTGGTATTGAACAAATTGTCTGGACAAAGTCCATACATATCAGATAGGATGTCTATTTTCGAAATTTATTTGTAAAGGATTCTAGAAATACCTATTAAAGGAATTTGTGTAAAGGATTTAGACTATATAAATTTAGACAAAAGAAGATATAGAAAGTAAATCAAAGGGGAGAAAAGAGGAACAAATATTTAGTAAAGAATGGATTTCGGTTAAATTAGATTTATTAATAGGTTAAATTAGGTTTATTAATAAATCTAATTTAACCGAAATTCATTCTTTACTAAATATTTGTTCCTCTTTCTCCCCTTTGAATTAACTTTCTATATCTTCTTTGTCTAAATTTATATAGTCTAAATCCTTTACACAAATTCCTTTAATAGGTATTTCTAGAATCCTTTACAAATAAATTTCTGAAAATAGACATCCTATCTGATATGTATGGACTTTGACCAAACAATGTGTTCAATGCCTCAGCTTCTCCCCGCCGTGTACCTCCAAGATTCAACACACACAAATTCTTTCAACGCCCATTGACCCCCCCCACTCGCCCTGTACTAAAATATTAACCACCTTGAATTATTTTAATGTTATAATTTTTATTTACTTATAGATAGTTTTTTCATGTAAATTCCAATTAATTCAATAAATAATATACATTTATAAAACTAGATTTGAGCATCTTTTTTTTTTGAAAATAGTTTGAATGTTTTTCAAAAAACAGCTCGAGTTTACAGATTAACCAATGTTTTTTAAAAGAGAAAGTATTCAATCTTTGGGACAAATTCTAAGATTCTAGCAAAATATTATTAAAATTTCGATATCGGGGGATTCATCCCCTCGGGAGTCGACCTGAGAACTAACATGCTTTCCGGACAGACAGTCCAATCAGCTCAGACCTCTAGACCAAAAACCTCTCGCCGATAGTAATCTTTATATTTCAAGTATTTAGTTTACCAGTACAATACTTGTAGTTACACTGTTAAAAAATGTAAATTTACTATATGTTTTTGCAGTGAGCATGTTGGATTCTTAGGTTCGACTCCTGAAGGGATGAATCCCTCTGAAATCGCAATTTAATGATATTTCTACTAAAATCTTAGAATTTGTCCATAAGATAGAATTCTTTCTTTAATATACATTTATCTTGCTTTTTCAGAATGTAGGGGTAATAGCGACCTACTCAAAAATATTTTGGGGTAATGGCTAAAAAAGTTCCCCGACCTCTGTAAAGGACTAATGAAAAGGGAAAAGCTCTCGAAACTATAGTCTCGTTATAAATAAAATTTATAATTCCAGCAGAAGACACACTCTTTTATTATCTCCTTCAATTTATAAAAAATATGCTACTCTCGGCAAAAAACTTTCAATTTTCAAGTATATATTGTTATTCTATTTTTTTTTAACAAAAATTTAGTTAATTAAGCTTTTAGAAATTATTTCTTATTTCTTCACGTCTTACTTGCTTTTGATGTGTCTAACTTTTTCACTATAGAGCCGGTGATAGATCCTCAGGCTGATTTACTTGTCGCAGGCATAAACCAGCATTTCTCAAAAAAATTACCCTTGAATAACCATTAAATTTTAATTCTCTTATGTGTATCCCTACCAAAATTTTTTGAAATATCGCAGAAGAGACCTATAAATTTTTCTTCGAATGGGCCTGCAAATATAATACATAGTTTCAAAGAAAAAAATCAATTATTTAAAAATAATAAATATTATAGATTTTTAATTAAAAATAATAAATGAATACATTTATTTTATAAAATCAATCTCAAAATGATTATTATAAAAATCCGAGGGGTGACCCGCGATTGGAATTAAGTGTACACCGTCTTTGAAATTATTTGGAATTACTTTGGAATTCATCAGATAATCTATTGTCATTTATTGTCTTCTACTTGGAAATGAAAGTGGAAGTGGAAGTAGGTGTACAAGATTTTAGCTCGCGGTTTCACCCCTCGCAAAAACCCAAACGTTTCGGAAGAAATTCACCCTTTATCAATGGATATTGGGAAAAATAATTGCTTTAATAAAAAGAAAGTGGCAAAAGCCTCACCTGCTAAAATTCAACCTGAATAATATTACAATTTATAACTTTGTTTGAGACCATGAGTTCCGTATAGTCTTTACCCTAGGACTCTTTGAAATCGCGCTTGCCGCGAGACCGTTTCCAAAACGTTACCCATGCTTTGCATTGGATAAAGTAAAAAAGTAAAATCACATTAATAAAATGGAACTGAGCCAGCAAATCGGGAAAATTCGAATGTTTATATCAGGGGTGGCCACTAACCTTAACTTTGGGACCCGCAAATTTATAAAACTGTTTCAAAGCGCGCCACATTGTTTGGAGATTAATTAATGGTTTATTAAAAAAATGACACATTTTTTTATTTTATAAAATATAAATGAACTAACATATATTTTTTGCTCTACTTAATTATAACATTACAAATTACAAATTAATTTAATTTTTGTATAATTATTTTTTAATTTAATTATTATACAGGATGGGGCATAAAGATCTACCACATTTTGAAGAGATATAAAAAAATGAAAAAATTTAACTAGAAAAAAACTAAATATATTTTTAAAAAGAAAATAAATGAAATTTTTTTTAATGTATTTTAAACATTATCAGACAAAAAAAAGAGGGGAGGGCAAAAAATATTCTAGCCCTTTTGAGGAAACTCAACCAAATTTTGTATACATATTCAGTACCACAGAAGACTAGAAATGCAAAAACTAACCAAATTTTGTATACTTAGTTTGGTCGAAAGGGTTAGAATTTTCATTTTTGACCCTCCCCCATTTTGGGTGGTTAGTTTTTGAATTTCTAGCCCTCTGGGGGTCCACAGAATATGTATACAAATTTTGGTTGATTTTGGTCGAAAGGGTTAGATTTTTTGACGCTCCGCTCATTTTGAGTGGTTAGTTTTTGCATTTCTAGCCTTTTTGGGGTCCACGGAATATGTATACAAAATTTGGATGAGTTTGGTCGAAAGGGCTAGAATTTTCATTTTTGACCCCCCCCCCCCTTCTTTTGTCTGATAATGTTTAAAATACATTAAAAAAAAATTATTTTATATTCTTTTTCAAAAAATATATTCAGTTTTTTTCTAGTTAAATTTTTTTTATTTTTTTATGCCTTTTCAAAAAGATAGTAGATCTCTGCCCCACTCTGTACTTTTTAAAATCAGTATTATTCAAGAGGGTTCAAGAGCCGCACGCGATTGACTGAAGAGCCGCATGCTGCTCGCGATCCACGTTGTGTCCACCTCTGGTTTATATGGTAAACTCTACTTTTTATATTCTTCACCTATTTAAAAATCTTATGTAAAAATCAACTGCTGGACTCACCTAGCTCTTACGCAGCTTTCATTATTCTGCGCGCTATATGTTGCCTAAATACAGGCGCACATAAATCAAGTTCAAATTCAGACTACATTTTGAAGATTTTAATTAGTACAATTATTTATTTATATTTTATAATTTAATATTTTTATACATGCAAAAATAATTGAATTAGTTAAAAAGCTCTAAATGAAAAAATAATTCAAATTCAAGTTCGATTTCGGACAAGAGCTACAATATATTCAATTATTTTTTCACTCGTGATTGTAAATGATAAAAAAATTGACTGATAAATTGAAATGAAAAATTATTACTCTTTATGCTGACCAATGGGTGAAGTTTATCAGGCGGTCAAAATATTTAATTTACTCAAAAATTCACCCAAAAATAATAAATATTTTCTTATTCGTGTTATTTAAAGAAGCAAAAGTTGAGCTATTTCGTTCAAACACGGCCGGAACGATCTTAGGCCAGGGAGGGGTCAAAACTTGCAAAGTGATGTAGGCCAACTGGGGACTTTTGAAGCAAATTGGTAAAATTCAGGTGGGGTAACGGGGCCGGGAGCAACTAGGCCGGGGGTCCTCTTGGAAACTTTTAATTTTACCGCATTTTTTAGCGCGATTCACTTTTTCATATTGGTGAAATTTCCAGTGTTTGGAATTAGAAATATATTTAGTTTATTTTATACTTAACTACTTAGTTAAAGTTAATTACTTAATTACTTATTTATCTACAGTTATGTGCTTACTTCTTACCCACAGTTGCCTTACCCAGTTCCTTGAAAATATTGAGACTTGATGAAATTACTTAATTAAGGCTTTCTTAAGCAACGGAGACTTAAATTTAACTTTATTTCTATGGGTAAAATGAAATTATTTTATTTAGTTGTTTGATTTATGATACTTTTTTGTATTTTCTGTAATAAAAATCGATTTTAAGAAATTTTACTTGCGTTTAAACTTATCTACACTTGCCAAAAATTTAATAGAATAAAATAGAGGTCTTGGTGCAACTGGGCCAGCTTAGTCAGGGCTAATTACTGAAATCGCTTACATCTTTGATTATTTTTAATCCATACAAATATTCAATTCTACCTGGCCAGGGCCTTGAGGGATAGGGGAACAATAGCAACTGCTAGCAAAAGATGTTAAAAATTAAAACAAACAGCAAATAGAGCTGGGCAACTGGTCCAAATGCCCCCACAGCGTTTAACTGGGCCAACCGCAAAGCTACATTCAACTTCCGGAGATAATTCCAAAATTTTGAATAATCAGAAGTTGAAAGTATCATGATTATTTGAAGAAAATTTCATCTTTCAATTAACAGTCAGCTTCACTGAGATCTATAAATTGTAAGGAAGGCTTAGATTATAGCCAGAAACCTGGAGTACTATCCTTAGGGAAAACAAAAGAAGCTGGCCCAGTTACCCCACCTGACCTTACAATATAACCTATTTTTAAGCAGTTTCTAGCTGTGGTTTTATTGAAAACTGAAAGAAAAAAACAGTTCCAATTTTTGTTTGTATTTATAATGGTTGTGTTTATGTCCAAAAGGTAATAAAATAAAACGAAATTAATTAACAATATACCATATACTATACTTATAATATTCTTAGCATAGTGTGACTCAATAAACTTTATGTAACTAGGAAAACAAAACCTTTTGTTCATAAAAGAATTAATTAAAAAACCTACCGGTAACCGGTAATTAATGTTTCAATTAAATTAGACATGACCGTTAAGACACTAAATTAATTTTAGGTTAAAAATGAAATAAAGTGAGAGAGTCTTCTGTTTTTTAAATAAAATAATTTTTAATTATTTCTAGAGACTATAGTTTCGAAGGCATTGCCTTCATCATCAGTCTATCACAAATATTTCAAATTAGTTACAAATTAAGATTTATACATGGAAAATTTTGAGGGATATATAATGTCTGTTTCTTCTTGGGAGATTGGAATATAACTGGCTCAATATCTGGGTTGCTCTTTTGTTTAGGCATTTTCTAATGAGTTTTTACCTGAATGAATGGAATGTTTTAAAAAAGGGTCAATATCTGGGTTGCTCTTTTGTTTAGGCATTTTCTAATGAGTTTTTACCTGAATGAATGGAATGTTTTTAAAAAAGGGTCATTGATAATTTCTAGTTTTTCATTTAAAGATTCAATTGGGCTTTTTTCCAAGGATTTTAAAATTTCAATGGATTCTTTTAAAGAAAGAATTAAGGGGTCATTGACTTCTTTGATCAATTTAATTTTGGATTGATCTGGAAAACTATGATTATTAGCATTTAAATGCTCTGCAAATGCATAATTTTCATATTTTAATTTGTAGGCTCTTTTGTGTTCATTGATCCTAATGGATAAATTTCTTTCCGTTTTTCCTATATAAGTTGCATTGCAATCTTGGCATGTCAATTTATATACACCGGATTTTTCATTTTTCGGAATTTTATCTTTAATTTGACTTAATTCACTTCCTAATGTATATGGTGATCTAAAGATTGTTGCGTACCTAAAGATTTTAATTTATGCTTTATTTTTTCTGACATCTTACCATAATATGGTAATATTAGTTTTGGCAGATCGTTAATTTGGGAATTTTGTGAATATTAAAAATGGTAAAATTCCAAAATCAAATTTAAATTTAATCTATTCACAAAATTCCCAAATTAGCGATCTGCCATAAACTATTACCATATTGTAATATGAAAATTAAAATCTTTAGAGAACTTTTGTATCTTTAGATCACCGCGGTGAATTAGTCAAATTAAAATTCAATGAAAATTACATTGTAAATTGACATGCCAGATTGCAATGCAACACCTCTGGAAAACGAAAACATCCATTAAGTCAATAATTTAAATATGAAAATGCATTGCAGAAGCATTTAAATGCTAATATCAATAATGAATCAATCAAAAAATTAAATTGATCTATCAATGTTACTGCTCTTTTCTTTAAAGAATCACATTAATGCAAATCCTTTGGAAAAAAGCAATTAATCTTTTAAATGAAAAACTAGAAATTTTTTATTTCATTGAAAAATACTAGAACAAGAGCAACGAATGTGCTGCAAAAACATTCCATTCATTCAGGTAAAAATAGAAAAAATGCCTAAACAAAGAACAGCTTGAATGAAGCCGGATTATAATCTTTTAATTTGTAACTAGTTTGAAATATTTGTGATAGACTGATGATGAATACGCAATGCCTTCAAGCTATAGTCTCTAGAAATAATTAAGCATTATTTTATTTAAAAAACAGAAGACTCTCTCATTTTTATTTCTATTTTAACCTAAAATAAAAAATACAATTCTGTTACCATCGAGCAGTGAAATCTTTTATTGCAACTAACACTAAATTAATCTGCAATCAAGTGTTCGTTGGATTTTGCAGAATGTTGTAGCTCTTGTAGATACATTGTTGATGAACTTCTTGGCCATCGATCAAGTGAAATGTTTTTGGTAAGATCTCGGTGAGCTGACAACAGCAGCATAACT
>JALMQS010000087.1:3216328-3325584 GCA_024734495.1 Forficula auricularia | reverse complement strand
TGATTACATAATTTGTCTTTGTATTTTGGTTCTTTGTTTATGTTTTTGTTTCTGTTTCTAATTTAAATAATAACAATTTATTAATTTTTAAGAAAAAGATTGAAAGTAATTTCTGAACGTACTTTAACTTCTGTTTGTTGATGTAACTTTCTGAATGTACTCTTCTCTCTCAAAAAAAAAAAATTTTGTTTATGAAACTTTCTGAATATACTCATCTTTCTCAAAAAATTTTACTTGTTAAACGTTTTTACAAATTTGTATTCAGTTTTTATTTGAACTCCTGAAGATGGGCTAGTAACCCGAAATATATATCGAGCTAATCAAACTCAAAAAAACATACATTTGTTTTAATATATTTCCTTTTTGTGAAACTTAACCTAGAAAATTCTCCTCATAAGTTAGAGATAAATAAGCTGACGTGTCTCTGATATGGTCCATCCACTTGGCTTTACTATACAACCTGGCTCCTCGTTTATATTTAATATTTAATAAAATTATTTATGATCATGTAGGGGGTAAGGTTTTTCCATTTTTAGACCCCGGGGGGCCCACTGATTATCGTATACAAAATTTGGTTGAGTTTGGTAAATGGCCTAGATTTTCATTAATTCTCCCCCCCCATTTTGGGCGGTTAGTTTTTGCATTTTAGACTTCTGGGGTCCCACTGATTATGTATACAAAATTTGGTTGAGTTTGCTTAAATGGCCTAGATTTTTAATTTCTAACCCCCTCCCCTCCCTTAATTTTGGGTCGATATGCACCAAAATCTAATCAGCTCTTAATCTCAATGGACCAAAACTACGTGTGAAATTTGGTTTCGATATTCACACTAGTTTTTGAGCTAGCTCGTCCACAAAAATTTGGTAACGCACAGACTAACAGACCTAACAGACAGACTAACTAACAGACATTTTGACAAAACAATTATTATCTCGAAAAATATAATTTTTTCAATGTTCACTTATTAGAGCTTTTTTGTAGAGCGAAATGCCATGGTTTCGCTCAATTTTTTTAATCAAAATAGTTTCAGCCGTTTTTGAGATATTTCGAAAAAGAAGGAAAAAACCACTTTTTTCATGCACGATTACAATACTTGACCATACCCTGTGTATGGTAAAGTAACAAAGGTAATTTCCGATCAGAGAAAACACGTGTTTTTTTGAATATTTTTACTACCTTATATATTATGAAAATAAATGTTTTTTGGTTTAGCGACCCTGGAGGACCCAAAGAATATCCATTGGCTAAGAACGCGAAAAAAATCAAGAAGTAAATGCCGGACCCCTCCTAAATGAAAACCTATATACGCAGGTACAAATTTACCGATCGGAAAAGGGAGAAATTCTCCCGAAATGTTTGGTTTCGAATAAACTTTCTTGATTGCTTTTTTTAAAGATTTGTGTTTTTTAATATTTAGTACCTGGCCACCGAGCGATGCTCGTGTAGCTTTTGCTTCAGTTAAAAGCTATATATTAATCTCCGAACCACCCCTCGGCCCCCAAACCCCCCCCCCCATTCAAGTGTTGTAGTGGCCCGCAGATTATGTGTATACATGTATAGGTATATAAATAAATACCGTATAATATTTTTTTTTAATTAAATAACAATTTTTGAGTTCATCAATTAAATTGCCAACTTCTAATATTGAATAATATGATTGTGGGATTTAAAACTCGATTTTTAATCAATAAAATTGCCCAATTTTTTAATATATACACTCGGGAGCAGCTAAATCGACTCAACCTCTAAGCGCGCATACAAAGTTAAATTATGTGATCTGAATGACAATGAAAGGAAAAAAGGGTGTAAAGGAAAGGAAAAGTAGGGATGTTCAAAATTAAAATAAAATTGACATTTTAAACATAACAAAGAAAATTTATTTTCTTAATAATTTGTGTTGCCCCCTCTAGCTTTTATAACAGCCCGCATGCGATCCTGCATCGACCTGATGAGTTTTTTTATAAAATCTTGAGGGATGCCTTCCATTCATCTAACAAAGCTGTCTTAAGCTCATCAATGGTCGAAGGTACCGAATTTCTGGCTCGAACCCTTTGTTTGAGGTGGTCCCACATATGTTCGATGGGATTCATGTCTGGGCTTGGCGCTGGCCACTCTATGGTGTGGATAGCGACTTCGGTCATGTATTGCCGAGTGACCATCGCAGTGTGGCACCGGGCATTATCATGCATCAGTAAAGAATTTTCCCCAATAAATCCTTTATAAGGAACAACATGATGCAGAAGAATGTCAGCAATGTAACGGTCAGCTGTTAGGCCCGCCCTCCCCGGCCTCCACCAGGCACAAAAGCAATATCTGTTTTTCCCTCCAGAGAAATGCCACCCCAAATCATGCAGGAACCACCACCGTGTGACACTGTTTGAGAGAAACAGCATTGAGAAAATCGCTCTCCCTGACGCCTGTAGACCCGACTTCTCCTGTCACTTCCATGAATGCACACTCTACGCTCTCTCATCTGTGAAAAAGGACGAGCCCGCCATTGGTCGATACTCCAATTGAGATGCTCTCGAGCAAATTGAAGTCGAGCTTGACGGTGACGTGAGGTTAATTTTGGCCCAGAGGCAGGTCTTCTGCAGGAAGTGAGGTTGGCTTCCTTCAAGCGTCTCCCGGCTGTCCACCGACTGACAGCCAGACCTCGAGCTTCTCTCAGCTGCTGCTGGACATCGACACCAGTGAGGTGGCGGTTTCGGAGGAGACGTCGTGACGATAAAACGGTCATCCCGCTCTCAGACGTGCACCGGTGGCGGCGGAGTTATTCGGTCGCCGAGTGAAGGCACCGGTCTCCTGAAGCCTTCTGTAGACCCCTTGAGACAGTAGACTGACTTAAAGTTCAATTGACGAGACAACTTCTCTTTGGCTAAGGCTCTGTTCCAACAGAGCAACAACTGAGCAACAGCTTCTGGCTTAGTATCCATGATTTTCTAAAGAACAATTGTGTCAATTTGCGTAGATGTGTTCAGGTCAATTGCTGAAAATCGATTAATAAGAATAATTGGTTACATTGGTTTTATAAGGGAAATTGTAACTAACAAGTAGCGGCAGCTAGGAACAGCAATTTTTCCAGTTCAGCCATTCAGACGGGAAAATTCTCATGTTTATATCAGGGGTGGCCACTAACCTTAACTTTGGGAGCCGCAAATTTATAAAACTGTTTCAAAGCGAGCCACATTGTTTGGAGATTAATTAATGGTTTATTAAAAAAAAGACACATTTTTTTATTTTATAAAATATAAATGAAGTAACATATATTTTTTGCTCTACTTACTTATAACATTACAAATTACAAATTAATTTAATTTTTGTATTATTATTTTTTAATTTAATTATTATACAGGGTGGGGCATAAAGATCTACCACATTTTGAAGAGATATAAAAAATGAAAAATTTAACTAGAAAAAAACTAAATATATTTTTGAAAAGAAAATAAATGAATTTTTTTTTAATGTATTTTAAACATTATCAGACAAAAAAAGGGGGCGGGGAGTCAAAAAAATTCTAGCCCTTTTGACCAAACTCAACCAAATTTTGTATACATATTCTGTATCCACAGAAGACTAGAAATGCAAAAACTAACCAAATTTTGTATACTTAGTTTGGTCGAAAGGGTTAGAATTTTCATTTTTGACCCTCCCCCCATTTTGGGTGGTTAGTTTTTGCATATCTAGCCCTCTGGGGGTCCACAGAATATGTATACAAAATTTGGTTGATTTTGGTCGAAAGGGCTAGAATTTTTGATCCTCCTCCCATTTTGGGTGGTTAGTTTTTGCATTTCTAGCCTTTTTGGGGCCCACAGAATATGTATACAAAATTTGGTTGAGTTTGGTCGAAAGGGCTAGAATTTTCATTTTTGACCCCCCCCCCCACTCTTTTTGTCTGATAATGTTTAAAATACATTTAAAAAAATATATTTTATGTTCTTTTCAAAAATATATTCAGTTTTTTTCTAGTTAAATTTTTTTCATTTTTTTATACCTCTTCAAAATGATGGTAGATCTTTATGCCCCACTCTGTACTTTTTAAAATCAGTATTATTCAAGAGGGTTCAAGAGCCGCACGCGATTGACTGAAGAGCCGCATGCGGCTCGCGAGCCACGTTGTGGCCACCTCTGGTTTATATGGTAAACTCTACTTTTAATATACTTCACCTATTTATAGTAAAATCTTATGTAAAAATCAACTGCTGGACTCGCCTGGCTCTTACGCAGCTTTCGTTATCATTCTGCGCGCTCTTTGTTGCCTAAATACAGGCGCGCCAACATCTTAAATGCAAGTTCAAATTCAGACTACATTTTGAGGATTTTAATTAGTACAGTTATTTATTTATATTTTATAATTCAATATTTTTCTTATACGTGCAAAAAAAAATTGAATTAGTTAAAAAGCTCTAAATGAAAAAATAATTCAAATTCAAGTTCGATTTCGGACAAGAGCTACAATATTCAATTATTTTTTCACTCGTGATTGTAAAAGATAAAAGAATTGACTATTGACTGATAAAATGAAATGAAAAATTATTACTCTTTAGGCTGACCAATGGGTGAAGTTCTACCAGGCGGTCGGAATATTGAATTTCTCAAAAATGCTAAATATTTTTCTTATTCGTGTTATTTATTGTTTATACTGTAATTATAAAGAAGCAAAAAGTTGGAGCCGGTCGTCCAAGCACGGCGGAACGATCTTAAGCCAGGGGGGTCAAAACTTGGAAAAGTGATGTAAGCCTACCGGAGGGTCTGGGGTCTGAAAATTTTGAAGCAAATTGGTACAATTTAACCCATTTTTAAGCAGTTTGTAGCTGTGGTTTTATTGAAAACTGAAAGAAAAAAGAGTTCAAATTTTTGTTTGTAGTTATAATGCTTGAGTTTAGGTTCAAAAGGTAATAAAATAAAACGAAATTAATTAGCAATATATACTTGTATTATTCTTAGCAAATATGAGTAATAAACTTATGTAACTAGGAAAACAAAACCTTTGTTCATAAAAAAAAGAATTAATTAAGAAACTACCGGTAACCGGTAATTAATGTTCAATAAATTGGACATGATCTTAAGACACTAAATTAATCTACAATCTACAATCAAGTGTTCATTGGATTTTGCAGAATATTGTAGCTCTTGTAGATACATTGTTGATGAACTTCTTAGCAATAGTCAATTCAGAAATGTTTTTGGTAAGATCTCGATGAGCTGACAACACACTTAAATGGTTTAGACCGAAGGGTGGACCGCGATTGGAATTAGATGTACACGTTTTTGAAATTAATGTGGAATTATTTTGGAATTCATTAGATAATGCCCCTTCATCTATTGTCTTCTACTTGAAAATGAAAGTAGAAGTAGGTGTACATGATATTAGATCGCTGTTCACCCCTCGGTTTAGACTTTTTGTGACTTTGTCGACCGCAACCAAGTTTTGATTTGATTTGGATAAAGTAACGGTAAAATTTCTTTCTTTAGGAGGTCCGCTGACCCCATAGAAAAATTCCCAGGGGGGTCAGCTGACCCCCCTGATCCTAAGGTTCCGCCATCCCTGATTTCGTCATTATAAATGTACACCTCTCGTCAGTCTCTTTTACTGAAAACAGGAACCGGAAGCGTCCAGCCAGTCACCAAAAGAGTCTACGATTACATATTTCCGGACCTTATATGCATGTTTATGATACTGTAATAAACTCAGGTAATATGTAATTGTATCTGTAGTCTCTTCGACCCGAGATGTTCAACAACCTTTAATATCTTGAACCTGGATTTGATTACACGAATCACTTGATCACTGTCAGCTACTGTTTAATATTATACTATGAGGCTATGGACCAAGAACCGGAAGCTTGCTGAAATGTATTAAACCGATCAAATCAATAAATTTTAAAGAATGAAAAAGTACTATCTTTCTTTAGGGTAAAGTACTTTAAAACATGATTTTATTAATAACTTTATATAACGTTTTTTGTGTTCCCCAACGTACCTACTTAATTCTTCTTCTTCAAGCCATACTGGATTACGAGCGTTGGCGATTATTATGGAGAGTATCCTCTCCAATGTAATTTTCCTGGGGAATTTTTTTTTACACAGAATGGTTTCCCATTGCCTTTCCCTGAAGGAATCCGATTATAGCCGAGCAAATATTTGTGGTACCGCGACATTTCAGCCCCCGACAAAATATCCCCGACAAAACATCCCCCGACAAATATCCCCGACAAAACATTCCCCGCCGACAAAACACCTCGACAAAATACCCCGACATAATGTCTTCTGACAAAATATTCCCCAGTATAAGGGAGAATACAAAAGAGATTAAGTAAGAAGCTTATAATCATAGTTTTGAATAATATAAACAGACTTTCATATTTTGGCGGCTAATTAGCCGTTTGAAAGTGCTGCTGTCTGTCGTGTTTGATTAGAAAAAAAAATGGGAGCCCGAAACACACCCCGCCCGGACTAAACTTTCGGAGGTTCGGTTAATATATATTCAGTTCGGATCGGTTGGGTATAGCTCCTTTTCCGGCTGGTTTTTAGACGGTTCGGTTGGCGTCAGCCCAAAAAGGAGCTAGCTATACGAACCCAACCGAGCCGAACTGAATATATATTAACCGAACCGGACTCGATTTGCATTACTCATAAGATTCACGAGGGGAAGGGTTATTTTGTCAAGAGATATTTTGTCTGGAGAATATTTTGTCGCGGGATATTTTGTCGGGGGATATGTCTGGGGATATTGCCGGGGGCTGAAATGTCGCGGAATCAATATTTGTAACAAGTCAGGCTTGATTAGATCGCATGTACGTTAACCACTCGGTCAACCTGACTACTCGGTACTTAATTAGAATATTAAATTTCATCTTTTGTATGTGTGGATTTCATTATCCATGATAACTCAAGAACGAAGTGTTGCAAAAATTTCGTTCTGGTACCAAAGTGTTCAATATGGAAAACTATTAGATTAGATTTTCAGATCTGTAACTTAAGGTAATTGTTTCACCATATGGTTTTTCTTAGGATTTTTTTGAAATTTATACAGATTATTATTTATATACTTCTGCATCCATTGGTGGCAAAACGAAATTTATGAACAATATAGTTCCGGGGATATTAAATTCCAAAGATAGAGTTTATCAGACTCATACATTGCACTATAAGGGATATTGGAAAGTTTACATACATATTTAATTATACTTAAGAAACTCTTCTTTCCAATGTTATAAAAAAACTAAACCAACATTAAACAATAACTAATACATTTTTTAAGAAAATTTTAATTTATAGTTACAACACAGTTTCTGAGATAATAATGAATAAATAATGAAAAATTTACACTAAAAACAAACTGGTACAAACGTATTTATTTAACCTAAAAAGTGTGTTACCTTTAGTAATCTTTTTGATGTTTTTTTGCTTCAGCCATTGCGCAACAGCTTTCAATCGCTTATTAAGAAGTTTTTGTTTTATAAATCGACCTTTATTATGTATTTTATCTGTCATTTCTATGATAAAAATATGCAAGTTCGAATAATGTTTCCAGATTTGTCAAACAAGCACGGGATTGGCTAGTAGTGGTACATAAACAGCAAAAAGTTTTGGGCTTATGTATTATGAATCCTACTTGTCTGTTCTATATAACTCTAGCATTACTTTTTTGGTAGTATTGTCGCTAAACAACTACTTTAAGAACTTCTTATTCACTTTTTGAATTATCTTATTAAAATTTTCAGGCCCATTGATATGATAAAGTCATAAACTAACAAACACGTGTTTTTCAATTTCACTTTATAAATTTAATCAATTTTATTTTAAAACTTACTAGACTTTTATTACAAATAATAATATTTTAAAATTAATTAAAAAGATGAATTTATCCCCAGTTATATTATCAAAAAATAAATATTAATAGGTAGTTTAAATTTATTACTAAAGCGGCTCTATAGCCGGATAGCCTAGCCTTTCTTAAAAAACTTTTCACATTTGGCTCCAATTTTAATTTTGATTTTCATGATTTTTGCTTAAAGATTTAATCTTTATCATTACCCCCTCACCCCGAATATAATAGAAATCATCCATTCCTATTCAGTAGAAGATAATTTTCTTATTTTTCCTCCCACCAAAAGATATAATTTTTATTTTTAAACCCTGATGAATGATATGATCTTATACTTACACTTGACGCTGTATATCTCTTTCTAACTTTACAACCCAGTGATTTAAAAATCTAGTAATTATTAGTAGGAGTAGCTTAATGTGAATTCTTTTGAGGAAAATTATTTTAGTTACTTTAGATAAATATTTAGATAAATGGAACAGGTGAAATACCTTCGGAATGGACTCAAGCGTGGATCACGCCAATATACAAAAAGGGAGATAGAAAAATATGTAACAACTATAGGGGTATAAGTGTAACGAGTACAATTGGTAGGCTGTATGGACGAATACTAAAGGAAAGAATAGAAAAGGAATGGAACGACATTGAAGAACAGAGCGGCTTTAGAGCTGGAAGATCATGCACGGATAACATATTCTGTCTACGAAACCTCATTGAAAAACGACATGCAAGAAACCTAGAAACCCACCTCATTTTTGTTGATCTACAGAAAGCCTACGATAGTGTTCCAAGACAAAATATGATAAAAGTACTGGAGACAACAACAATCAATAGGCGCTATATCGACGCGGTTAAACATCTATATATAAAAAATAGATCAGCAGTTAAAATAAAGAATGAGATATCGGATGAGTTTCAAACAAATAAAGGTCTACTGCAAGGATGTTGTCTGTCTCCTACTTCTATTTCGAATATATGTCTCATATGCCCTGCAAGAATGGACAAAAAAATGTGGATCAATGGGACTACAAATTGACGAGTCGTACCTCTACACATTATTATTTGCGGATGACCAAGTTGTTATTGCAGCAGATATAGATGACGTAAGCTACATGACCCGTAAACTGGAAGAGGAATATAATAGATGGGGACTGGAAATAAACTTTGAAAAACAGAATACCTGACGGTCGGGACAGAGGGGGAAAATCTAGATATCAATGGAAAAGTGATAAAAAACTGTAAGGAATTTAGATATTTGGGATCTGTCTCTAGTGAGGAGCCAAACTGTGAGAGGATATTAAAAATAAAATCTGTCAAGGTCGAAGAGCTATTGGGCAACTGAATGGGGTCTGGTGGAGCAAAGGGATCCAACAGGACACAAAAAATATATATATCGGTCCATAGTGGAAGGCATAGCCCTATACAATTCAGAAACATGGGACATGAATAAAAAAAACGAAAAGAAATTACAAGCGCTCGAAATGGATGCGATGAGAAGGAGTTGCAGAGTGTCGAGATTGGAGCATATCCCAAATACAACTATAAGAGGACAAAAATGAAAATGGAAAACGACATAATAGATAAAATAGAAAGGAAGAGATTAATATGGTATGGACACCTCAAAAGAATGCCGGAAGATAGGTGGCCTCATAAAATATGGACCTGGATGCCCACGGAAAGACAGAGGAGAAGAGGGAGACCGAGACGAACGTGGAAGCAGGGAGTAGATGAGGCAATGACCAGTAGGCAACTACAAGAGCAAGACATTCTGGATAGAGAGAATTGGCGTGTTGGATGCGGGAAACGGTGCATGCTGTAGAACAAACCGCTTTATTATATATATATATAGAATAAAGATTTTAGATGACAAATGAAAATAAAAATCTCACCCATTTCCGAAAGTAGGGGAGAGTGTGTATGAAAGAGCCATGCTTTGAAATAGCTGATGTGATTTTTTCTAAATTATTGATATTGTATCTTAGGATATTTTTATTCTTCAAATGGCAACACTGGATAGCTGTCACCTACAGAATTTTCAGATTGCTCCAAAAACAAATGGCATTATAGGACTCAACCAAAAATTTTGAAGCTAAAAAGTAATTTTTTTGCGTTTACTTAAATATTTTTAAGAAGAAGTGTATTAGGTAAATTGATAAAATGGATATTTTGTATTGTTATGCATATATTTATGAAAACAAAACAAAATATTAAGCAGTTAAATACCAAAAAACAGTATGATTCCAGTGACTCTGGTTCTAAAATGTCTTTGCATGATGATACACTACTAACACGTTCAGATGATGATATATCTATATATATAAAATTAAGGTTTTGTCTGTAAATTGCTCCAAATCACGCCAAATTTTGGTTGCACACGTTTCAAGCAAAGTTATGAACGAAAACACCCTCAACAAAATTTCTGTCTGTATGTATGTATGTCTGTCTGTCTGTTTCAGTGGTTTCCGAAAAGTTGCTCACGATTCACGTAAAAATGGCTGAAGGGATTATTATGAAATTTCATATTTACATCAGATGTCTTCTAACTTACGTTTTTAGCTATATAACGTTTTGATATTTTGACACCAGAAGGGGGTTTCGGGGGGCGCACGAATGAATATTATCAAATAACTCCTAAACTATTAACCCTTCGGCAAATTTTATAAAAAACCAAGTTGTAGAGGATTTGATTTCTGGCAACTTTTGTTAAAAAAAATTTCCCCAAAAAACCACCCAAAAGGGGGAGAGGGTGAAAAAATGTAAATTCTTGCCCTTGGAGCAAACTCAACCAAATTTTTTATACATAATCTGTGGGTCACTAGAGAGCTAGAAATGCAAAAACTGGGTGCGGGGGTGGAATGGGGGGTGGAGTGAGGAGTGAGCCAGAGTATGGTGGGGGTGCAGGGGGTGGTGTGGGGTGGAGTCCAGGGGGCATAGCGGGGGTTGGGTCCAGGAGGCTAGGCGGGGGTGTGGTACGCAGGGTTGGAGGGCACGGGGTAGGGTCCGGGGTGGATGGGGTGCGGGTGGTGGTGTGGGTCGAGGGTTTGGAAGGGTGCATGGTGCGGGGGCGGGGGTGCTGGAGGGGTTTTGGGGGTGGCGTGTTAGTGGGTTAGGGTGCGGAATGGAGTGTTGGGGTGGTGGTGTGGGGGCAGGGGTTGTGCATGGTGCGGGGGGCGAGGGCTGGGGGTCCAGGGGCGGGCCCCCTGGCTAGCAAGAGGGCCGCCGAAGGCGGGCCTTGCAGCTAGTATATATATATATTTTTTTTATTTTCTCTCCTCTTAATGGCCTCGGAATGAATTCCATTGTAGCCAGTCTAACATGAGTCTAAAATTTTCACAGCCAGATATAAATTATGCATAACAATTATAAAATTGTGTACAATCATAAATAAGTAATTAATTACAAACAATTAAATAGTATCGCAGATAATGAAAATAATACATAATGAATAAAAATATTAAATAAATAGATAATAAATAAATAAATAAATAAATAAATAAAACAATAAAATAATAAATAAATAATGAAAAAAATGTCACAAATAATAAAATTTTCACAGCCATATAAATTAGGTATAATAACTATATATGTAGTTGTCAATTGTACTATATCTTGATCTTATTTGCTAGGATAAACCTAATCAATTATTTGTATATATCCGCTCTCTCGAAAGACAAAAGATGGGCCAAATTCCATGTCCTTATGATGATATTAATTTATCAGAATTTGAAAAACGGAATATGTGTTCACAGGAAGAATAAACTGCAACGGATCGTTGCTAAACTTTATCCAAATTCATTTGAAATATTAATATGTTCTAGAGTAAAGTACTTTAAAATATAATTTTACTAAAAACTTTATTTAACCTTTTTTGTGGGTCCCAAGGTACTTAATTAGGATATTAAATTTCATCAAGTCAAGTCATTTTCAAGATATTTAGAAAACACTAAAAAAGTACTGAAATAAAGTACTAATGTTTGTGGACCGATATGTACCAAAAACTAATCAGCGCTTCATTTTGTTAAAATACTGGTAGGTTTTCAATTTCAATTCATGTGCAACGGTGTGGAAAAATTCGTGGACGAAAAAAACGATAACACACACACATCCATCCATCCATCCATCCGCACGCACTTCCAAAAAAATGACACTTTTTGGCCTCTCGGCGAGATCCCAGGTAATTTTTGGCAAAACCGTCACGTGCTAAAATTCAATCTCATTGAATACTTCAATTTGTGACCTTAATTGAGTCCATGGGTTCCGTAGTCTTTACCTGAGGACCCTTTGAAGTCGCGCTTGCCGCGAGAGCGATTCCAATACTTTCTCCCATGCTTCGCATTGGATAAAGTAAAAAAATTATTGTTTGTGTGTAATGGACACTATGCTAAGAGCAAAGAAGAATGGTACCAGTGCAAGATATGTGGAGGGTGGACACATGAGTCTTGTGGCAATAAAGGAGTAATTAATTTCTTCTGCCAAAAATGTTTTTAATTTTTTATGTTATTACAGAGTTTGATGTTACATTTTGAGACTGATTTTTATTAGGATATTATTGTTGATTAAGATAATGTAAAATTGTTATTGAACTTGATCAAAAGCTCTGATTTTCATAGAATTGGGTATGTAAGTTTAATTTCAATTTGATTTTTTAAAGTAGGTATATTTAATTGTTCAAAAACTGTTTTGTTTGTATAAAGTAGGTATCGGCTCTTTCATTTTTTTTTTTTTTTTTTTTTTAATGATATTGATGTGAGAAGGAGATACACCAGAAGGTGGATCCCCTAAAGGCCAGTATGGGCTGGCCCCTCCATCGTGAAAAGAACAGAGTAGAAGAAAAAGAAGCCGGGATCACGAGCCAATCTCAGAAACTTAGATACAATTCAATATCCAATTTACTAAGGTTTTAGGGGTTTCGAGCAGTGGTAAATTCTCTCGCGATAAATTCGGTTAAGCTTATCTCCCACTTAATTTTTATTACCAGACCCTATACTTACAGAAAAAATGTCTGGGTATAGCCGGGAATCGAACCCGAGACCTCCGGGTTGCCAGTTATTCTAACCATTACACCACGGAGGCGGACAATTCATAGCACACCGTGACTCTTTCATTGACATATTGTTATGAAAGAGCCGGTTTCCAATTTTTTTTTAAGTAGTAGTATTACAGATTATTAGCATTATTATCTATTTTATTTTAATTTGATAACATTTAATATTAAAGTGATTATTTAAAAAAGTAGTTTTATTTAAAAACAATTAGTTTAAGGTAGTTCTTTCACAAATGCAAAAATTCAAGAAGTCTTTGAAACTTGGAATATAAGTCATTAAAAGCATTTTATACATACTGTTAAAATTTGAAGACGATTTACCACACCAAACATGAAATAATTGCAATTAAAAATGACATTTTTAACATAGAGTAGATAGGAAAAGGGTGGGAATATGATAATTATTTAATTTTATTTCATTGAAGGACTATTACTATCTTGATGAAAAACTAACATTTGTTAGAATAATATATTCGGAGTAACTTAAAAAAAAAATCGAAATTACTTACCACGTAGTTTTGATAAAAAACAAAGAAAACAAACATATTTGGGCGACTATTTTTAGTGGAGGGGATATAAGCACAATTGCTTGGAAACGACCGGCAAGTATGTGTATATCTATATAGAGATTTCGTGGTGTGAGTGGACAGTCAGGTAAAGAAAAAATACCCTAAAATTTTAGTTCCTTTCATATCTATAGAGTGGTTAAGAGGCTAAAACTTTTGGCGTGGATTGTCGCGAAAAAACCTCCTTAAAGGATGTTTTTTCCATACTTTTTAAAATTGGCTCTTTCATACTCTTTCTCCCCTAACTACTATATTTGAAGTTTTTAAAATCATAATAAACATGTTATTTTGGATACTCCTTCAAGCCAAAGTTGACTCGAAGTGTCCACCTCACTTCTGAATCCTAAATGTGGCTCGCAATTCACCGCTTTTTGCTTCATCCATAGTGAAATATGGGTAAAATATTGTAATCGATCCCTTCCATGCGCGAATTTTAAAGAGTCATCAGGTAAAAACTTCGGAACCCATGGTCTATTTAATTTACAAGATTGCGTTTAGTAAAAAAAAAAAATAATACTAAATTATATTAGAAAAATCACAATAACTCATTACAAAAATGCAACAATAAATTGTAATATGAAAGATTCCAATTTACTAGAAAATCATAAGATGGTGTCATCTATTAAATCCGATGGAATGGAATATTTTTAATTAGGAGGTGAAAAACAACCCCTCTGACATATAATTAAAAATATTCCATTCCATCGGATTTAATAGATGACACCATCTTATGACTTTCTAATAAATTGTAAATTTACTTTTTTCTTGTATTAATTAGATACGCATCATTGGTAAAAATATATGTTGAAAGATTACAATACTGTATTAATATAACTAAAATGTTTTGAGGCTGGACTTCCCATTTTTTATAGTAAAATTATGTAAGAAATTTTTAAAAGTCTAGGTACATGGTACATATTTTCTTCTTCATTAAGTGCCATATCAGGTCTCCTTGACCTTTCAGCATCTCTCCACATACCTGTGCTGAGTGTCTTTAGCTGTTTTACACAGATACACGGGACCTACTTTTTAATGCCAGTTGCGAACGGCTAGTTTGGAGAGGTTGAATAGGCAATTATACCCTTGGTAGTTTGCCATTGCTTTCCAAGAGGAGACGACTGCAAATATCTGCCGAGACTCAGTCTCGAACCAGAATATTTCAGGACAGGGCCCTGATACTCTGACCATTGACCATTGATGAGAATCGATTGCTATTTTTGATTTTTATGTCAACATTGACTTCAAATAGTCAGTAATAATAAAGGAATAATCATATTAATATTTCAAACGAAAAGTCTAGCAACGTGACAACGATCCTTTGCAGTTTATTTAGTAATATTAATAACAGTAGGAATGAATTGCTGTTTAGCTTGAGTCGTTGTCAAGTAGGGTTCCCTCAAGTGGGTGAGGTATCGAATAGCCTTAGGGGCGGAGCTCCAGGCCTGGAACCACCCTCTCGGGGGTGGGACTAGGGCATTGGGGCTAAGCGTAGGAAGTTTTCGAATTCGATTGTGCAATATTAAGAGAATATTTAGAGGCACTAATTTTAAGAAAAACATGAATAACGACTAAATGATCACTATTTATTATATATTAGAATTATCCAATTTAATTAATTAAGGTATTTTTCTATAAAATAATTTATTAGAATATCAATTTCATTCTCTTAAAAAATCCGACAAATCGAAGGATCGCACATCCTACTTCAGGATTTAAAAAGGTCAACGAAAGAACCTCGGTGTATATTAATATTATTTTTAATTGCAATTACATTCAATACGTTGTGGCCAGTCTTGATGATGGCGATAGCGGATGGTATTTTTTTTTTTTTAAATTTTATTAAACCAATTATTTTACATTAATTAATGTATACATTGTATTTTTGCTTCGATTCCGAGATTACTTCTCCACCATCGAGTGTCCTTATTCATCTTTAGTCCTTGTTTTTAATAAGAGGAAAAATCTAATTAGATAAAAACCTCTTTTCCGATAATTATTTCAATTCCATTATTCCCCAATCAAGTCGATTGGTTTTATCCTCCTCCATCCATTCCCATCATCTCTCTCTCAACCCATCTAGCGGATGGTAAAAATAGAAATTAAGTTTTATTTCAAATTTGTTTTATTTTGGCTGCGATTAAAAATCGATCTTTTTATCTGAATTTAAAATTAAAAATAATATTAATATATCGCTTTTAACGGAATCAAAAAATTACCGAGCATCGCTCGGTATTCTAGACACTATATATTAAACAGTGTATAATGTGGTTTATTGCAAAAAGTTTTAATAAACTGTTCAATCCCCAAAGATTCAAACAATCTATTTAATTGAGTGGATTTTGATGAGGCAGTCTAAAATACAAAAAAGAGACAATTATAAGTATCTTTTTTATTCAAAATCCCACGTTTGGGAGGTTTATTCCCTCCTTCTTCAGGGTTTTGAAGGGTCAGTGAATGAAATCCAATGTGACATTCCATTCTGTTTCCTCTCTCAGTGGCAATAAAACATTAGTATCTCATTCTCAGCAGAATTTATTATGAAACACTAAGTGTATAGACTACACTAAATTCTGCTGAAAATGAAATACTATATAATATTGTTACTGTCATTGTGAGAGGTGACAAAAGGTAATGTCACATTGGATTTCCTTCACTAACCTTTCAAAACCCTAAAGAAGGAGGGAATAAACCTCCGAAACGTCGATTTTTGAATAAATAAGCTGACGTGTTCTAATGTGGCCATCCACTTGACTTTACCATACAATCTGGCCCTTAACTTATATAAAATATTTAATAAAATTATTTATAATCAGGTAGGGAGGGGTTAGTTTTTCCATTTTTAGACTTCTGGGGCCTACTTATTATGTATACAAAATTTGGTTGAGTTTGGCAAATGGCAAAGATTTTCATTTTTGACCCTCCTTCAATTTTGGACAGTTGGTTTTTGCATTTTTAGACTTCTGGGATCCCACTAATTTTGTCTACAAAATTTGGTTGAGTTTGTTCAAATAGCCTAGATTTTTAACTTTTAACTCCCCCTCCACCCCCTTAATTTTAGATCCATATGCACCAAAATCTAATCAGCTTTTAATCTCAATGGACCAAAACTACGTGTGAAATTTGGTTTGGATATTCAAACTAGTTTTTGAGCTAGCTCGTCCACAAAAATTTGGTAACGTACAGACTAACAGACTAACTAACCAAGAGACATTTTGACAAAACAATTATTATCTCGAAAAATATAATTTTTTCAATCTTCACTTATTAGAGCTTTTTTGTAGATCAAAATGCCATGGTTTTGCTCAATTTTTTTAATCAAAATAGTTTAAGCAGTTTTTGAGATATTTAGAAAAAAAGAAAAGAAAAAACCACTTTTTTCATGCATGATTACAATACTTGACCATACCCTGTATGGTAAAGTAAAAAGATAGTTATAATTATCTCTCTTTTTTGAACCTTGGACTGTCTCATCAAAATCCACTCATTTCACTTATCAGTCCGTCTCCAAAAACTACTTCAATCTAATCTATTTAATTTTTCTTTTGAAATGATGTTCTTTTACTAATTAGGTTTTATTATTCTCTTTTGGTACACATAAATTGACTTGCCATTTAGTCATAATTTTTTTTCATTTCATTTCCATAAAAAATGTTTTGACAGACTTCTGTCATCATTAGTTTTTTGGAATACGTTACTTTTAATTTCACTTTTGATAATAATTAGGGACTAAATGAGGGTGAGAAACGCAACCAAGCCAAGTACAGGAGCTGACAAGTAACGATCACTTTACGCCCACTTAGATGCTTTTCATTTTCCTCTTCGGCCTAACTGCAATGACACTCTGGGGTTCGTTGAGAGTCTTAAAGCGAGATAGGGGAATAGATAACCATCCATGGCGGTGCTTTGTACTCTTAGCCCCTATACTATTTTTATTAAATATACCTACATTCTATTATTATTATCATTTTCGTCCATAATATGTATTAATGAGAGTTTATAATGGGAATTAAGGACAAGTTTTTGTATGATTTTTTTTATTTTTCCACCAAAGCGTTTCGTCGACTTTGCCGACTTCTTCAGTGTGTTTCAAATAATTACATCACACATTCGTCTAAAATAAATTATTTTTCTTTATCTCTTTTATCAATGACAATCATAAATTAAAAAATTAAAAAAATTCTGCACATTCCCATAAACACTAACACTGTTCAACACAAAAAATTTCTCATTAACATAACAATGGATTCCAGTAGAGTTTTATACGCTGATTATCATGCATTTCCCAATTTTTCACAACACGTCATAGTTTTGAAATATTATCGGTGAAAATGATGAAAAATGCCATTTTGAACTATTTTAGAGCCACATTAAATATTAAACAGCAATATTTGAAATCAAAATATATTATTGACGTAATAGAAAATAGTTTCCTTCTTTGATTTTGAAATTACCACTTTGTTTTTAGCTCAATTAGAACTCGAGTTATAACTAAAAAACTCATACTACGTGAATATAAAGGTTAATAAACATGGGTAAAAAACATAAGGTCTTAGTATTTATAACTCGAGTTCTAATTGAGCTATAAACAAGTGGTAATTTGGAAATCAAAAAGGAAGCAGCTGTTTTCTATTACGTCAACAAAATTTTTGATTTCAAATATTGCTGTTTAATATTTAATGGGGCTCGAAAATAGGTCAAAATAACCTTTTTTCTCAGTTTGACCGATATTATCTCGAAACTCTGACGTGTTGTAAAAAATCGGGAAATTGCATGATAATCAGGGTAGCAAATATTAAACAGCAATATTTGAAATCAAAATATTTTGTTGACGTAATGGAAAACAGCTGTTTCTCTTGATTTCCAAATTATCACTTGTTTTTAGCTCAATTAGAACTCGAGTTATAAATACTAAGACCTTATGTTTTTACCTATGTTGATTAGCCTTTATATTCACGTAGTTTTAGTTTTTTAGTTATAACTCGAGTTCTAATTGAGCTAAAAACAAGTGGTAATTTCAAAATCAAAGAGGAAACTATTTTCTATTACGTCAATAATATATTTTGATTTCAAATATTGCTGCTTAATATTTAATGGGGTTGAAAATAGGTCAAAATGGCATTTTTCGTCATTTTCACCGATAATATCTCAAAACTATCACGTGTTGTAAAAAAATCTGGAAATTGCATGATAATCTATATATATAAAATTCTTTGCCCGATACACTTACCCACTCACTCACTCACTCACTCACTCACTCACCCACTCACTCACACACTCATCATCATAACAGCTAGAACCACTGGACATAGAAAAATGAAATTTGGAGAGGATATTACATCTATGACATAGGGGCTCACTAAGAAAGGATTTTTCGAAATTCGACCCCTAAGGGGATCAAAGGGGGCAAAGTATGTTTTCACTGATTATGCGATATCTCTTAAGGACAATAAAATATCTACTTGCTTTTTAATTATAAAAATACTAAATTAAAATTTCTAAAAACTACTTTCATGATTTTTTGAAATTCGACCCCTAAAGGGGTCAAAAGGGGCAAAATATTTTTGCAATGTGTTTACACTAATTATGCATTTTCAATTAAGAACGATAAGATATTTACTTTATTTTTACTTAATAAAATTCTAAATACAAATATTTAAAAAGTAATTTCAGGATTTTTTGAAATTCGACTCCCAACTATCCAAAATGTGAGTGGGGGCAAAAATTAAAACTCTCTCCTATCTTGATCAAATTTTGTATAGTTATTCTTTATTACTTTAAGAAATTATTCCTGTAAAAGTCAACTATCAAAATTGACTGTATGGGGGCGAAAGGGGGGGGGGGCAAAATATTGAAAATTTTAGTTTTTTTGTACATTTACTCTTTAGAAAACTGAGAGTTATTTATTTGCAAATATCTAAAAAATAATTTTAACCTCCCAAAATGTGAGTGGGGGCAAAAAATTAATACTCTCTTCGATATAGATCAAATTTTGTAATGTTAGTTTTTAAGACTATATAAAATGTATGCTGTAAAAATCAATAGCCAAAATGAGTGCGTGGGGGCGAAAGAGGGTCAAAATATTACAAATATATATTACAGACCTAATTATCACATTCCGAGATGCCGCCCGCCAGGGCCACCTGGCCGGAGGGCCGAGTTGTAGAGGGCGTGCCGAAGGCACGCCTGGAGCAGCTCGTCAGGGTATAAAACTCTACGGAATCCATTGTTACGTTTAAACACTTTCAGAAACAATACAAAAAGAATCAGACAACACACTTTCAAAAACAATAGAACCGAATTATTTTACTAATCCATTTTTAAACATAGAAAAAAATATTTAAATTTGATATTTCTATGTGTATAAATGGATAAGTAAAATTATTCTCTTCTATTGTTCTAAAGCTGTGTTGTCTGATTCTGTTTGTATTCACTCAAAAATTTTCATTTTTTTTATTTTTCTTAAGAGTGGTTAGATATGTCTAAAATATAGAGAAATTAATTTTTCGAGAGGACTAAAGAGAAACTAGTAGTTGAAATTCTTTATTCTCATTAGATCGTAACGGTAAATGGAATTATACCTATTGGTATAATATGCAGAGATTGTTCATTAATATACTATGACTATTTATCTGAATATCATAAACCCTTAATTAGCAGGCTCAGTTAATATTATATTAACATTTGCTGGTGAAATTAATATCATACTTCAATATTTTAGGGCCGTTAATTGCTTTATAGCAGAAACACCTTTACCTATAACCAATAATGCGATTATTTATTAATAAGCAATAACTGATCTAAATGTAATCAGAGTTTGACCCAAAATACCATATAGGTAAATAATTATATAACAGGAATAGCAGGGAATTGGAGAAAATTAAAAATGCAGAGTTTTTATTAAATGGGCTAGACGTTTCGTCAATTTATTTTGACATCATCAGTGGCCCATTTTATCACTCTTTGTTGTCGTTGTTGATTAATTTGAGCCAAAAATATGTTAAAAAAATATGTGTGAGTCTCATCCACATAAGCTCACGAGGGAAGCGAAACTTCTTTAGCGGTGGATTTGTACAAAACGACTAAAAAGTTTATCCCCCTTAAAAAATCACACTCCAAAGACATATCTATTAAGATTAAAAAGGTTATATACAAATAGCATCTATGGCTAAATAATTTAAATTTCCTACTTTTAATCAATATTATTTGTCATGAACTATTAGTGGGTTTTAAAATAATAATTTAAATTTCCTATTTTTTTATAAATTTTATTTGTCATGAACTATTTGTGGGTTTTAAAAAAATTTCCCTCTATTGAGTCATTTCCCCTTTATTGTAACAAAAAAAAAATCATAAAGATTCATGATCTTTTGTCTTATAGTGAAATTGTTTTTTGACAACTGAGGATGTCAAAATAAATTCGCGAAACGTCTGGCCCATTTAATAGAAATTCTGTGTTTCTAATTTTATTCAATTCCTTGCTATTCCTGTTACAAATATAATAACTAATATTTTCAGTTTTTCCTTCATAAAATGAAAACCACTCATCCTACAAAATTGATTCTTATCTCATTCTGTAGGAAATTTTGTTAACTTGAACGTTTCCTTGAAACACTTTTTGTTAAAACTCTTAGATTTATAGAAATCCAGCATTTTCCATGACAGGAAATGATCAATAGTTTTAAAAAATTGAAGTTTTTCCTACAGAAAATGAAAACAACTCATCCTAGAAACTTGATTTCTGTCTCATTCTGTAGGAAATTTTGTTTACTTGGGTCAATTTTTTCATAAAACTCTTAGATTTATAGATAGATAGATATGCAGCATTTTCTATGACGCTTTTGAGGATTCGGATCATATCCTGTCCGGAAAATGTAGGATATCTATAAATCTAAGAGTTTTATCAAAACATTGGTCCAAGTAAATGTTCAAGTAAATAAAATTTCCTAGAGAATGAAATAAAAAATCAAGTTTTTTGAACTAGTGCTTTTTATTTTATGAAGGAAAAACTGTGATTTTTTGCAAAAAATTGCATTTTTTCAAAATTTCAACCTCATTGTGGCACGGGTTACCATTATCCACTTAAGATGAAACTTTGTTTAAATTGTAGCAAATTTAATCTAGTTTAAAAATATGTAGAATGGACTTTGTCGAAAACGGGCTCCTTTATGGCCAAAAAATACGAGTTTTTGGGATATTTAAAAGTGATCCCGAGGACTGTTTTTTGGATGCCCATTAAAAAACGAACTAGTGAACCAATTTTTTCTTTTTTTTTAATAGACGCAAAAATTTTTCCTCTTTAATTTAATTTAGAACGATTATTTACAAAATATGAACCGTTTTCGAGTTATAAGCGAAAAAGTGAAAAAAGTCCAAAAAATTTCGAGGTTTTTCGGCCACATGTAAGCTTAAACCCCCCATTTAATGGGCTAATAGTAATTTTTAATTAAAAGAAAAGCCACTTATATTGCCTATATTGTAGGTAAAAGTAATAAATTCGATTTGATAAACTCTATATGTAGTTTGCTACTTATAAGAAAGCATATAAATTCATTCATTTAAGACTTTCTCAACTTTTTCCTTATTTACTCCTAGCCTCTTTTTCTTCACATTTATTTTCTCTTAAACTTTTTAGCTCGGATTAATTAGAAAAGAATTTCAAAGAGTTTAATTATAAAGAATTTCCCCTAAAAGTTTTGCTATTTTCGAAATTGTGATTAGTTCTTGAAACAAAAAACAAAAATTATTTCTTGCCTCCTTTCTTATTCTATCGTCCACGTCTGCATTTTCATCGTAAATTTATTATTTTAATTACACAGCTTGATTCTTTAGTGAAAAATAGCTAATGGATTTAGTTAAGGTAGTTGTTCCGCCAAATGCGTTTTCTTAGGATTTTTCTGAAATTTAGATATATTATTATTTAAATACTTCTGCATCGATTGGTGGCAAAACGAAATTTATGAACAATACAGTTCCGGAGATATTTAATTTCAAAAATCGAGTTTTTCGGGCTCTTTAGCATTGCACTATACGGGATATCGGAAAATTTACATACATATTTAATGATAATTAAGAAACCCTTCTTACCATTTTTATAAAAAACTAAACCAACATTAAACAATAACCAATACATATTTTAAGACAATTTTGATTCATAGTTACAACACAGTTTCTGAGATAATAAGGAATAAATAATGAAAAATGTATAAAAAAAATTCTCACTAAAAACATTTTGGCAACAGCGCATTTATTTAACCAGTGAAAGATGCATGCTCTAGATTTTTCAAAATTATAATTTTCATAAGGTGTAACGTAGGCGTTAATTACATTTGATAAAAAATAAAACGATTTTTATAGAAATTTAAAATGTATTTAATCTGTCATTTTAATATAAAAATATCCAATCTCTTACAATGGTGCCAAATTTGTCAAACGAGCACGGGATTGGCTAGAATTGGTACATAAACAGCAAAAAGTTTTGCGCTTATGAACTATGAATCCTTATTGTCTGTTCTATATACTCTAGCATTAACTTTTTGCTAGTATTGTCGCGAAACAACTACCTTAAAGGGATAAAATTTAAATTTAAAATTATTTTATTACCTACTAAAAGACAATTTTTAGCTGAAACAACTCAGTTTAAAAATTTCTGATCAGATATTCTTATCATCTATATAATAAAAATGAATTTCTTTTTCTTTGTAAGCGCAGATCTCTCAAATGCCTGGGCCGATTTGGCTAATTTTTTTTTAAAAATGTTCGTAATAGTCCATTTCAGGTTAATATGTAAAAAAAATCCGAAAAGTTGCCCGGAAAATTGGAAAATTCACGGAAAACTGAAACCAAATCTGAATTGCCAACATAGCTTGCCAAACAATAAAATAACTAAATAGCAAACTAACTTTGTGTTGGCAGCCCTATCTGTCACATTTTTGAGATGTCATTTATACTTAATAGCATAGATAAAAGAGATCTAACCACATTATCGTTGAAGAGGAATTTAATAATGCAACACACTATTTTTTTAAAGTACATTTAAAAACAAAAATTAAAAAAATAAACTGCAACGGATCGTTGCTAAACTTTATCTAATGTACTATCTTATTCTAAAATAAAGTACTTTAAAATATAATTTTACAAAAAACTATATATGACCTTTTTTGTGGTCCTCAAGGTACTTAATTACAATGAATTTTAAATCCCACAAATATTAATTTGACAATTTAATTGACGAACTCAAAAATTGTTATTTAATTAAATAAACTGCAACGGATCGTTGCTAAACTTTATCCAAATTCATTTGAAATATTAATATGTTTATTCCTTCATTATTAATCAGATATCACTTGCTATTTGCAGTTCATGTTAACCATGCGCAAATCCAGGGGGGCGACGCGCCCCCCCCCCCAAAGCATTGGAGATCAACAATTTTTATATGTTTATTTAATCTTTTTTTGTTATATAACATTAAATTTTAAAATTGAAGAAAATAAAGTTCTATGGGGGGGGCGTCTCTGGCCGCCCCCCCCCCCCCCTCCCGCTTGACAATTCGACCGCGACACACTTCCGAGATCAAAAGTAGGTCTTATATACCGGCGACCGCCCCCCCCCCCCCCAAATCAGAGGTCTGGATCCGCGGGTGATGTTGACTTTATTTCAAAAATAATGATCGATTCTCATTTAACAGTCGAGGAATAACCATTCTACATTCGATTTTTGACGTTTCGGTTTTTATTGGTAGCCATTGGTGAAGACATGGAGGAATCGACTTAAAATCAAAAATAGCAATCGATTCTTATCTAATACTAGAGGAATAACAATTCTACATTAGATTTTTGACCCTTCGATTATTATTGGTAGCCATTAGTGAAGACATGGAGGAATCGACTTAAAATCAAAAATAGCAATCGATTCTTATCTAATACTAGAGGAATAACAATTCTACATTAGATTTTTGACCCTTCGATTATTATTAGTAACCATTGCTGAAGACATGGAAGAATCGACTTAAAATCAAAAATAGCAATCGATTCTTATCTAATACTTGAGGAATAACAATTCTACATTAGATTTTTGACCCTTCGATTATTATTGGTAACCATTGCTGAAGACATGGAGGAATCGACTTAAAATCAAAAATAACGATCGATTCTTATCTAATACTAGAGGAATAACCTTATTGCATTCCATTTTTGATGTTTTGACTATTAATGGCAAGCTCTACTGAAAACGTGGAAGAATCGACTTAAAATCAATAAGACTAAATTCTTTTATGATAAACAACTCAAGCTTGAGAATAAGAGAATTTTTTATAAATAGAGATTTTTAATACATTTTAAATATTTGTTTCATCTTATTTGTTATGAGTGTATATTGCAGTTAAATAGAATCACAAATTATGTCTATTTAAGACTTTATAATAAAACAATTATATTTATTCTCTGTTACTAATAAAACATCAATAAAGCAGCCACGTGGGGGTCCAGGGGGCGAAGCCCCCTGGCTAGCAAAAGCGCCCGCCGAAGGCGGGCCTTGAAGCTAGTAATACATAAAAACGTTTCAAGACCTAAACCTGGAGTCGTTTTTAAGTACTTTTGAAGTCATTTCAAGAGACTGAGAGCATGAATTTTAGTCAAGGTTCTTTTCTTCTAGATAGCAAGAGGTATCCCCTTATTATAAATGTACCATCTTGAAATCAACATTTATAAAATTTATTAAGGTTGCTCAAACACAAGCCCGGATCCAGGGGGGCGGAGGGGGCGACCGCCCCTCCCCATAGATGCCTGGCGGGAGTGCAACACGTGCGTCGCACGCAGAGGCCAAAAAACGGCGGCCAAAATCGACAGGGAATTTATAACATTTTATATTTTTATTTTATTTTATTTTAATGAACTTAAAATATGAGATATGAAATTTGTAAAAAAAAACATTTATTTTTTTTTAAATTTTTAAAATTGAAAATAAAGTTCTATGTGTGTGTGTTTCGGATCCTTATGTTCTAGAGGATTTAAAAATTGTTTCGCGTGCAGAAGACAAACTCTTTTATTGTCTCATTCAATATATAAAAATTCTGCTACCCTCGGTACAAAAACTTTCAATTTAAAAATAAATAAATACCTGACTCGTCAAAGTGTGGCAACGTCGCATAAGAAAAACGCGTTTGTAACAAACTCAGCCAAATTTTGTTTAGGTAATCAGTAGGCCCCCAGAAGATTTTATTTTACAATTAATATTTTCTTTTCTTTTCTATGTATTTAAAACTTTATAGCCATACTCACATCAAAACATCAAGCTAGTAGATGCCGTGTTGCCAGATCTACTTTTTCCTCGAGGAAAAGCTTGATGTACTCCTTCTAGCCTATATCAAGCTTAAGTTTCGAATGTCGAATCTCTGAGACTTACGGTTGCGAAACGCAGGGGGTACATTCTTACGTACGTAAACATCAACTTCCGGTTTTTATATTTTAACCAAAATCTTGTTATACTTCTTGTAGCCTCTAGATAGCTTAAGCTTCAAATTTCAAGGCTCTGCAACTTTCCGAAGACGAGATATTAACGATTAAAATATTTATTTTACGACACTCCTAATTTACAACCTCTTCCTTAAATTCAATCGGATTAAAAGTTTGACACAAATATTAACCCACGACACTTGATAAATACACTAATTTTAAAAAAATCATTAAAGCCGTTTTTGAGAAAAAAAAATGAAAAATCTTTCATGTAAATGTCCACTTCTGGTTTTCTGATTTCAACCAAAAGTTTGCTGTACTTCTAGCCTATATCGAGCTTAAATTTCGAATTTCGTAATTCTGAGACTTATGGTTGCCAAACGCAGGAGAGTACATACATACGTACATACGCACTGACCAATGGATTTTGGACCCCTTTTTGGCCTCTGGAGACCATAAATTCCGGTTTTATGTCCTAAATCCGGTTTGCAACTATTAAGGGTGACGATTCCTAGAAGTTACAAAATGAAATTAACTTTTTTCATCTCTGAGATACAAGCTTTCAAAGAGTCAGGAACCAGACAGACATCGCAATACTTCCCCATTATATTCTATGAATAGAAATGTGAATGTAAAAATATGTATGAGTCTCATCCACATAAACTCACAGGGGAAGTGAAACTTTAATTTTAAAACCCACTAATAGCTCATGACAAAAAAATTTATTAAAATTAAAAAATTAAAATTATTATTTTAAAACCCAGTAATAGTTTATGATAAATAAATTTTATTAAAATTAGGAAAATTTAAATTATCATTTTAAAGTAACAGGTTTCTCCTTATTTCTCTATTAGTCATTGTCGCCGTTTATTAGTATCAACACATGAATGTCAGATAGATAGATCGCTAAAGAAGTGTGTCAATTCTAACAGGGAATGAAATAAAACTCGGGGTAAGATTCTATACGTACGTAAATATCAACTTCTGGTTTTTTCTAGTCTAGCGCCAGAAATCTTAGGTTACAACTAATCAATAGCCTGAACGAGTGGCCAAGTCTTCACATTCTACAGTTTCAGTGACTTTCCAATATGACAAGATATGAACGCATCAAATATTTACTCAATGAAACACACCAATGAAAATTTACAACCCCTCTTAACTAATCGGATTTAAAAATTTGATTTGTAAAAACTTGTGATTTTTCTTTATATTTATTTATTATTGGTTAATCTAAGATATCAGAACTCTAAGTATTTATGTCTATTAATATAATTAGTAATTACAAGTATAAATATATGTATTTTTATAATTAAATTAGAAAGTTAAATACAAGCTATCTGACACAAAATTTATTATAATTATCAGTATGACTAATAAGTTCTAACAACATCTAGAGATGTTGAATTACGATAAAATCCTATTAGATAAATTATATGAGATACATTGTAATATACAACAATTTTTGTGGTTATCTCATATATCAAAATGTCATGTATTTTAAAGACTGAAGCCGTGATTTGAATTTAATTTTGATTGTAATTTGGGAAATAGATATATTTGAGACTAGACTGACGTTAAGTTTTTGTTAACTCTGTTAATCAGTAGATCTATTATTGTGAAATTTCTAAAAAAAATTCTCAATGACTAGCATGACATTTGATAATTACACTAATTTTTAAAAATCGTTAGAGCCGTTTTTGAGAAAATAAAAAAAAACGAAATAAATGAAGTGAGTGTCAATTTAGTAGTGTCGTGATGACTTCAAATATAATAAATGAAACTGTGAAAGTCGTGTAGTGAACACACCAGTTGATTTTAATTTTTGATGGGAGAGTAGTGTTTTGAATTCCCTCATCCCCCCCCCCTTTGTTTATGTAATAATTTACTTTTCATAAACGGGAATTTTCATTTTCTATTTGAAATGATCATTTTCTTTGGAAGAATTGCAATTTTTTTTTTCATAGAATTCCAGACAGATAAAAAACTCGGCTAATTTATCTAATTTCATTTTAGTTTCATGTGAGCATTCCTCAGTGCAAATACGTTCTTTTGTTAATTAGTGAAGAAGAATTCAAATATTACAGTGCATCTAAGATTTCGAGTAAGTAAATCCTTCTTCTTAAGACATTTCTCTCATTTTATCGACAAGATTTTTAATTATTTTATTTATTTAACCAAAGAAAAGCTTTTATACATATCTTATATAAAGAATTTATTTAAATATTTGATTAAGAATTTTATACTGGATAAACCTTTTCTCAATAAAATAAGTCTAGGTGAGCAGTTAATATTTATTTAGCGTTTACACATTGGATTTTTTGAATTTCATATTTTTATTGCCTTTATAAAGAAATACTTCAATTTAAAAATATTAGTAATCATAATAATATTCTTCTGGGACTAAACTTATTGTTTTCAAATCATGGTTTTCTCTTAAGATTCTTCAACTTAAGTGACTTATAAAATGTATTTTTATAAATTAAAGGGTTTGTTCAGTCATATAAAATAATTAAATAGAGTAATTTTAGACAATTAACATTATTTATTAGATAGATTCACTAAACAGTTTTGGTCACCCCTGGTAGACCATCTTCAGTAGTACTGAAAATTGAAATATTTTTTTATATATAGGGCATTCCATGCCAAATCAACCATTTTTGACCACGACTATATATCAGATAAGCAAAGCATAAAATATTATGGATAATATATGTATTTATTAAGATATATTTTATTATAAAAAAGAATGTTGGATTGCGAAAAAATAAGAAAAATATTTTTCAATTAAACAAAAACATGGGGTTTGCGGCATTCTACGCAGAATAAATCAAAGTTTTTTTTTTGAAAAAAAAAATAATTTTTCAAAAATTCAAATTTCAAAAAATCAATTATTTTTACAATGTTATTGAATATGAAGTTGGATATTTTTTATATTTTTTCTGAAAAGCACGTTTAAAAACGAAAAAAACGTCTCGATTAGTCCATTTTTGAAATAGTTATGAGTTTGAAAGAAAAAAAAAACATTTTTTTTTTAATTAATTCGGTTGAGTAGAAAAATTTGAAAAAATTATGAAAAATTTCAAATTTAGGGAACGAAGAAAAAGATTATTTTTATTATAGACAAAAGGATCAGCCGGGGCTCGAACCCGGGATCTTTGCATGTGTACTGCAATGCTTTGTCATAAGAGCTTTAGCTCCTATATCCACTAAGCTACTGATCCCTGAACCCAAACTAATACCTATTGTCTATATGAATTATGGAATTTCTTTTAATCCTCTCCTCGTTCATTTTTCGCAGCGTATGCCTTGATTCATTAATTAAACAATTAAATACTCCAGCGCCCTTGCAGACTCGAAAGATCGATCAATAATTTTCACCTGGGGGAAAACAGGTCGTAAAGACAATTAATAACAAATTTTAAATTTAGGGAACGAAGATTGCAGTACACATGCAAAGATCCTCGGGCTCGAGCCCCGGCTGATTTTTTTGTTCATAATAAAAATAATCTTTTCTTCGTTCCCTAAATTTAAAATTTGTTAGCTGAATTGTCTTTACACGGCCTCGCTGTGGTCGCGCCCCCGGTGAAGAGAAAATTATTTTCGATCTTTGGGGTCTGTCGGATCGATTGGGAGGCGCTGGAATATTATGAAAAATGTTAGGGTAGAAAAATATGAAAAAGTTTCAGCCAATTCGAAATTGGTCTGGTCAAAAGTGGTCGATTTGGCATGGGAAGCCCCATATACAATTACACAAAATAAAACCATAAAATTTCACATTCATACATACAATTTCATCCAAGAGTTGAAAATTTGGAAGCGCTTCAACACCCCACCCGCATTATTCACCAGACATTGCTCCTTCCGACTACCACTTGTTTCGGTCGATGACTCATGGCCTAGCCGAGCAGCACTTCACTTCTTATGAAGAAGTCAAAAATTGGGTCGATTCTTGGATCGACTCAAAAGGCGAGGATTTTTTTTAACGCGGAAGATGGGGAAAAGTGGTAGATAAGAATGGACAATACTTTTAATAAAATACATTTTCCAATTTCTCTGAATTAAGCTTCAAAGGTACAAAAAACCGTAAAAAACTTATTTGTGGACCTAATATGTATAACTCATTCTCAATTCATTAAGTAAATCTATCTAATAAATAATGTTAATTGTCTAAAATTACTCAAATTATTTATTTTTTATTATTTATTATTTATTTTAAGTGAGTGAACAAACCCTTTAATTTATAAAAATCATGTTTTTCATATAGGTACTATGGATAAATTGGGGGTTTAAATTTATTTTAATTTTTTATATGCTTTCTCAAATTTGAGAAAGATATAGAGAAAAAACGAAGGACCACGCTATATCAATTGTTTAGCTTAACGACGAGGTTGTAAATCTCGACGCGAATAAAATTGTAAGTCTATTCCACTAAACAATCGATATCAAATATATCTTCGATACGGACGCTAAGTTCTTTAATATATATATAACTGTTCGAATTCCAAAATTAGTATCTCTAAAGGATGGATGTCTAGGAAAGAAATGAAAGAAAGTTTTCTTCAACAAAAATATATATTTTATGTAAAATAATGAATTGTTAATAAAAACCAAGATAAAATGAAACAAAGAAAATAACTGAAGATTGTATATATATTTAGATATATAGACAATTTATAAAAATATACTTAAACTTTTAGACATATAATATATTTTATTATATGTCTAATTACAAATGAATGGTTTCAGGCGTGGTAAAGTTCAGCCTCTGAATTATCTGCGCTTGGAGAGATGAATAGGTGTTCTTTTGTTTCAGAACCAATGATGAGAATCGCTTTTGAGTGTAGGCACCTTGGGTGTGCACACTTTCAATAAATGTAAAAACCTTAAGTAATAATAAGAAACAAATACAAATTGATGATTATTAATTAGAGACCTTTAATATATATTAGCACAACAAAGAGAAAACGGGTTTACTAACCTTAAGGCCACTTTTAATGATATGCTACTGAGTTCAACTTTATCTCTATAATTTTAATTATAGAGATTTTTGCTTTTATTTAGTAACGCAATAGTACTAAATATTTAATGATTATAACGAAAAATATAGTCGAAGATTTTGTTGAACTAGTGAAAAAATGTGTTTGCGAAATGCTTCGATGCTTGTTGAACACAACGATTGAAATAAGAAAGAAAGGAATTGTTCTTTGAGCGGTATCATGGGATAAAGGAAATGCAACTTGGGTTTTTTTTTCGTTTTTGTCTGGAGCCCCAAAATCCCTAGTGCCAAGAGTTTTCGTTCCTCTTTTTTGAATCATGTTTTATATCTAATATTTTAGAATTATATTTAACCATACTATAAAAGAATGAGAATATGAAATCATATATTAATTAGCATATCAAATTTCTTTAATAATATTTTGACATACTATATTTCTTTATTGCCAGGTTTTTTCCCAGATAATATACAATTTTCTATAAATTTTTGATTTCTTCAATTAATGTGAATATCTTTATTGAAAAATTTGTTATACAGGGTGGGGAATAAAGATCTACTAAATTTTGAAGAGATATAAAAAATGAAAAAATTTAACTAGAAAAAACTGAATATATTTTGAAAATTCTAGCCCTTTCCACCAAACTCAACCAAATTTTGTATACATATTAGGGTGGTCTTTATTTTGGGTAATTTCAAACTTTTACGCTGACAAGGTCTCATAGGGCTTGAAATAAATAAAAAAAAATATCCCCCAGTAATGTGAGTAATGTGTCAGTGGTTGATTCGCCTGCTTGTGGTGACTCTGGGTTGGGAAAGTCTTACTCATTTAAATGTTACTATATGTCTGTATTCTTTCTGTTTCTGCTCTACAAAGTAGCCACCTCAGAGCATTGTTTTAAATAAATAAATAAATAAAGTCTAAAGAGTTTCAATTTTTTGAACCATTACTTTGGCCGTAATCAAAAATTGATATTTTAATGGCAAAAACCCCATGTTATTTAGATGAGAAACTTACATCGCTGGAGACACAGGTTATAATTGAGATAGAGACCTGAAACTTGGGGGATTTTTTTTTTTTATCGAACCATATGTTCTCTTTTCAGCGTAAAAATTCGAAAATACCCAAAAAAGGACTACCCTAATCTACATAAAGTATTAAGTAATATTATACAGGATGTATTATTTTTGTAAAGCAATAGGGATCGTGCATCTAGACTTTTACGCCAACTAGTGGTAAACATCTCAACTAATTGGAATCGTTTATTAAATTTTAACACGTGATTTTTTAAGTTTTTCTTTAATAACTTCTTATAAATTAAACAAGTATATTTTTAAGTAAATAAATAATTTAATAAAATTTTATAAATATTAAAACGTATTTTAACCATTTTTTTAAAATTCTACCGAGATTCTAAAACCACAGTTATGTAACTTGACATCGATGGAAAATTGTTGTCTCTCTGATCAATATATAATATAATTTTAAACAAGAACTTGTTGATTTTTCTAATAACAGTAATTTTACTTAGATTTAGTACAGAATTTGGCATGTAATCTCTGGATATATTCACTAAAATAAAATTGTTCCAGTTTAGGAATTAACTTTGCCAATAGCTCGTTGTCTCGTTGGATTTTCAGTAGCACACTACCTTGTGGTGAATAAATAAATAAATCACAAAATCCTATGTTGGTCACATATATTTGGAGCTGAACTTGAATATAAATTGAATGACTTGGATTTAAATATAACCTATTTTCATCTATTTTCAAGTATGGAACGTTCGGCTTTCCAAGTTCCTTGTCCCAAACACATGACACTTGCAAAATTATTTGTTTTTTCAACTACACCATAGACATGATTAGAGTTGAATAACTTTTTCTCTTTTTCATCATTTTGGCCATGTATAATATTATTGACAACCGGTTGAAATCCATATTTTATTATTTTTTTCATTATTTATAAATATTTCATGTTGTGTTTAATGAATGTTTTGATTCCACTATCTTCGGCAAAGGAACACTAGAGAGCGCTTACTTCGACAGTAGTGCTGCCTCTATGTTTCACGCACGATCCCTATAAATATACTTCATGAAGCGCTTCGCATTGGGTAAAATAAAATGATAAATCACATTAATAAAATGGAACTGAGTAAGTAAATCGGGAAAAGTCGAATTTTTATATGGTAAACTCTATCTTTTCTAACTATTCTCTACCAATTTAAAGCTTATGTAAAAATTATTATCCTTTCATACATACTTGATGGCTTACATGCCATAAGCTCTGGAGCATTCCATCAACGACTGGACTCGCCTAGCTCTTAAGCAGCTTTCATTCTTCTGAGCTCAATTTGTTGCCTAAATACAGGCTCACTAACGTCATAAATCAAGTTCAAATTCAGACTAAATTTTGATGATTTTAATTAGTACATTGAAAGAGACAATAAAAGAGTGTGTCTTCTGCTGAAATTATAAATTTTTAATTTATTTATAACGAGACTATAGTTTCGAGAGCTTTATAATTTCAGCAGAAGCACTCTTTTATTGTCTCCTTGAATTTATAAAAATTCTGCTACTCTCGGCAAAAACTTTCAATTTAATTAGTACAGTTATTAATTTATATTCAAAATTTTTCTTATACCTGGAAAAAAACCCACCCTAATACATAGTTTTGTCGAAAGGACTAGAATTTTCATTTTTGACCCCCCCCCCTTTTTTGTCTGATATAATGTTTAAAATATATTTAAAAAAATGCATTTTATGTTCTTTTCAAAAATGTATTCAGTTTTTTTCTAGTTAATTTTTGTCATTTTTTTTTAAACCTCTTCAAAATATGGTAGATCTTTATACCCCACTCTGTATAATATATAGTACCTGGAGGCCCCCCCCCCACCTCTACCCCGCTCGACCCCACCCCCGAAACCTCTTCCTACTCCCGGATTCCCCACCACTGCGCCCGACCTTCTGCACCTGTTTTGATTCAACCATATGATTCATTTTTATTCATCCAATTAATAAATAAAACCTATCAAAATGTGTTGTTTTTTCAGAAAATTGAGACCTGCTTATGCGAAATATATTTTTAAATAAATTTTTGATTATTTTCTATTCTATTTTATTCTCTTAAATGAATAAAGTTCTTTATAAAAACAATTATAAAAAGTTTATTAATATTTCTAACGTTTAGGGAGAACAAAATATGTTAAAATCGACAATCACAATACTTCTTCAAGGCCTTTTAGAACAATGAAACAAACAACCCATTGTCTGCCTGGGTATAAAGGAAAAGGGAACCCTTTTTTAAAACCCTAAGAATGGGATTTGTCTACCTGAGAATAATTAATTTGATTTACGAAAAAACCCATCAAAAACAATTTTGTCGAAGATGAGACCGTGACAGATCAAATTGTCACCCCAAAAACCCCTAACCCGTGAATTTCATCAAAATCGGTAGAGTCGTTTTCAAAATAGAACCAAGATACAAATATATATACAAACGAATAAATAAATATACAATTTTTGCTCGTTTAATAAGAGTAGATACCTACTCCCCCTTTTTCCTTTTTTTGTCTGATATAATGTTTAAAATATATTTTTTAAAAATTCATTTTATGTTCTTTTCAAAAATGTATTCAGTTTTTTTTCTAGTTAATTTTTTTCATTTATTTTTACCTTTTCAAAATATGGTAGATCTTTATACCCCACTCTGTATAATATATATACCTAGTTAAAATAGATAGTGGAAATGGTTTTGAAGTCAAATAGAAATTGTAATGACACCATTAGCGTCGCATACAGTCGTTATATGGTGTACTAATAAAAAGTATCTAGTATATTAGTAGTATGTTATGATTCGAGAAATGATTCAAATGGTTGTATTTAAAAAATAAAAAATTCACCCCCAATTAAAATTCGTTTTAGGTTAACGGAGCTATTTGTACGAGTGCTCACTTAATATGAATTCTTTTTCTCGTCCCCCTCTAGCCAACCCCCTTGACTCCTCATTCGTCTTCCTTTGGCCTTTTCATTTTCCATCCTCTCATTTCTTCGACTGGCGGGCCTCCTTTAAAAAATTGCTCAACTTATTTCTTCATTTCCTTAAATTGCTTAAGGAATCATTAGCGCCCTGGCGAGGGGGGTCCGTTGCTCGCAGCGCCATTATCTACACCCCTTTTGCCCTTTTTCATTTTCTCTCTCGCATGCTGAAGCCCTTTAAAGGGTGTTTTGCTCTTATACGTTCACATCCACTTTTGCACTTTACTTCACACATCCAGTAGACAAAAATTATTCAACCACTCTAAACATTTTTCATGAATGATTATATTTAAAAAAAAATGCCAAATCATATTTTATACGTTTTTTTAATTATTTTAATGTATTTTTTTTATCAACATTTAGACGAAGGGTTAAAAATTCGTTTTTAATTTTATTTTTATTTATTCTTTCAAAAGTTAAGTGACTATGAACCTTATATTCTTCATATTTTAAAGACTATTTGACATACTATTTAAATAAATTTTAAAATTTTGTTTTAAATAAAAACAAAAGATTTTTTTCAGCCATTTTTAATTCAAATGGTGGTTTAATTAACCAAATATTTCGGAACTTTGCAGTATTTTTCTTCAGTGAATCTTTGAGCAAAATGTAATATGTGTTAGTTAAAGTTTACGAATTATAATCAAAGAAATATATTTTTTTCTTTTAAACAATTTTTGTTTTTAAAAATTGTTTAAAAGAAAAAAATTATTGATTCGATTATAATTCGTAAACTTTAACTAACACATATTGTATTTGCTCCAGGTCCACTGAAGAAGAAATACTGTAAAGTTTCCGAAATATTTAAATTAAATAAAAAATTGCTGAAAATAACCTTTTGTTTTTATTCATGAAAATCCTCAGCAACCACCGTGACTTAAAAATTTTGGTAATTTTTTTTATTAAAATCCAGTAACAAGGATGTTATTAGATATTATGTTTAATTTAGATGGGAGAAGGATTCACTCCTTAGGGATCCGAACATGTTATCTGGGCAGTTGGCTTAAATTTAATATTGAGGAAATAATTCCATGGAATCTGGAATTGTTGAAAATTTTTTATATTACCTATTTAAAATTCAAAAAAACCCCTAATTTTTTTTGACTTGGAAAACCACACAATACTTAAATGGGTCATTTCTTATATGATATTATTTTAATTTTTATCTATGTGTATGTGTTTATATAAAAGTCGGACTAAATTGGTGATTGGGTCAGATTATAGCCGGTCAAATACTTGCAGCGAACCAGGATTGAATCCGGGTCCCTTATTCAGTAGGCTAGTACTCTACCCACTCGATCAGGCTGACCCCCAAAGTCCCTAGCTTTCAATCATTATTATTTATTTTTTTTTTTTTGAGGAGTTTGTGAAATTACAGGTAATATAAGAACAAACTTGTGATCAATAAAAATTTCAAAATGAGTTATGTGACTCCACATTGATTCGACCAATAAATTTTTATGCATTTTAACATATAGCATAATTATTGCTTAAAAGCCAATAATCCAAGTCCACTTTTGAAAAATTTCTAAATTTGATAAACTATCATCTAACAAATGAGGTTTATTATTTTTAGTACAAAATATTTTATTCATTACATCAATTTTCCTCAGTAGAGGATAATTCTTATTCTTCTGAATAAGTTTTCTTATATAGCGACTGGATTAAAAAAACAAAAAACAAAAAAAAAAACATCAATTTTTATCGATTACTGTTTTATGGACTTAGCCGCAGTGACTTCTGAGCGGATTATATGATTATTGAGCCTTTATTACCCCATAAATTTTCATCTATACACACTTGGAGATAATTTACTCCGATCCTTCGACCCTTGCACTAGACAGTTTCTATCATCACAGATTGATGATCATTTTTAGTAATAATAAAATAATCAAACCTTTTTTTTTAAATAATTCATCAAGAATAGAAAACAATTAAAACAAATCACATACGCCAAAAACATTTCACTGTCCAATAATGTTGTTAAATCTACTCTTATTAAACGAGGAAAAATTGTATATTTATTTATACATTTATTTATATATTTATTTATATATATATATTTGTATCTTGGTTCTATTTTGGAAACTACCGATTTGAATGAAACAAAATCTATTAACAAGTTTTGAGGATGAGAAAACGATCTGGCTAGGTCTGGACCTCATCAAAATTCATCTTAATTGATTTTTTCTTAATTAAAGTAAATTGATAGATGAAAATCTCAATAAAAAATTGATTTGACGCATGTCAGATTAGAACCAGAGACCTCTTGCATCAGAGGCATAGACTTTCACCAGTAGACCATAGAACAATTTAAAAATCTTTGCTTTTTACTTTTACTAAAATGAATATTTTTGAATTAGACTTTATTATAAGTGTGGAAATAATTGAATATATTATATATAGCTATGTATTTTATAAATAGAATTTATTGAATAAATTTGAAATATGTATAATTTTTTTTTTTTTTTTTGTTTTTTTTGGCTTTTCGGCCTTTCTAACCATAAGCCAATTTACGATACTATATATTTTTTTTAAATTTTGCATATACCCCGGGGTCAGATTTTAGCCGAATGCCTCGAGTCGGATTTGAACCCAGGTCCCCTTGGTTAGCAGGATGATACTCTACTGACTAGCCTATCTCGACCCCCTATGTATAATTGAATTAAGCTGAAAGAAAGACAACAATTAATATACTATATATATTTGTTGGAGGGTCGGTAGCGCAATCGGTTAAATCTTTTCTAATCCGATTAGGAGAACATCAACCTAGACTTCATCAGTACGATCCCAGCAAGAAGCAAAGTGAATTTATTTGAAAATAATAAATAACCGGCCCCTCGGCTCCAGAAACTGATAATCTTCGGTTCTACAAAACCTCGCGCATGCGCAGGACAAAATTTCGTAACAAGCAACCATGAATCGTGAGAGACAAAAACAACATTACCCCAGGTGGTAACCAATCCACCCACCTTCGAGTGGCAACCGGGCATTCAGATTCTGGGGGATCCTGACCATCACGAAGTCAGGAAGAAACAATGGAAGAATAACACCAAAAATCCATACATACCTGGGCACCTTTAACATCAACACACTCATCCGGCCAGGAAAAATTACCTGACCATGGAAACGATAACACGTTCCGGAAAAAGATAGATGCGTGGAAGGTCCAACCAGAAAGAGACATCAAGCTTTGCGTGATTCCAAGGGTCCAAACGCAACAAATAAATAAATAATATATATTTGTATTTTTTTTAATTTGAAAACGGTTCTCAAATAAAAATCGACATTTTTATCAGAATTTTTTAAATTAAAAATAATATTAAAATAAAGCTTTTTAACTGAAGAAAAAGTTACCTGAGCATCGCTCGGTGCCTCCAGATACTCATATCTTTGCAGGTGCATTATTTGTCGCATGACACTATATGAAAAAAAAATGTTAATTAATTGGTGACAGTATCTATCGCTCAACTCAAATAGTATTAGAGTTATTCTTGGTGGAAAGATTTACATTTTTATACATATCTCTATAGCATTTCTCTCTTTAAGAAAAATATGCTTTTATTTTAATGAGAAAAATGTATCTCTCTTTTGAGCTCTAATGATATTACGAAGATTGGACATTTTTCCGAGTGGTCGAGAAAAAAGAAAGTAATTAGACCAATCTACACTCGACACCATCCAAAATGACTTTATTGACAAACGATTAATTCTGAAGATCTTTAAAAAAAAACCCTCATTATCGTTATCAAAGAAGACAAGAGAGAGTAGAGAATTTCTTGAAAAGCACTTTTTTCCATTAAAAAAAAAAACGGAATTCAGGAATATCTAAAAAACTTCAATTTTTCTCTAAGGATAAAAATGCAAAAAGATTTAAAATCAGGGCTAGAGTTGAAGACTTACTTGATGCTGAATAGTGTAGGTTTTAGTATTTTGGAATTATGAAACTCCAAACTCAAAAAATCATAAGGATAAACGAATTAACTATCGTTTACAGCCGATACCCGTTTGTATTTGTACCTGGTGGGGACTTGAGATGCCATAAAATGTTTTCCTTAAATCCATTAATTAATTTTGACCGTATAATTGTATATACAGGGTGGGGTATAAGGATCTAACATATTTTGAAGAGCTATAAAAAATGGAAAAAAAACTGAATATATTTTTGAAAAGAACACAAAATAATTTTTTTTAAATGTATTTTAAACATTATATCAGACAAAAAAAGGGGGGGGGAGGAGGGTCAAAAATGAAAATGCTAGCCCTTTCGACCAAACTTAACCCATTTTGGGCGGTTAGTTTTTACATTTCTAGCCTTCTGAAGTCCATAGAATATGTATACAAAATTTGGTTGAGTTTGGTCGAAATGGCTAGAATTTCCATTTTTGACCCTCCCCTCCCCCTTTTTTTGTCTGATATAATGCTTAAAACATATTTAAAAAAATATATTTTATATTCTTTACAAAAATATATTCAGTTTTTTTCTAGTTAAATTTTTTCATTTTTTATACCTCCTCAAAATGTGGTAGATCTTTATGCCCCATCCTGTATAAAATACTCTAAATAATTCCCAAGGTTTAAGTTTTAGAATGATGAAAGAATATTTAAATTCAGCTTAGAACTTTCTCAGAATAGCTTCTACATAGGGGCCATTCATAAAATACGTTACCCAAAATTTCGCCTTTTTGGACCCCCCCCTTACGTCACGCTGCGTTACATTCTTTGCGACCCTCTACCAAATATAACGTCAAATAAAGCTAGGCCCCTCACTTGTAAACGATTTGTTGATGACAAATTAAGAAAATAGAATACTTGACCATACCCTGTATGGTAAAGTAAAAATTTAAATAAAATTGAATAAGTGCGAACGTCACGTTAACTTAGACCCCCTTGTCACATATCATCACGCTAAGAAATACCCCCCCCTGGTTGCATATGACATATTTAACGAATGGTCCCATACGTATATACAAGACTTTTATTTTTTATAGGTTAAAAAAATCCTATAAAATAAAATAATATAAAATAAAAGGTAGTTAGATTTAATAATAAAACTTGAGACAAGATGCGAGGTAGGTTTCACAAAAAACACCTACCTCGCATCTTGCTCATTTTTATTATTATATCAAAATGTTTCACCTAGAACCAACACCTAACTCCTTAAAAGTTAATGGTAGTTAGATTGATAGAGAGAAGATAATAGAGATTAATAGAATACAAAATGAAATAAAATTCTAATAATTAAATAATGGATTAAACGAATTAAAACAACTGCTCATTAATGAGATGTCTGGGATTGCATTTTTTCATTGTTCCATTGGATTTAGATTTAATTTGAAAAACGTCTATCTGAAGAGATCTGTCTTCCAAGTTGAATTGGTTTCTGTTTTTTATTTTATTATTTGTCATTTCCATCAAGAAAGTTACTGGGCACGTGGAGCCAAATGATTGCATCGTTTTGGGAATTAAATCAGGAAATTTAAATCAAAAGGCTCTATAAAGCGGTCCATTTACTATAATCTTAATAGAAAAAGAACAGCAGTCCAATAAATACATCTTATTTGGAAATGTAATAATTTTTTCTTCACTATCCTTTGCCTGCCTTCCATTACTTTTCATTTAATAATACATTATATCTGGGATCTAGTAGACAATTATAGGGAGATCGCAAATAAGAAAGGGTATCTACATTGAGCTAAGCATGTTGCATTCGCAAAATTGATTTCTTGTTTATATTTATTATAAACGAGCTTTTCGTGGTAGCCTTCGGCACGCCCCTCGAAAGCTCGGCCCTCCGGGCTGGAATGCCCTGGCGGGCAGCGTCTAGGTCCAAAAATTGTATTCCTCTTAAAAAACCACACTCCAAATGTATACCCGTAAACTACCGAAAATACATCGTCTCTTAAAAGTTAATTAAATAATAGTGCAAATTATTAAAAAATAAACAAATAATATATAAAATATAAATCAAATAAGATGTGAATAATTTCTTCTGTGCGCAAAGAAAAGCGAATTGAATATTAAATTTTTGAGTGGCGGGGCGGGGGGGGGGGGGTGAGGAATAATTATCGATATATTTAATGTTTCTTAATTTAAAGTCTTTTAGAGTCTTTCATTTCAAAATTCGAGTGCAAATTAAAATTATATTTCAAATTTGCCTGGTTAATGAAAATCAATTGGAGCTGTCAGTTTAAAATCCGAACTGACAATTATATTTCAAATTTGCCTCGTTAATTAATATATATTCAATGTTTTTTAATTTAAAATCAATTGGTGTTTTTTCATTTTCATTCGAGTTCAAATGTATACAATATTATCTCGACACAAAGTCTAAATCAAAAATTTATAGTTTTAGTAATAGAAATCATGGTATAAATATTAATCTTACATTGGTCTAATGGTTAGAGCAGATGACCTTAGTTCAAGAGTTCGTAGGTTCGATTCTAGTCAAGAGGAAAATTTTTTTAGAGAAATTTCTCTTAGCGTTGTTACAAATTAATCTAGATCAATATATATAGTATGATTATATCGTCGTCTTAGAGAGTAAACCTGCTAACTTACAAGAAAATTTTATAGGGCAGAAAAAAAACAAACAAAATTTAATATTGTTGTAATGGAAAAAAACATTTTTAACATTTTTTTCTACAACATACGATCGTAATTTTAAGTAGCAGTTTTACTTGGATGATGCTGCATCTCTTTTTCTTCCGAACTGTATTAATATGTCATATTTGATAAAAAATGGAGTTAGCAGCTTTTTACACTCTAAGCCGACGATATCTGAGGGGGCTAGTTTCAAACCCAGCAATCTCCATCTTTGATGATTTTCCAGAAGAGGCCAAAAGTTGTTACACTGATTTTCCCTACATTTTGAAAGTGAACTTCTGTTTCTACCAATTATTTGGACCAATAAGTGTAAAAATTAAAAATCTAGGCCATTTGACCAAACTCAACCAAATTTTGTATACATAATCAGTGGGACCCCAGAAGTCTAAAAATGCAAAAACTAACCCCCTCTCCTACATGATTATAAATAATTTTATTAAATATTAAATATAAGTGAGGGGCCAGGTTGTATGGTAAAGTCAAGTGGATGGCCACATCAGAACACGTCAGCTTATTTTCTTTTCAAAATATTTTAAAATTAAATACTTCAATTTCCGGGTCAAACGACTTGTGACTATTGCACTCCTCTATTTTATCTTGGATCACTAGTTGAAGACAAGGATATTTATCATTCCTCGTGATATGTCTTAGATATTCTAATTTTATCTTTTATTATTTTTATCTGATGCAGTTCTCTTCCCATCCGTGTCAAAACATTTGCAATTTGTACTCTATTGGCCCACGATATTCCAAGCAACCTTCAAAAGAACTTCATTTCAATTGGTCCATTACTTTATCATTCAGTCCCATTTTTTTAAAAATTTTTTTGCATGAATTACCATACTTGCTTATTTTATATATTTTATAATATGTGATGGTGTTAGGAAAAATGGTCCTTATCTTCACCTATCAGTTTTTTCAGAAATTGCAAAAATATGAATTAAATGTGGTACAATTTTTGATTACATATTTGAATTCAGCATCAAATTTTCATTCGGAATAGCATACATTTTCACCTGCTTAAAAATTTTGTTAAGGAAGAATGGTGTGGATTCTTGGTGAAAAATTTTAAATAAAGTAAAGAAATAAAATAAAATGAGAGAGTCTTCTGTTTTTTAAATAAAATAATTTTTAATTATTTCTAGAGACTATAGTTTCGAAGGCATTGCCTTCATCATCAGTCTATCACAAATATTTCAAATTAGTTACAAATTAAGATTTATACATAGAAAATTTTGAAAATATATAATGTCTTTCCTTCATGTTTCTTCTTGGGGAGATTAGAATAATCTAATCTCCCAAGAAGAAACATGAAGAAAAAGACATTATATATTTTTCAAAATTTTTTATGTATAAATCTTAATTTGTAACTCAATTTGAAATATTTGTGATAGACTGATGATGAAGGCAATGCCTTCGAAACTATAGTCTCTAGAAATAATTAAAAATTATTTTATTTAAAAAACAGAAGACTCTCTCATTTTATTTTATTTTTAACCTAAAATAAAAACAATTCTGTTACCATCGACAGTGAAATCTTTTATTCAACTAATAAAGTAAAGAAAATTTTGAAAATTTTTTAGAAACTTTTAAAATTTTAAATATAAAATACTAGGTAAGCTTCACAAAAATAAAAGATAAGATGCTTGTTTAGCACAACTCTATATATTTCGGGCTATAAGCCCATCTTCAGGAGTTCACAGAGGAAACTGTTTTTCTTACCTTTCCCACATCTCCTCCAAGATATCCCCCATGTCTCAGTGTGCCCCATCTTCTGACCTCTTATCTTCCTCAGACTCTTCCACAAGGTTCTTTCTTCGATTCTTCCAAGAACTTTAATTTGAAATTCTTCCATCCATTTGATATTCATCATTCTTCTGTAACAACACATTTCGAAAGCCTCAAATCTCTTTCTATCTGTTTCTCCAATCGTCCAGGTTTCATGTCCATGCATGCCTATGCTCCGAAATTCATCTCAGTCAATTTTTGGGCGGGACAAAAAGCGTTTTGTTCAGTTGGTTCTCTAGAAAAAGGTGATGCCATTAGCTCGATTTTGACCAGATGAAGATAAGGGCCCTTTTCCCTGTCACCATAACATATATAATTAGGTTAGGGAGTTTTTTGGTTGACAATTCGATCTGTCACGGTCTCATCTTCGGCTAAGTTGCTTTTGATGGGTTTTTTGTTAATTGAAATAATTATTGACAGGTAGATGTCTCGATAAAAATGTTTAATTTTTATTCAATTTATTTTATTAATTAATTGGTTTTTAAATTTTAAATCCCACTAATAAATAATTATAAATATTATTATATATTAAAATTAGTCAATTTAATTAATTAGATGATTCGGAAACGGGGAAAGAAAATATGCAATTGGAATAATTATCGGAAAAGAGGTTTTTTATTTAATTAGTTTTTTCCTTTTATTAAAAACAAGGACTCAAAAGATGATCAAGGACAGTCGATGGTGGAGAAGTAATCTCCGGAGTCGAAGCTCAAATACAATGTATACATTAATTCATGTAAAATAATTGGTTTAATAAAATTTAAAAAAAAAATTAATTATATAGCTGGTTCAAAAATTGTCATTAAAATCAAATAAAAAATTAATAAGAGGTATTGAAGATGGAAAGATGGAGTTTAATGCTGAATTGATGGAAATGCTGTCCAAAGGTAAAGAAAACTATTAATTCCGATTACATTGAATTGAATTGGTATTGAATTTTTGACGTTCCAATTATTATAGGTAACAATTGCTGAAGACATTGAAGAATCGATTTAATACCAGATCTCAATTTTGGGAAATAAATATTTTGATAAGTTCTTTTAATGAAACTAATTATTAACAGGTGGTTGAATCAAAATAAAACAAATAATTGATTAAATCAAAAACAAACACATGCATTACTAGTATATTTGTAATTATTATTCTAGTTTGCAATTTAATTATTTGTTTGTATTAATTTATTTCCTCTTAATACCATTATGTAATCCTTGCGCTAATGTGCCAATCAGGTTGAACGCCTGTTTTTCTCATGATGAATATTAATTTGCCCCTAATGTCCATTTAATATCTATTAATGCAGCTCATTGCTTTTTTAATCTAGTGTGTGGGCCATTCGACCTGGCGCGGTTTCGCCCCCGCGGGTGTAAATATTTCAAAGGCGAAATAATGTCAACAAACATTTCAGCTTCCATTGAGAGAGGCAGGAAAGGCACTTAGCACGTTTTTGGGGCAGGAGATAACTTGCACACGGACCTTATCTTTGACGCATGTTCACTTCCTCTTGCAAGACATTTGACATTGACCATTATAGCAGGCAGCCGCTTTGCTTTTTACCTGTTAAATCGGGGCAAGATGTCAGGGCGTCACCTTTTTTCATATTATTAATACTATTACTACTGCTAATCAAATTGTCAACCGCAGGACATGTCTTTTAAATTTGTTAGTTGAATGAAGGTGGTATATTGATAAAAATAAACAACTTTCAAACTTTTGTGAACTGTTTGGTCTCGAATTAATGTATAAACTACTTACAAAAATCAGAGGCGCTAGTTTTTTGGGGAAATTTTTTTAAACAAAAGTTGTCAGAAATCACATCCCCTACAACTTTGCTCATTATAAAATTTGCCGAAGAGTTAATAGTTTGGGAGTTATTTGATCATTTTCATTCGTGCGCCCCCCCTCACCCCCCAAACCCCCTTTTGGGGTCAAAATATCAAAACGTTTATAGCTATAAACGTAAGTTGAAAGACACCTGATGTAAATATGAAATTTCATAATAATCCCTTTAGCCGTTTTTACGTGAATCGTGAGCAGCTTTTCGCGGAAACCACTGAAACAGACAGACATACAGACATACAGACAGACAGGAATTTAGTTGAGGGTGTTTTCGTTCATAGCTTTGCTTGAAACGTGTGCAACCAAAATTTGGCTTGATTTGGACCAATGTACAGACAAAACCTAAATTTTATATATATAGATAGATAGATACCAGCTGCAAGGCCCGCCTTCGGCGGCCCTCTTGCTAGCCAAGAGGCATGCCCACTGAACCCTCAACCCACGAACCCTACCCTCACACCCACTCCCACCCACCACACCCCCCGAAACCCACCAAGCTCCCTCATCACCCGCACCATGCACCCGTGCCCAAACCTCACCCCCACGCCACCACCCCAACACTCCATCCTGCACCCCACCCACCTCAGTCCCCACCCCGCACCACCCGTCCAGGCCACTGAGACCTCATTTGAACCCCCCACTCCACCAGCCCTGCACCATCGCCCCGCACCCTCCGTGCCCTTCACCCCGCCTATCCCCCTGGACCCCCTCCCCCAACTACGCCCCTGGACCCACCGCTACACCTCCCTGAACCCCTCTACTCCTCCTCACTCCCTCACTCCACCCCCATTCCACCCCGCGCACCCCATGCCCTAACCTATATAACTATATAGATATAGATAGATAAAAGCTTGTCGTGAGAATATTTATTGACACAAGTAATTCTAAGTAGAACAAAAATGTTAACGTACAATATAGGCACCCTCAATTACGGTACATGGTAGATGATCATATAACTAATAATACAACATTACATAATTCAACATCGTTTCAAGATATATTCTCGCGACAAGCTTTTATATCATATAAAATTGTATAATATAACAAAATGAAGGGTTTGGTTTCCTTCAAAAATTATTTTCTTCTTTTTTGACCATTTAAATAAAAGCTGGACATGTTTCTAAGTCTGTTCATTTATTTTTCTTAACCACTGACGCCCTCCCTAGGACTTCGCCCCTGGAGCGGCCACTCGGTAGGCCATGATCATGATTACCATAAAAATGCATTGTCATCGAAATTGAACCAATGTATAAAATTTCAACTCCGTAAGACAAGAGGAAGTGGGGAGCGGCCGCTCCGTTCGCCCTATGGTAGGCCGGCCTTGGTTATGCTTACCATATAAATGCATTGTCATCGAAACTGAACCAACATCTAAAATTTCAAATCCGTAAGACAGGAGGAAGTGAGGAGCGGACGCTCCGTTCGCCCTATGGTAGGCCGGCCCTGGTTATGCTTATCATACAAATGCATTGTCATCGAAACTGAACCAACATATAAAATTTCAATTCTGTAAGATAAGAGGAAGTGGTTCTAATTTAGTTTGCAAGATTTAACCTAAACCAACATACAAACAAACATTGCAAACTTAATAAGGTTTTTAAAAAGTGTGTGTCTTCTGGCGGTAAAATAATTTTTTAATTTATTTATAATGAGACACAACAATTTCTGTAAATCAATTGTAATAGACTGATGAAGAGTGCAAAACCCTCGAAATTATAGTTTCGTTATAAATAAATTAAAAAATTTATTTTTCCAAGATAAGACACACTCTTTTATTGTCTCTTTTAAAAATTCATTCATGCGATTTGTATTTTTTCTGCCCTTAGATTTCAGGAGGGGTAATTCGCTCTTAAAATTTAATTATTAATTCTATATAACTCTAAGAGATGTCACGTCTCTCCAGATTTTCGTCAATATATTTTTTTATAAGGAGAACTCAATTGGGTTATATATTCTTTATTTATTGATTGATTTTTTGTTATATAAATAAATACAAATCTTTTATAAATAAAATATGTGTGAGCCACCGCCACATAAGCTCGCGGGGAAGTGAAACTTATTTAGTCGTAGATGTTATTGAATTATTTCTTAATTAAATCTTAATTTTATTGAATTTTATTTGTCATGAAATATTAGTGGGTTTTATAAAATTACTTCCCCTCTTTTGAGTCATTTCCCCTTTATTATAACAAAATATAAAAAAAATCAAACAGATACGTCACTAAAGAAGTTTCACGTCAAAAACAATCTTCAAACGTTTATTAAAACATAATTAGTAGAGATTGTGGTGTTGGTGCAAGGTGAAACATCTTTAATAAAGATAAGAGTAAATAAATATTATATTTAATATTGATTTACTATGAGTTAAGGATTCTAGGTCACTTATTTCACATTAAAATTAAAAAATTAAAAGATATAAATTTTTTTTCTTTTTCAATATATATATTTCGGGCTATCAACCCATCTTCAGGAAGTACAGAAAGTAACTAATTCAACTTATTGAATAACAGATTATATATATATATATATATATGTTTATTGAACAATATATATATATATATATATGTTTATTGAACAAAGGGATTTATTAAAACACCAAAAAATGATAATTTTTCTCTTTATCAATGGAATCTGAATAAATATTAAAAAGAAAAAAAAGTTGCTTTATGAAATGAATATACCTAAAGCAACACTAAACAAGTGAATTGTTCTTAATATACAGACATTAAAAATTAATTAATATATTAGTTAATAAATATTTTTGAAAAATCTTTTAGAATGTGGGGCAGTGAATCCCTCTGACTAGAAATGCCTACCGTTTGGGATTTAATGACACTAGCCGAAGTGAGTTTCTTCCTAGTTATTTGATAAAAGTCTTAAATTAAAATATTTTATAATAATTGATAATAAAGAAGTAAGTGAAAGTCTTGTTTCGACCACACTCAATAAAAGAACTTTTAGAATATTAATTTTATTAATATTTATTATAACCAGTTTAAAGCTTTTTAAATATTAAATCGAATTGGGAGGAGGTTTGTGGATCCCTTTGAGCCCTTTTGACAAAGGGGCTGATATATAATAAGTAGATTAGTTAAATAAGAAATAACGTTTATATATAAGTACCTGGAACACCGAGCGATGCTGGGTAATGCATATCTGTTTGTTTTTTATTTAATCAACCATTTGTTTTATTTTGATTCAACCACCTGTTAATAATTAGTTTCATTAAAAAACTTATCAAAATATTTTTTTCCCAAAAGTAAGACCTGGTATTAAATCGATTCTTCCCTGTCTTCAGCAATTGTTGCCAATAATAATCAAAACGTCAAAAATTCAATACCAATTCAATTCAACATAATCGGAATTAATAGCTTTCTTTATCTTTGGGCAGCCTTTCCATCAATTCAGCATTACATTCTACCTCTTCATCTTCAATAGCTCTAATTAATTTTTACTTTATCCAATTCAAAGCATGGGCAAAGTATTTTTTATTTAAATGACAATTTTTAACCAGCTATCTAATTAAAAAATTGAACCAACCAATTATTTTACATGAATTAATGTATACAATGTATTTGAGCTTCGACTTCGGAGATTACTTCTCCACCATCGACTGTCCTTGATCATCTTTTTAGTCCTTGTTTTTAATAAGAGGAAAAAGTAATTAAATAAAAAACCTCTTTTCCGACAATTCTATCAATCCAATTCCCTTCCCTAATTAATTGAATTGCCTAATTTTAATATGTAATAATATTTTGTAATGATTTATTAGTGGGATTTATAATTTAAAAAACCAATTAATTATTAAAAGAAATTTAATAAAAATGAAATTATACATTTTTATTCAATGAACCACCTGTGAATAATTATTTCAATTAGCAAAAAACTTATCAAAAACAACTTAGCCGAAGATGAGACCGTGGCAGGTCGAATTGTCAATCCAAAAACCCCCTAATCCGTGAATTTCATTATGTATATGTACAAGAATTTTTCATTTAATATAATAGTACCTGTAGCCACCGAGCGATGCACGGTAGCCCCCCCCCCCCCTCCCGAAACCACACACCTCGCCCCCAACCCACCCTCGGACCCCCACAACAGCACCCCACCTCCACATCCACCCCACCCGGCACCCAGTTTTTGCATTTCTAGCTTTCTAATGGTCTACATATTATGTGTATATTTGTTTACTCGTACACTAATTTGCCCACATTCGTCCATATTGATAAACATTATAAAAAAATAAATAGGAAAATAATAATATAAAAATAATTGTATAGGATCTTAAATAAAAACATAAAATTAAATAAGATTTGTTTCCAAATTATATAAAAAAAAGCCACTTTCAACCACTTTATTTGTATAAACCTGTAATGTTATGATTTAGACACCTGTTAATTAAAAACAAACATTTTTTTTTTTATAAATTTTATTAAACCAATTATTTTACATTAATTAATGTATACATTGTATTTTAGCTTCGACTCCGGAGATTACTTCTCCACCATCGAGTGTCCTTGATCATCTTTAGTCCTTGTTTTTAATAAGAGGAAAAAACTTATTATGGAAAAAACTGCCTCTTTTCCGATAATTACTTCAATGCCATTATTGCATGAAATTAATCCATCATCAATTACATTTATACGAAAAAAATATTTTTTTAGAGAATTTTATTGAAACCAATTATTTTACATTAATTAATGTATACATTGTATTTTAGCTTCGACTCCGGAGATTACTTCTCCACCATCGAGTGTCCTTGTTCATCTTTAGTCCTTGTTTTTAATAAGAAGAAAAATCTAATTAGATAAAAAAACCTCTTTTCCGATAATTGTTTCAATTCCATTATTCCCCAATCAAGTCGATTGGTTCCAATCATATTTCAATTAAACAAATTTTTTTTTGTTTTTTTTTTTTTTTTTTTATAAATTTTATTAAACCAATTATTTTACATTAATTAATGTATACATTGTATTTTTGCTTCGATTCCGGAGATTACTTCTCTACCATCGAGTGTCCTTGATCATCTTTAGTCCTTGTTTTTAATAAGAGGAAAAATCTAATTAGATAAAAAAACCTCTTTTCCGATAATTATTTCAATTCCATTATTCCCCAATCGAGTCGATTGGTTTCACCCACCATCCTTTCCGCCACCCTCCTCATTCTCGATCCAATTAACAAAAAAAATTCCTAGTTTTAATATAATATATTAAAATTTGCTATAACCTATTAGTGGGTTTTAAAATTAAAAAAAAAACAATTAAAAATAAAACATAATTGAAAAAAATGTAAACAAACTTTTTTATTGAGATTTTCATCTATCAATAATTACTTTAATTAAGAAAAGATCAATTAAGAATAAATTTGTCGAGGTCCAGACCTGGCCAAATCGTTTTCTCATCCACAAAAACGAATATTTATTTGCAAAGAAATAAGTAAATACATTGTAGGTATATGTAAAAAAATTTAAACTAATTAAAGACAATAAAATAAATCAAATTCAATAATTATTGCAACACCCCTCATTAAGCAAAGCTTGTGTGGAGAGATGATAAGATATCTACTGCAGTCATTTTCTTAAAATATTGAAAATGATCCCTTCAACATTCTATCTCTTTAGCTGCTATATTAAGGAGAGAGAACATGGAGAGAGGATCATTTTCATTGCAACTATCACAAAGGCAACTTTGATAGAAATTTATAAGAAGAGAGAACATGGCAAGCGGATCATTTCCATGCGAGTCCCACACAGGCAAGCAACTTGGATAGAAATTCTATAAGATTGTATAGAATTGGTTTCATTTAACAATTTGCCACCCTAAATTAAATAGAATGAACCTCAAACAACTTTCGCAACGCTTTGATTTAAATTAAGAGATACTTCATTAAAAATCGTTAACTCTAATTTTGCTAGCATCTTGCAAATTTCATCAAATTTTAAAATCCTTTTTCTTACAATGTTTGAATTAAATTAGGTAATTTTTATTAAAATCCCTTAAGGTTTTTTGTAATTCTATGATAATTTTTGCATTTTATTTTTTAGTACCTGGAATACCGATTTTTTGCTTTTGTTCAAAGTGATATATTAATATTATTTTTAATTATTTAATATTCTATAAAAAATACCTCCAAATAATCAAAAAAATTTATAAAAGAAAGGAAAGAATCAGAGGAAAAATGATGATGCTATGATGAAAGATGAGCGTTAGGTCCTGTAGAGTTCTAGTATTAGGGGGGTTAGACTAGTTTGGGTCTTTTGTTTGAACCGATTGGTAATGTCGCTTAGGTTATCCAACAATCTTTGCATTCCTAGACCGACTAGGATAATTTCGTTCGATGTTCCGGGAGGGGGTAGTGTAATGATGCGGAGTGTCCTGGATTGCACTTTCTCCAATGCCTCTAGATTTGATCTTGAGGCGTAAGATAACCAGGCAGGTACTGCATATGCCAAAATAGGTTTCACTAACATTTTATATAATGTCAATTTACCTTCAAGTAAAAGTGAACTTCCAGGACGAATTAAAGGTCAAATAACTTTGATAGCCCTTCGTGCTTTTTCTCTTGTCATAGTCGTGTGAGCAGCCCAATTAGCTCTTCGATCCAATAGGACACCAAGGTATTTGACTTTAGACTGCCATTTTAAGTGGGAATCATTAATTTTTAGAGTAGTTCCGAGATATTTTCGCTTTTTTGTAAATAAGATTGCTTCACATTTGTTTGGATTTGTATTTAATTTCCAGTCTTTAAGATAATTTATTACAAGTTACCAATTAATCAAATTATTAAATTCTAATATATAATAATATTTGTAATGAATTATTAGTGGGAAACTATATGAAAATTAAAAACCCAATTAATTTTTAAAAGGAAATTAAATAAAATTATAAATTTTTATTAAAACAACCACTAATTATTTCAATTAACAAAAATCCCATCAAAAACAACTTACCAGGTGAGACCGTGACAGATCGAAATGTCAATCCAAAAACCCCCAACCCGTAAATTACATCCAAATCGTTAGAGCCGTTTTCGAGAAACCTATTTTATATAAAGAATTGCTCGTTTAATATAATAAGATAAGATTAAAAATTGATCAAATCTTGATCTGCTTATTTCTATTAATAAAACCAGATTGTTTTTTCATTTGGTTGGTTTTCTCATTCTATTCTCTATGAATATTTTAATATGAAATTTTATAATATCGTGTGCCTTTAATTTCGTGAATAATACCATAGTACACCTCTTCCAAAAAACCTATTATAAAACAAGTGTATGATAAAATTATAAATTGGAGTTTTAGTTTAAAGTTCATATTGGCTGGGAGATGATGAGAATCTGATTTCAACATTTTAGGGGCTAAGATAAGTTTCACACTTTGTTATATTTTATTTTTATTCGCTACAACTCGGATGCTGGCAAAGAAGCATCTTTTAAAGCCTGTTGAATTCTGCACTCATCTATCTCTACACCAGGGAAATACTTGAATAGTCAATTATTATAAAATAAACATATATGCAGTTAAATTATTATATAAAATTATTAAAATAATAACCATATACCAAATTCCGATTTTCTCAAGAGAGTATTCCTCCGACGACACCAAACTACCACAAATGCGCCCTTACAAGCGCAATTCAACAGCGGTGAGGCTATGGTTTTCACGAATTTATCTTTCTACTTGTGGATTAGTTATAAGCTAAAAAAAAGTCCAATCCATCATCAGTGTCGCTTTCAAAAATTTTTCAAGTTATAAAAAACTTGATATTTGTAAAATTTAGTCTGGAGACTGAAAATAATTTCTGTATAAAACCGTTTATCATGTAATTAATTCTAAAGTTTAGTTATTAATAATTTTTAATTCATGAAAAATAAATGTCATTTTTTGAAAAATTGTAGAACGACTCACGAAACCGTTCATTTGCTTCATTATTTGAAAACTAATAAAGAAAAAAAAATGAAAAAAATGAGATAAATTTAAATCTTCAAGCTTTTGATAGGTATAATTATGGTATATAATGCAAATGGTAGATATCTACCAAGATCCAAGATTTAAATTGGCCTCATTTCTCTTTTTATTAGATTTTAAATTCAAATAATTATGCGATAAAATATTTTCGCGAGTTGTTCTCAAAAAAATGACATCTGTTTTTCATTAAATAAAAATTATAAAACACTGAAACGTTAGAATTAGTTTTATAAATTATTATTTTAAATTAAAGAACCCTAGAACGCATAAAACCTTTTCCTTTTCAATAACTTTCAGAAAAGGAGTCCCATAAATTCCTAGTTTTTAATATTCCTTCATTAAGACATATAAAAAATATTTTTCTAAAAAAAATATAATATAAGTACATAATTTTTTCTTGGAACCATTTTACAAACACAAAGTCATAAAACGGGCCTCTCAGGCCCGGTGCTTTTCTGTGTATTAAAGCAGTAAAAACAGTTAAAAAGTATTGATATATTATTTATTTTTATAATGATTAATATAAATTAATAATAAAAAAATGAATATAATCATTGAAAAATGTATTATAAGCCAATAAACCTATAGTGGGCCTGACAGGCTCGTGACTTTGTGTAAAAATTTCATTTTTTATCATTTTTTTTTAAGAGCGAAGTATAGTAAAATATACATAAAAACAGTAAAAAGTATTGATTTATCATTTATTTTAAAAATCTATATATAATTTAATAAAAAATGAATATAATAATTAAAAAATGTATTATAAACCAATTAAACATATAGTAGGCCTGTCAGGCCCGGCTCGAAACTTTAAGTTTGTTAAAAAGCTTGTGTGTTCTAGGGTTAATATTGTTCTATCTCAGGGGTGTCAAACCTTTTAGCTTGCAGAGAAAGAGGAATAGATCAAGAGAAAGGGTGGTGGGCGTAAGTGTTGAAGTTTTGAAGGTTTGAAGGTTATATGTGTCAGAAAGTTTGCAGGAAAAAAAGTTATATTTACCTAATGAAAATGGAGACGAAAATAGACCGAAATGGTGATTATTTTTACAAAAATTTTGAATTTTAATCCAGATTCAAAATTTAAAATTAGCAATTATTTTTCGGAAACTTTTCCGTAGATTTCATTTGAGAGAAAGAAAATTATCCGGAAAATTGTTACGTCTTTTCTAGGAGCTACATATAAATCTCAATGTTTTAAGGAAATTTATAAATTTATGTTGGGCCGCATGCGGCCCGTGGGTTGCACTCCTCTGTTCTACTAGTATCTTCAATATTTTCAATATTATTCAAATAACCAAACGCATAGAATGAAATCTGTTAATTCTCATCAATCATATTAAAATGTATACAACACTCGGTATGTTCGAATTCCATTTCCACTTGATCGCATGTTGGAAAATATTTCTACCCAGAGGCTATATAGAAATGACTAGAAGTGGACTTGTATGTCCGGTTGCATAGCGGTAGGCGCTTTTATAACAGCGTAATTCACTTCTCCTACCCTTAATGATCTTGTTCATTAAGTGTTAACCCAAGTAGAGGAAAATAAACAATAATAAGTGTAATTAAGTAATGGAGAGGGATTCAGCCAATGGGTAGCCTCTGCTGAATAAAAAACTCCCAATTATAGAAAACGTTTCGGCTTTAATTAAATAATGCCATCATCAGTTCCTAAGAGTTGATGAGTCCTTGAAGACGAGCGCCATATTTGTGTATAGGGTGTCCGAGCATGATGATATTCCTCAGTGGTTGTAGGGTTGATACAATTATGATGGCTGTTTATGTATATAATTAAGTTATGGAGAGGGATTCAGCCAATGGGTAGCCTCTGCTGAATAAAAACTCCCACGTTTCGGCTACAGCCATCAAAATTGTATCAACTTTATAACCATTGAGGAATATCATCGTGCTCGGACACCTTATACACAAATATGGCGCTCGTCTTCAAGGACTCATCAACTCTTAGGAACTGATGATGGCATTATTTAATTAAAGCCGAAACGTTTTCTATAATTGGGAGTTTTTTATTCAGCAGAGGCTACCCATTGGCTGAATCCCTCTCCATTACTTAATTATATACATATACAGCCATCAAAATTGTATCAACAATAATAAGTGTTTTATTAAATCATCAAGTGCGACGGTTCGCTGTTTTATTACAGCTTCCTCAGGTTCTGCATAGAAACAACTACATTCAAAATACTTATACCTACTCTCTCAATAGTCCAGTCAAATTGTGCTCAAATAGGCCCCTATGGGGAAAGTTTTGGGATAGTTCTCATTTTTTGAATATATATATGTTTTTTGGGGCGCTGAATCCAAATCAGTTTTGAAGCTTTTCAAAACTCTTAGATTTATACATATCCAGCATTTTCCATGACATTATATGATCCGAATCTGAATGCTGGATATCTATAAATCTATGATTTTATTAAAAAAGTAGTCCAAGTAAAGGTTCAAGTCAATAAAATTTTCTAGAGAATGAGATAGGAATAAAGTTTCTAGGATGAGTGGTTTTCATTTTATGAAGGAAAAATTCCGATTTTTTGAAAAAATAGACAATTTCCTGTCATGGAAAATGCTGGATATCTATAAATCTACGATTTTTAACAAAAAAGTGGTAGAAGTAAACGTTCAAGTCAACAAAATTTTCTAGAGAATGAGATAATAATCAAGTTTCCAGGATGAATGGTTTTCATTTTATGAAGGAAAAATTGCGATTTTTTGCAAAAAATTCCAAACTTCAACCTCATTGCGCCACGGATTACCATTTATCCAATTAAAATGAAACTTTATTTTAATTGTATCAAATTTAATCTAGTTTAAAAATGTATAGAGTGGTCTTTGTCGAAAACGTGCTCCTTCATGGTCAATATGGGAAGATATCGAAAAAAGTGGGAGTTTTGGGTGATCCTGGGGGATGCCGAGGTCGACAACTTGGATTTTGCGCTTGAGCCCGAACGGTTGGTCGGAGAAAAAAATCTAAATAATAAACTTTGTAGGAGATTTTATGAACTTTCATTTTGAATAGGTAGGTTATTTACGAGAAGTTGATAGTTTTCGAGTTATAAGCAAAAAACTTAGTTCCGGCAAAAATATTTTATTTCTCCAAAAGTATAATACTTATGGTTTTATTTTGAATTCTGGTCAATAGCAGGATTATTCAGGATTGCGTAACAAAATTAGAATAATAAAATATATAAATTTGTAGCCACAGAATTTCGATATTTAAGGCAGGCTAGCGATTTTTCCCATTTTCAAAAAAATGTCTATAACTCGAAAATCATCTTTTTTACGTTCTGGACCATCGTTAATTGCCCTATGTTCACGGCTTATCGTTGTGATACGGGACACCCTGTATAACTGGTAAATTTCAAAGTTTTTATCTTATTTACTTTATTAGTTGCACAAACTGTCAGACCCTTGAAAACCTTCATTTAAAAAAAAAGAACGGAAAATCGAAAGTGGTGTGTCCAAGACAGCAGCCCATGTTTTTCATTGGAAACAATAATTTCCTCGAATTTTATTGGTACAAAATGTGAACGTTAATTAAATTTATTTAAATGTATGTTAATCAAAATCCTTTCCAGTGAAGTTTCTTATTGCTCATGCTCCGTTAGTTTCGAGCTATTTTTTTTTATTTAAATCTAAAATTAATTAAAGTCCAACCATAACTCTCCCCTCTCTGATGTCATCTTTAATTTTTTCTTGTTGCAAATCAAGACAAAGTTTCTTTTAATTCATTTCTCGCCCCCTCGTGAGTTCTTCTCTTGGGCGTTCTCATTTTGGCTTTAATCCAAACAATTGCCCGGAAAGAAGGAAACTAAAAGAAATGGGGGCTTGCTCATTCTCTACTTCATATTTACTAATAGAAAAGATCTTGGTTTGGTCGAGAATACTACCATTTGAATGCCAACCACCTTTTATTGTCTTACTGTGTATTTCCTACTTTCTTTTAGCGAGTTTTGAATGACCCAGTTCTTGTTCTTCTTTTTCCTTTGCTAAAACAAGATGGCCGAAGTTACGGGTTGATAAATATTACTAAAAGCAAGAGCGAATGTCAATATTTGATCTGAAACTTTCTTAAAATTGATTAACTCTTTATATATATAGGGTATATATTAAATGTAGGGACAAGTATTTAGGCTTTCAATTTCAAACATCCTTTAACTTGATTTTGTTTTGGTTCTGTTGATTTTTGTTCTATAGTGTAAAGCACAAACATTGTTCTTAAAATAATATTAAAACTTTATCTTTGCTTTATATTAGCTTCCCCTGTATGTATGTATTTATTTATGAATGTATTAATTAATGTGATTTTTGTTCTGTTAAATTCCGCAAACATTTCTCTATAAAAATAATTGTTTACCTACTCAATTTAAATGAAATTATATAAAATAAAATAATAAAAATAAATACATTATATTCTGTTAAATTCCGCAAACATTTCTTTATAAAAATAATTAAGACTAAAAAGTAAAAAAATAAATAATATTTTAAAAAACTAAAAATAAATAAATAATAATAAATAAATAATGATCTTTATTATCCAATATAAAAAAAATACAACATGTTTTACAATTATAAAAAAAAACTTCGACCCCGAAAAGCCTCACCATCGAATGTCCATTATTTTTATTTTATTATACATTATTCTCACTCCTTATTATGGTAAGGGAAAAAATTGATAAAAAACCCCATATTAAAAAACTAAAAACACTCTTCTAAAAAGTACAAAATAATGTAATACTTAGTCAAAAAGCGTGGGGCATTAAAAGTACATGTTTCTGCGCCCCACACATTTTGGATTATTACATTATTTTGTTCTTTTTTAGAAGCGTATTTTTTAGTTTTTTTTTAAAGATATTTTTATAATTAAAAATAAATTGGCATCTGATGTGGCCATCCCCTTGACTTTACCATACACCCTGGCCCCTCTGTTATATTTAATATTTAATAAAATTATTTATAATCATGTAAGGGGGGGGTTAGTTTTTCTATTTTTAGACTTCTAGGGGCCCACTGATTATGTACACAAAATTTGGTTGAGTTTGCTCAAATGGCCTAGATTTTTATTTTTTGACCCCCCCCAATTTTGGACCCAGAATTTTTTTTTCGTTAGTATAGGTTAATTTAATAGTATATTTCATTGTTCTTGTTTTTTTAGTTTGAAAATATTATAATTTTAATTTTTAACCCCCCCCCCCTTAATTTTGCGTCGATATGCACCAAAATCTAATCAGCTCTTAATCTCAATGCGCCAAAATTACATTTGAAATTTGGTTTTGATATTCACACTAGTTTTTGAGCTATCTCGTCCACACAAATTTGGTAACGTACAGAATAACTAACATACTAACAGACTAACTAACAGACATTTTGACAAAACAGTTATTATTTCGAAAAATATAATTTTTTCGATGTTAAATTATTAGGGCTTTTTTGTACACCTATATGTCATGGTTTCGCCCAATTTTTTTAATCAAAATAGTTTCAGCCGTTTTTGAGATATTTCGAAAAAAAGAAGCAAAAAACCACTTTCTTTCAGTCACGATTACAATACTTGACCATACCATTACTTGTTATCTTCCGAAAATTCAATGAAATTTTTATCGAAGATTTTCTTTTATGCAATAAAATCAAAGACTGTTAATCTGAGATGTTACATATAGTTTTGCTTACAGAAGAGTTGTCAACAGGGTTTTTTCTGTTTAAATTAAATTCAATTCTTGCAGTGTAACCTAATCACACCGGTTGTCTTGAATTTCAAGATTTATGCAATCGAAAAGATGAGATGAGCTTTTTTTGAAATTCGAATCACTTACCTAACTGTTTCTTATTATATAACTAAATCAGGCTTGGTATTCGAATCTTGATACGATTATATAGAAAATTTTACAAACTAGTGGCCAATATGCCTTTTGAGTGAATTTCTCTAATGTAAGTACATACATACTTAATAGGTTTTGCCTCGAATGTTCAACCTACTAATAGTATATAGCACTCGGTTTCGATCCACGAAAAGACAGAATGTTCTCCAACATTTATAATTAATAAGATTGGAGTAATTTTTGGAGACGGACTGTTAAGTGAATTAAGTGGATATCGATGATCCAGTCCAAAAAAAAAGAAGAAGATAATTTACACTATCTTTTTATTCATAAAACCGACGTTTCGGAGGCTATTCACTCCTTCTTCAGGATTTTGAAAAGTCAGTGAAGGAAATCCAATGCGACATTCCCCTCTGTCTCCTCTTTCAGTGGCAGTAACAATAATATATTGTATACCATTCTCAGCAGAATTATAATGTAGTAATATAATTCTACAAACTATGTGGCCAATATGCCTTTTGAGTGAATTTCTCTAATGTAAGTAGCATACATACTTAATAAGTATATATAAGGTAATATATAATAGGTAATTGTAGTAATATAATTCTGCTGAGAATGGTATACAATATATTATTGTTACTGCCACTGAAAGAGGAGACAGAGGGGAATGTCGCATTGGTTTCCTTCACTGACTTTTCAAAATCCTAGAAGGGTGAATAGCCTCCGAAACGTCGGTTTTATGAATAAAAAGATAGTGTAAATTATCTTCTTTTTTGGACTGCCTCATCGATATCCACTTAATTTATAATTAATTTTTGAAGAAATTTTCTCTTTGGAGAGAGACGGACTGATAGAATTTTCAGCTGAAAGTAATGTAAGGCAGCCAAGGATAGCGAAGAAAGAAAAAATTAAGATAATTAAAGACAAAAAATTTCTATTATTATTTCTGCTAAGGTAGGAAAATATTTCAAACACTGCTGGAGGAGAGAAGAAGAAAGCTACTTGTTTCCTTCCTTCATTGATCCTTTGAAACCCTGAAGAAGAAGGGAAGAATCCTCCAAAACGTTGGTTTAAAAGTAAAGGATAAAAAAAGAAAAGAATGACAATCTAATAAATACATTACCTTATTTCTATTCGAAAACGATTTGGATGAAATTCACAGGTTAAGAGGTTCGTGGCTTAACGATTCGATCTGTCAGGGTCTCATCTTCGGCTAAATTGTTTTTGATGGGTTTTTTGTTAATTTAAATAATTATTCACAGGTGGTTGTTTGAATAAAAATTTATAATTACATTTTTTTCAATTTTCTTTTAATAACTATATTGTTTTTTTATTTTAAATTCCACTAATAGATCATAACAAATATTATTATATATTAGAATTTGACAATTTAATTAAATGTATTTTTCTATAAAATATTTTTTTTTTTTTCTACCCCTTGGCCTTTATTATAATATCAATTTCATTTTCTTAAAAAATCCGACAATTCGAAGGATCGTATACCTCCTCCTTCAGGATTTAAAATGGTCAACGGAAGAACCTCGGTGTATATTACCATTACAGCTAATGACCCCTGCCGTTGATGCGCCCTTAAACATCTATATATCTATTACCATTACTTTTAATTGCAATTACATTTAAATTGTTTTTGATAGGGTTTTTGTTAATTTAAATATTTATTCAAAGGTCGTTTTTTGAATAAAAATTTATAATTGCATTTTTTTTTTAATTTTCTTTTAATAAAATTAATTGTTTTTTTATTTTAAATTCCACTAATAGATCATGACAAATATTATTATATATTAGAATTTGATAATTTAATTAAATGTATTTTTCTATAAAATAATTTATTAGAATATCAATTTCATTTTCTTAAAAAATCCGGCAATTCGAAGGATCGTATACCTCCTTCTTCAGGATTTAAAAGGGTCAACGGAAGAACCTAACATTACTTTTAATTGCAATTACATTTAAATTTTTGTGGCCAGTGATAGGTCTTGATGATGGCCCATAGCGGGTGTAAACGTAGGTAAAAATATTAAGTTTTATTTGAATTTTATTTTGGCTGCAATTAAAAATCGATCTTTTTACCTGAATTTAAAATTAAAAATAATATTAATATATCGGTTTTAACTGAATCAAAAAATTACCGAGCAACGCTCGGTGTTCCAAGTACTTAAATATAATATCTAATTTCCATCCGAAGTACAGCCTTTATGTTTTACTTTATCCCAAAGGGTATGGAGAAGTATTTTGATATTTTAAATTATAATAATATTTTGCATCTTCTTGATCTCAAAAAACAAAAAATAATAAATAAATAAATAAACGGCCACAACTGTGCCTGTCAAGACCATGTCCAACTCTCGACAACCAACCTCACTGAGTACTCCGCTTAAATTATTTTGCCTATGGCGATGTCTGTATTCGTCGTAACAATCTATATAAAAAATAATAGTCACATCGTTGATAGTCATATTAACGCTAAAAGGTTTTTCTAATCTGTGTATTCACAACCGTAGCGAAAAAGACATTACAGCTCAAATGACCAAACAACATCATTAGCAAAGGTCTCGTTAACCTCTCATTAACTGTAAACAAAAAAAGGATACAAATTTCAATTAAAAAACACGGGACAATTTACAATTGGATGAGGTTAGAATTAGGGTTTCTCATTTCCCGACAAATAATAATTCCCTGGAAACTGGATTCCCGATAAAACCCGGGTTTTAATATTTCTTCTTCTTCTTCTTCTTATTCTATATAGGTGTGAACACCTGTTTCTCCAACATATATTCAGTCATCAGGGTCATAACTCTGTTCCCATCTTTTCTTCGGTCTTCCACGACTTCTGACCCCCTCGGGACGGTTTTTTTTGCCAATATTTTCGGGAGTCTCATTCTTTCTTATAAAAACATTTCGCCGATATTTGGTTTAAACCAATTTGGTTCTATATCTAAAATATCTGTATTTTCGAACAAAAACTTGTGTCCTGTGTTAAAATGATGAACTATGTTAGCCACTGAGGAAGTCACTAATCAGTGACGAAACGTTTGGTCTATTTAATTAAGAACCTTTGCGTTTGATTTAATTTCTCCAACTCCCTACGATCCTTTTAAATATTAGTTTATGGATGCGAACAATGAAGTATTTTTTAATTTGTGAATCGTCGCATTTACCTTATCGAGTTCCGTTCAAACATAAAACCGGGCTCTAATAGTATCGATAGAGATAGACTATGTTTGTCCGACCGTCTGAAACAGAATTGTGGTTCATAAACCAAACAAGATACAAACTTTAAATTTACAAGTTAAATGTAGGTAGCGTGTTGGGTCCTCTTCTTTACCTCATTTAAACTAGTGATTTACCTACCTCTCCCAATACTACTATAGCTACATTTGCTGATGACACAGCCTCACTCCACAATTGGCGACTAAAGAACTTCAAGAAAATCTAAATAGAATACAAGATTGGCTTTTAAAATGGCAGATCAAAGTCAATGAATCAAAATCAACGCATGTTACATTCACTAACAACAGAAGTTCCTGCCCTCCAATTACAATAAACAATAAAGAAATTCCGCAGGCTAAAGATGCAAAATATCTGGGAATGTATCTTGATCAAAAGTTAACATGGAAGAAACATATAACAACTAAAAGGAACAATTAGGACTTCGGTTACGTAAGCTCTATTGGTTAATTGGACGCAAATCGAGTTTAACTCTGGAAAATAAATTGCTACTATATAAAGCCATACTTAGGCCTGTTTGGACATTAGGTAATGAGCTCCTGCTCGCAGACCACCATAATCATGCATGTAGTATAGTGTGTGTGTGTGTCTGGACATATGGGATACAGTTGTGGAGCTCCGCTGCTAATTCTAACATCGAAATACTTGAGCGCTTTCAAGCTAAAGTCCTCCGTCTGATAGTGGATGCCTTCGTCCCAAACTCTGTCATCGCTCGTGATCTGAATATTACCTCGGTAAAGGAGGAAATTAAAAAACATTATAAGAATTATGTTGATAGGCTGGAGAACCACCCAAGTGTTATGGTTAAAGGATTGTTAATCCCACCCTGTGAAAGAAGACTTAAAAAGTGTTTACCCAGTGATATACCTACAAGGTTTTAGTGACTTAATCAAAGTTTATTTCATAATTGCTAAATGTAATTATTAGAGATAGGATACAACTATTGGGTTGTTTCTTACATGTTTTTAGACTTCAATAAATCATTTACTTAATGTTAACTGACAGATTGTAAATTTAAGTGGAAATAAAAAAAAAAAAAGTTTTATGTATTAATTTTCCCCAAAATCAAAAATTGCATTAAAATTTTAATGTCGTAATTATTTTGATGAGAGTTAAATTTTTGTTATGTCAATGATAAAGAATATTTATTTTCAATGAGTGTTGAGGTATCCTTATATAGATCTCTTTAAAATGAATTGAGCTTAATATTTTAATATTCATTTCGATTTTAACCGTAAAGCGGCCCCTACACGATCATTCTGACAATCAGTCTTGTCTAGGATTGACATTTGATTGAGCGTGTAGAGGTAGGACTGATGAACGAGATTGACGGATTTCCAGAAATCAGAGCTTCAATCATGTAAAAAGGAGGGAGATTGACAGTCTCAATGAAGCTTGTAATGGTACCGACATTCTTTTCATCAGTCGAGAACATATACCATAAAATTTTAAGATATATACAGATATAGCATCTTGATATATATGTGTATATGTTTATTTGCATCAAGCAGAGGACAACCTCTTTGTTTCTCTTTGTGAATCAACAACTCTGCTACTCTCGGCAAAACAAAAACTTTTCAAAATTTTAAGAATTCAAATATTTAATAAATTTGATAATCATGTAATATGATCATTATTAGTTAGATTTTCATTTTATTATTTGAAAATGGAATCAAATTTCATCAAAAAAATCAATAATAATTTAAAATTAATATTGACTTGAATTACTTGAATACATTAAAGTGTAAAGAGGACCTTATTAGTGTTTATGTTATCGTTTTACTAATCAGCCATGGAAGAAATAGATGAAGAGATCATAGATGTATTTGTTAATACTGGCGACCAGTTAAATGCTAAGGACTTGATTTTAAAACGTTTCATAGAAACGTATGAAACTTTACCAGAGCTGTGGAATAAAAGCCATTCATTTTACATGAACAAGTAGATACAAGAGAAAAGTTGCAGTGGCTCAGGTCTTGGAAATTTTGAAAGAATTAAAGCCAGAAGCGAAGGAAGCGGACGTATATCCAAAAAGTTGAACACTTTGCGTTCAAATTTTCGAAGGGAATTGAACCGCATTAAAAGTTCAGCTAGAAGTGGAATCGTTCATTGTATAATAATTTTGGTAGTCTCCTCCTCGTTGATGCAATTTTCCGAATTAAATTCATATGCATAAACTTAGCGCGCTTTCTAAACCACTCTTTCACCCAAACTTTGCTTTTTACAATTTTTCTACTAGCTAATGCCATAATTATAGCAACACATGCCTTTTTCTTATTTCTAGACACTTGTCTTCGCGATTTGTCACTGTAGAATGAGACAAAAAACTTCAATCTGATTGCTATCGGAATGATCGTGTATGGTTCTGCATGATTGAAATAACGAACGACAGTCGGATTAATTCAATCTGACTGTCAATCAGAATAATCGTGTAGGGTCCGCTTAAAAGAGACTCAAAGTGGCCAGATTTTTCTACTTCTCGGCGTTTAGAAGTGACTTAACTTAAAATTATAATAATTAAAAAAAAACCGACTTCAAAAAATTAAATACAACAAATAAAATAATAAGAACTCAAAAATAAAATAAAATGAACTAAAAGGTTTAAAATAATTATCTTATTTAGTTACAACTAAACGGTGAAATTGTTACATGAAATCACATTTTGAAGTTGATGCCAAACATATACATTTTATGAATCGAACTCGATAGATCTTACTTAGAACGTTTGGCGGGTAATGAAGACAACATCGCGTAAGCTCGCTTATATAGTTTGTTTGGCACCGACTTCAAAAAGTGATTTCATGTAACAATTTCATCGTTTAATTGTAACTAAATAAGATAATTATTTTAAACCTTTTAGTGCATTTTATTTTATTTTTAAGTTCTTATTATTTTGTTTGTTGCATTTAATTTTTTTAAAGTCTCGGTTTTTTTTTCTAAAAATTATTTTTATTTTTCTCTTTTTAGTGATGTTAAGAATAGTGACTTAATTAATATAATACCTTGCATGCATCTCGTAAGAGAAAAATTCGAGCGAATGAATCAGAAATTGAAAATAAAATTCAATTCATAAATATAGAAATTCTCTCGAAACGTTTGCGGGTTTTAAATGTATGTTTTAAGATTGATTTTTTTATAAAAAATTTTATTTATTATAATTTTGATTATTTGCTCATCAGAATTGGAGATTTCCGTTATTTTGTCATTGATCATATCATCAGAACTTGACCAAATTAATATGGGATTACCCCTAAGGTATCCCCTTTTCAATAAAAAAGAATCATTGAAATCGGTCTATAAACAAGTTATGCGTGAACATACATATCAAAAAACGGGACCGACAAGACTGAACCCAAAAAAATCATTTAAATCTGTCCACATGATAAAGAGAATTAAATGTTCATACACACAAAAAAAAACAGACATTCCGTTTAATTAAATCCTTTTTATTAAAGTCGGTTAAAAATATCCCACGATTTCATTCATTTTCTCCTTATGAATGAAAATTAAGAAAGAATTTGATATTTCAAGTATTTTGCAAGAGATTAGGTACGGAATCATGTCGCAGTTGGTAGGCTTGGCTTGTGTGTGTGTGTTTTTTTTAACCCATTTCAAAATAAAATGACGTGTTCTGATGTGGCCATCCACTTGACTTTACCATAGAACCTGGCCCCTCACTTATATTTAATATTTAATAAAATTATTTATAATCATGTAGAGAGGGGGGGGTAGTTTTTGCATTTTTAGACTCCTGTGACCCACTGATTATGTATACAAAATTTGGTTGAGTTTGGTAAATGGCAAAGATTTTCATTTTGCCCCCCCATTTTGGGCGGTTATTTTTTGCATTTTTAGACTCCTGTGACCCACTGATTATGTATACAAAATTTGGTTGAGTTTGGTAAATGGCAAAGATTTTCATTTTTTGACCCCCCACCCATTACAGGCAGGTTAGTTTTTGCATTTTTACACTTCTGGGGGTTCACTGATTATGTATACAAAATTTGGTTTAGTTTGCTCAAACGACCTAGATTTTTAATTATTAACCCCCCTCGACCCCCCTTAATTTTGGGTCGATATGCACCAAAATCTAATCAGCTCTTAATCTCAATGGACCAAAACTACGTGTGAAATTTGGTTTCGATATTCACACTAGTTTTTGAGCTAGCTCAAATCCACAAATTTGGTAACGCACAGACTAACTAACCAACTAACTAACAGACATTTTGACAAAACAATTATTATCTCAAAAAATATAATTTTTTCGATGTTCACTTATTAGAGCTTTTTTGTAGACCTGAAATGCCATGGTTTCGCTCAATTTTTTTAATCGAAATAGTTTCAGCCGTTTTTTTAGATATTTTGAAAAAAAGAAGGAAAAAAACACTTTTTTCATGCACGATTACAATACTTGACCATACCCTGTATGGTAAAGTAAAATGGAGGCGGTTCTCAATTCGACTGAATTTTTTTTTTTTTTTTTTAGTAACTTACATCGCTTTGATTTCCAACCCCCTCATATGTAATTGTATACTTGTAAATTTTTTAAACCTGGTCCTTTTTTTAACTTTATCTCTTTTTATTTAGTGTGAAATAAACATTTTGTTGAAATGTTTGTGTTAAAGAGAGTGCAATAATAGTGCTGTGCTGGATCGATGGAGCAATTAATACTCCTGACCCTCTGCACATCTCGATCCGCCGCTCTTCCACCACTACTACCCTCTTTTCCATCCCCTATTTTCTCTCTCTTTCATTTAATCATTCATTTGGACTTTGTTTATTTTAATCTTTTTTTTATCATTTCCAATTTTTCCAATATCCATTCATCAAAATTCATTCGATTTTTAGGAATATTTCAAATCTCTATCACTCTTTCTTCTTTTTTTTATTACGAATATTTACTCAACACTCCGAAATGAATCACCCTTAAAAAATAAAATCAATTTTTATTTAATTACTGGAGCTCGTTACTTTCTACTTAACTATGCCTCACTCTTTTTTCCAACTCGTAAAATTTAAATCTTATCAGTATTCTGTCTTTTTTCACCCCTTCTAAATTTTTATCTTCTTGAAATATACTCTTTATACAACATCAACACAACGATATTATTTTTTTCCTCCCTCGTTAAATAAATATTGCTAGGCCGAGATTGCTCTCCAACTCAAATAAATTAAATTTATATTAAATTCAAGACCGGATATATCTACTTAGTTTGTAAATATTAAATGTAAAGCATTAATTATCTGTATTATATTTTGAGATAGGCTTTTTATTTGAATATTCACAAGCGGAAATAAATTTCACTCCCATATAAGGCATTTGTTATTTTTGAAAATATTTTCCTAGGTACTTAAATTATAGTCTAAGATCCCGATTTGGGTCTATCTTCACCTATCGAGGTTCCTGATGAAATTAATATTTTGATAATATAATGTATTAATAAACAAGACTTGATAGGGTCGACATCCAATTTGCCTGAATATCTTTTTTCAATATAAAATTAAAGTTGTTAATTTTATTTCATAAATGTAGTTATCGAGTTTCCGGATAAATATATTACCAATAGAGACATAAATATATATATATATATATATATATATATATATATATATATATATATATATATATATATATATATATATATATAAAATGCCATCTTTTTCCTGCATAATCCAGGTAGACAGGATATTAACAGGTAAATTTGAATTAGTATTTTGTGATTATAGAGTTTCCTTTATTGTTATATATGAAAACGAGCTGCTCCAGGCGTGCCTTCGGCACGTCCTCTACAGCTCGACCCTCCGGGCAGGTGGCCCTGGCGGGCAGCGTCTCGGCATGTAATTATTAGGTCTCCAAAATTCATTTAAAAAAAAGCTCCATTCCCCAAAAAATATGTTTATTTTTTATTTTATTTTTTTAATTATAAAACCTGGCAAAAAATTAACTTTTTCATTAAATTTAGCAAGTAGAATTTTAACATTTTATTGTAGTATTTAAAATAGATATTTGCAAATAAATAACTTTCAGTTTTCTAAAGAGTAAATGTACAAAAAAGCTAAAAATTCTATATTTTGCCCCCCCCCCTTCGCCCCCATACAGTCAATTTTGCTAGTAGATTTTTACAGGAATAGTTTATTAAAGTAATAAAGAATAACTATACAAAATTTGATCAAGATAGGAGAGAGTTTTAATTTTTGCCACCACTCACATTTTGGATAGTTGGGAGTCGAATTTCAAAAAATCCAGAATATACTTTTTATATATTTGTATTTAGAATTTTATTAAGTAAAAATCAAGTAGATATCTTATCGTTCTTAATTGAAAATGCATAATTAGTGTAAACACATTGCAAAGATATTTTGCCCCTTTTGACCCCTTTAGGGGTCGAATTTCAAAAAATCCTGAAATCAGTTTTTAGATATTTTAATTTAGTTTTTTTATAAGTAAAAAGCATATAGATATTTTATCGTCCTTAAGAGATATCGGATAATCAGTGAAAACACACATTGCCCCCTTTGACCCTCTTAGGGGTCGAATTTCGAAAAATCCTTTCTTAGTCAGCCTCTATGTCATAGATGTAATATCCTCTCCAAATTTCATGTTTCTATGTCCAGTGGTTCTGGCTGTTTTGATGATGAGTGAGTGAGTGAGTGAGTGTATCGGGCAAAGAATTTTATATATATAGATGTGGATAATTAAAAATAAATAAATCTAATAAATTAGATAAAATACCTATGCAGGGAAATTGGATGTCGACCCTATTAAGTTTTCTTTATTAATACATTGTATTATCAAAATATTAATTTAATCAGGAAACTCGATAGGTGAAGGTCGACTTAAGTCGGGATCTTATACTACTATATATTCTATTTTCTCAAAAATATAATCTTATGACAAAAATTAGGGGCTAGTTAATATGAAAGTAAATAAATTGTTTTAATTGGAGAATGTAAATTGTTTCCCCGATAAATTTTCGTCACTAGAAGCCCAGGAAGGGTGAATTCCATATTCCATTACATATAATTATTAATTCTATATACTGCGATTAGATGTCACCTCTTAAGGTGATTGTCGTCAATACTAAGGGACTTTTTCAGTTTTAGCAAAATATGTCCAGGACTTTCTTTTGTGGTCGCTTCCCATTTTTTATAGTAAAATTACATAAGAAATTTTTAACAGTATATTTCCTGATTACCTAGAAACCTGAAATTTTCTACAGACATTACTTAGCACCTAAGTTTGATGAGAAAATTTGATATTGAATATTTACTTCATAATTACTAATTTTACACTGCTTGACAAAAATTAAACAAAAATTTATCCCCGTAAACTTAACAATGGATTCCAGTAGAGTTTTATACGCTGATTATCATGCAATTTCCGGATTTTTTACAAAACGTCAGAGATTTAAGATATTATCGGTCAAAATGACCAAAAAGGCCATTTTGACCTATTTTCAAGTCCCATTAAATATTAAACAGGAATATTTGAAATCAAAATATTTTGTTGACGTAGTAGAAAACAGCTTTCTCTTTGATTTCAAATTACTACTTGTTTTTAGCTCAATTAGAACTCGAGCTATAACTAAAAAACCAAGACCTTATGTTTTTATCTAATGTTTATTATCCTTTATAATCATGTAGATTTAGTTTTTTAATTATAACTCGAGTTCTAATTGAGGTACAAACAAGTGGTAATTTGAAAATCAAAGAGGAAGCTGTTTTCTATTACGTCAACAACATATTTTGAATTCAAATATTGCTGTTTAATATTTAAGTACCTGGAGCCACCGAGAGATGCATGGTAACCCCTGACACCCCCCTTCCCGACACCTCACCCCCACCTCTACACCCCCACCCCAACCGCGCCACCCACCCCCGGATCCCCACAACTGCACCCCACCTCCTGCACCCCCCACCACTCACCCCCACCCCGCACCCACTTTTTGCATTTCTAGCTTTCTAATGGTCCACATATTATGCGTATATTTGTTTATACTCGTACACCAATTTGCCTAAATTCGTTCATATTGATAAACATTATAAAAAAATAAATAAGAAAATAATAATCAAAAAAAAATCGTATGGGATCTGAAATAAAAACATAAAATTAAATAAGATTTGTTTCCAAATTATATAAAAAAAGCCACTTCAACCACTTTATTTGTAAACACACTTGTAATGTTATGATTTAGACACCTGTTAATTAAAAACAAACAAAAAATTCCTAATTTTAATATAATATATTAATATTTGCTATAACCTATTTGTGGGTTTTAAAATTAAAAAACCAATTAAAAATAAAAGATAATTGAAAAAAATGTAAACAAACTTTTTTATTGAGATTTTCATCTATAAATAATTACTTTAATTAAGAAAAATATCAATTATGCTGAAATTTGTCGAGGTCCAGACGTAGCCAGATCGTTTTCTCATCCTCAAAACTTGTTAATAGAGTTGGTTTCATCAAAATCGGTAGAGCCGTTTTCAAAATAGCACTAAGATACAAATATATATACATATAAACAAACAATTTTTGCTCGTTTAATAAGAGTAGATTGGATTCAAAAATAACCGATAATATCTTAAAACTTTGACGTGTTGTAAAAAATTGGGAAATTGTATAATAATCAGCGTATATAACTCTACTGGAATCTATTGTTAGGTTTACGGGGAGAAATTTTTGTTGATCAGTTTTATTTTATTATTGTTTGATATCAGTCAGTCATCGCTACGACGACCATCTACAGTAGTGAATATCTCTAGGAACTGTAATCCTCTTCCACTGTATTAATCTTCCATGAATCCTACAAGCCTCATTTCTTCAAAACCTATCTCCACAAACACTTTAATACCTCCAAACTAATCTTTAAACTTTCTCTTAGTTTAAGAATTTCTTGAGCTTGGTTCGATGATAAAATTTAGAAGTGGAAATTGAGGCATTCTTTGCGAAAACCCAATATGTGATTTTTCATGAAAATCTCATATACATATTATTCCAGCCAGTATGCACCAAATGCCCTTTGCTGAAAAATTTCCGCTAAAGCTCTAGTAATCCAAAATAAGGTTGCTTAAAATATCGGTTTTTACTTACTAGTCCTCTACGTTACAAATATTTTTTTTCCTCTATTGAAAAGTTTTATCCCAACAAAAACACATAATATGTACAAAATAGCTCGAAAGTTTGACCTTAATCTTATCAGCCTCTGTAATTATAAATATTTTATCTTCTCATAATAAATCGTTTATGTGGCTAGCTTGCTATAACAGCAAAACGAATTTTCTATATCTGTTCTTGTAATTTACTCCATGAGAAATACATAATAGATATAATAAAATTGAAGTAATTTTTGGAGACGGACTGATAAGTGAATTGACTGGATATTGATGAGGCAGTCCAAAAAAAGAAGAAGATAATTTATACTATTTTTTTATTTATAATCTATTTATAATCTATTTATTCCCTCCTTTTTCAGGGTTTTGAAAAACAGTGAAGGAAATCCAATGTGACTACCCCTGGATTTCTTACAATGACTTCAAAACCGTGAAGAAGGAGGGAACAAGCCTCCGAAACGTCTATGAATAAAAATATAATTTAAATTATATTCCTTTTTTTGAATTTTAGACTGCCTCATCAATATGCACTCAATTCACTTACCTATACATAGTATTTGGTATATATCTATATTATATCTATAGGTATATATCCATATTATACCGAATGGGTTTTTTATCTTGAGACAATCTTATAACTCAAAAACAATCCATTAAGTGAAAAAGTTTCAAATAAAAGTTTATTTATATCAGGGGGAAAATAAACTACGCTATTGTTCTTTGACCTAGAACAAGCTTACAAGGGTATTTCGAGGACAAGTTCTGTTTTTTAAATGGAAACCTATATGTTTCTGTATGTTAGATATTCTTAATCTAGAAAAAAAACTGAACATCTTTCATTTAAACTATTTTTTCATACATCAATTAAAAAAAAATATTGAATCAATATTGGACCTCAAAAAAATCCTTATAATTATTTTAACAATCATCCAGAAGACTTGTGATACACTCATACACTCTGGAATGTCTTAGAACAGTGTCGCATAAAAAATTATTAAATTATTTATTTAATAATTAAATATTTGATAATTAAGTTGAATAATTGTTAAAAATAATTATTAGGATTTTTTTGAGATCTAATTGATTCAATATTTTTTTTATTTGTTGTTTTTAAAAAAATAGTTCTAATGAAATTGTTTGGTTTTTTTCTAGATTAGGAATATGCACAGAAACACATAGGTTTCTATTTAAAAAACAGAACTTAACCTCGAAATACCCTTGAAAACTTGTTCTAGGTCGAAAAACAATAGCGTAGTTTAGTTCCCCCTCGATATAAATAAGCTTTTATTTGAAACTTTTTTTCATATAATGCACTATTTTTGAGTTATAAGACTGTCTAAAGATAAAAAACTCACCCGGTATATATTTATTTGTATCAAGCAAATACAACATCATTGATTTCTATTTATAACTTAAAAAAAGTTGTTTTTTCACGTTCCAGACATATCTAAAAGCAAAAAAAATGTAAATTTTTGAGTGAATTTAATAACCCCGGCCGCGGGACGGGCTTTGATTTGTAATTGTTTTTTTAATTTCTAACTAAAGTGACATTTGAGCATTCTCTATTACTGTTATTCATAACGAGAGATGTTTTTCCTTCTACGTATATATATATTCGTTTTGAGGAAATTTGTCGTCGCTTGTTTACTCTTCTTGTCTCCGGGTGTGAATTTCCCCAAATAACTCGGTTAAAAGAGATTCATTCCGTTGAATAAATTGCGCTTGGAAATTCTTATTTATTTTCGAGAAAGGACAGAGAGATATGTGTGTGACCAGCAACTGAGAACACACGTTGTTGTAATATGGTTTGTTATCTCACTCTCTGTTGCCAAACAGGGCTTTGAATTTGGATGCGATACACTCAGCCTGGGGGCGTTTCAATTTCAATCTCCCCCCCTGGTCTATTCTCTTTTCTGGCATAGTAGATATAAAATAGATTCCATCCACTAAACTGTAATAAAACTTAGCAAATAAATTCAATTCAATTTGTTTATCTTCATATCAGTGGTGTTTGGTCGGATGAGGCAAGTGAGCCAGTGCTTCAGTTGCTTCATCATCATCATTGAGTATACAGTCCTAAGACTGGTTTGATGCAACAATCCGTCTCCACTCGACTCTGTCCCCCGCCAGCTGTTTGACCTCTCTAAATGTCTGGCATCCCATATCCCCAATTATTTGGTTGAAATATTCTAATCTGGTTCTTCCCCTTCCCCTTTTCTTTCCCACCTCCCCCTCCAAGATATCCCTAAGCAGTCCCCCATGTCTCAGTGTGTGCCCCATCATCTGACCTCTTCTCTTCTTCAGACTCTTCCACAAGGTTCTTCTTTCTCCGATTCTTCCAAGAACTTCTTCATTTGTAATTTTATCCATCCATTTGATATTCATCATTCTTCTGTAGCACCACATTTCGAAAGCCTCCAATCTCTTTCTCTCCGCTTTTCCAATTGTCCAGGTTTCACACCCGTACATGGCTATGCTCCATACATATGTCTTCAATAGCAACTTCCTGTTTGCTAAGCTTAAAAAAAAAAAAAAAATTGAAAATATTTTTATTTACTTGTATATCTGAGGATTAAATGAAAAGCAAGGGGGGGTCAGATAGGCTAGGCGGTAGCGTGTCATCATGCTAACAAAGTGGACCCGAGTTTGAATCCGACTCGAGGCATCCGGCTAAAATCTGACCCCCGGGGTAGGGACAAATTTAAAAATAATAAATAGTATCGTAAATGGCTTATGGCTAGAAAGGCCGAAAAGCCAAAAAAAAAAATGAAAAGCAGTCCAAAGATACTTAAATAAAAGATGATTCCCAATAAAAGATTATTTATTTGGGAATTTTTCTTTTTACACTTTTAAACCGACATTTCGGAGGATCTTCCCTCCTTTTTCAAGCTTCTAAGGATCAATGATAAGCATGCTCTATGGATGGTTTTGCTATTTGAAAACACTTATACCGGGTGAGTTTTTTTTATCTTGAGACAGTCTTATAACTCAAAAACAGTTCATTATATGAAAAAAAGTTTCAAATAAAAGTTTATTTATATCAGATGGGAAACTAAACTATGCTATTGTTTGTCGACCTAGAACAAGCTTTCAAGGTTATTTCAAGGTCAAGTTCTGTTTTTTAAATGGAATCCTATATGTTTCTGTACATATAGTATTCTTAATGTAGAAAAAAAAAACTGAACAACTTTCATTAGAACTATTTTTTTATACACCAAATAAAAAAAATATTAAATCAATTAGATCTCAAAAAAATTCCTAATAATTATTTTTAACAATCATTCAACTTAATTTTCAAGTAATAATGATCGAATGATTAATTATTAAAGAAATATTTTAATAATAAATAATAATTTAATAATTTTGCAACACTGTTCTGAGACATTCCAGAGTGTATGAGTGTATCGCAAGTCCTCTCCTGTATTCCAATTCCAATTTCGTTACTTTGGCCTGTTTAAGTTTCTTCGAAGCCTTTACATTTCCTGTTTATTCTTTTTTAAATAGATTTACAACCCGATAAAATGAAACCCCTGAGGGCAAAATTATTAAATTATTATTTACGAGCTTTTCGTGCGTGCCTTCGGCACGCCCTCGAAGCTCGGCCCTCCGAGCTGGAGCCCTGGCGGGCGGCGTCTCGGTCCAAAAATTTTATTCCTTTTAAAAAACCACACTCCAAATGTATACCTGTAAACTCCCGACAATACATAGTCTCTTAAAAGTTACGCCTCATTTTCGTCCTGACACAGCTACAGAAATGAGGCTCTAGATATGAATCTGGAAGTATTTTTTTTCTATAATCTACAGCATTGTGATATTTTTTGTGTGGAAATAGATTTATTTAAATAAGTGGTATCGTGTGAGGAGGAGAATTATATTATATCATTTTTTTTAAATTTGGGATCGATAATCGATATAAGGCTCCAAATATTTAAAAGAGATCAGGTGTTGTTTGTATGACAGGCTGCTCCCTCCAGTATTGCCATGAAAAACTCATATGGGGATGCGTGTCTTAAGTCGTTTAATTTTGTAAAAATCAAAAAATAAGAATAACAAAATTTAGATTTTTAAAAATTATAAAAAAGTGGCAAATTATTAAAAAATAAACAAATAATATATAAATCAAATAAGATGTGATTAATTTCTTTTTCTGTGCACAAAGAAAAGCGAATTGAATATTTAATTTTTGAGTGGTGAAGGGGGGGGGTAATAATTATCAATATATTTAATGTTTCTTAATTTAAAATCAATTGGAGTCTTTCATTTTGAAATTTGAGTCCAAATTACGATTATATTTCAAATTTGCCGCAAATATACTGATGGCGCTCTCTCTCGGCAGCATTACAGGTTAAAGGCGTCTGCGAATTCAGAAGCGTTTTTATCTCTGATGCAGAGTTCATTCCACTGGTAAGCGGCAAAAAGTTACGCATGTCATTCCAATTAATGTTATCGTTATCGACTAGCCATATTTTTCTGGGGTTGGAGTGGGGTGACGGGGGTTTTGGTAAATTGGCGGAGGTTTTAATTTTTATCAGATTGTGGTCAGATTTACCTAAAGGGGCCGAAATTTTTGCTTCATAGGACGAAGGGTGGGAAGTGATGAAAAGATCGAGAAGATTGGATTTTTTAAATCACATGCATTTTTTCATTCAATCAAATTATACAAATTCTTATAAAAAAATTCCAAAAAAGTTGCTACACATTAAGATCAAGAAAACAACTGTTGGCTCATATCACACAGGATAGATGTGTAAATATTGGATAGAAACATAAAATCTCTTTTAAAATTGATAGCCTTATCACCTGCTATTTTTATATATAGCATTTCGGCTATGGATCTTTTATAGTATATTATTTATAGTATATAGTATTTATAGTATATTCACATCATCTGAATCGTTCTCCACAAACTCTGGTGTTCCCCAAGGCTCTGTAATCTCCTCCACACTCTTCCTTATTTATATAAACGACCTTATTGATCAAACGGCAAACCCCACTCATTGTTACGCCGACGATAGCACTCTACACGGCAAACCCTCTCTCCCAAATAATCGAATCAATATTGCCTCCTCAATTACTCTCGACTTAGACAAACTGAATAAATGGGGCTCTCAAAATTTAGTTAACTTTAATTCAAATAAGACTCAATGTTGTCTAATTTCTAGGCGCGAAAATAGAGATTTCCCTGATATTCACTTCGATTCGAATACCCTGAAAATGTGTGACAGCCTATCCATGTTGGGCGTCTCTGTCGCATCTGACCTGTCTTGGAATGAACACATCTCCTCTGTGGCGAAATCTGCAGCAAGGAAGATTGGCTTCTTATTCAGGTCCAAGCGATTTTACAAACCCCACAACTTCTCACCATCTACAAGGCCCAAATCCGCCCCTGTCTCGAATACGGCTCTCATCTATGGAGAGGAGCCTCAAAATATTCTCTTGCTACCCTTGATGCAATTCAGAAACGAGCCGTCAGGCTAATTGACGATTCTACCCTCACCGACTCCCTCGACTCGCTAGCTCATCGAAGAGATGTCTCTGCCCTTTCCCTTTTCTATAGATACTATCACGGCAGGTGCTCTGACGAGATAAAATCAATAATTCCCCCCAAAGCATGCTTTGCACGCAGCACACGTTTTGCCGACTCCCAACACTCTTTCGCTGTCAAATTGGAAAAGTGCCGGACCACTTCATTCGCGAATACATATATCCCCATGACTTCAAGGAACTGGAACTCTCTCCCAGCCTCTATCTTTCCCAGCACCTATGATCTTCAAACCTTCAAAACCAGGGTGCATAGACACCTGCGTCTACATCCTCTCTCTTAATCAACTTTCCCTTCTCTTCGGTAATGCAAGGGTCTTTTGAGATCCATAGGGGCTACATCTTTACTGGTGCACCCCTTCTTGCATTCGATTGCATTAAAAAAAAAAAAAAAAATAGTAGTTATCAATCTTGACCAATATTCGCGGTGATTCCATCTTTGGCTGATACCTCCTCCTTCATCTAGTACAGTTTCATCACAGCCACGAACTCTAACAATAGTAATTAAATATATTTCATATGTTTAATCAAGAATTATGTTCTTTTTTAATTTCTTGAAGTACCTTATTAGTCCAGTTAAATTGTTCTCTAAAGGGCCCTTCACAGCAAAGTTTTGGGGTAGTTTTGATCCTATATGTTTTTTGGTGTGCTGAATCCAAATCTGAGGTTTGCTAACAAAATTTCGTGACGGAACATTTTTGGCGGTTTTTTGCTTCCAACTCGAAAACTATCAACTTTTCGTAAATAACCTTCCTTTACAAAATGAAAGTTCATAAAATTTTCTACAAAGAATATGATCGGAATCCTCAAAAGTGTCATGGAAAATGCTGGATATCTATAAATATAGGAGTTTTATCAAAAAAGTGGTTCAAGTCAATAAAATTTCCTAGAGAATGAGACAGAAATCAAGTTTCTAGGATGAGTGGTTTTCATTTTTTGAAAAACTACGATTTTTTGCAAAAAAATTCCAGTTTTTCAAAAATACAACCTTATTGCAGCACGGTTTACTATTATCCAATTAACTTTGTTTGAATTCTATCAAATTTAATCTAGTTTAAAAATGTATAGAGTGGTCTTTCTCGAAAAAGTGCTCTTTTATGGTCAAAATAGAAAAAAAATTGAAAAAAGTGTGTGTTTTTGGGATTTGCGGAAACAGAAAAAATACGTCAATTTTCAACTAGCGCTTGAGCCCGAACGGTTGGTCGGAGAAAAAACCTAAATGGTGAAATTTGTATGAACTTTCATTTTGAATAGGAAGGCTATTTACCAAAAGTTGATAGTTTTCGAGTTATAAACAAAAAACCGCCACAAAATGTGATTTTTTTTACCTTTTTTTCAATTTTTGACAATGTTCCGTCACGAAATTTTATCAGCTAAAGCTCAGATTCGGATTCAGCACACCCAAATACATTAAGGGTCGAAGAAATTACAACTACCCCAAAACTTTCCGGGTAAAAACACAATTTAACTGGACTATTTGTTTTAATAAAAAAAAAATTCTCACTAAATATTTTGCTTTGTGGATTGACCCCCCCCCCCATGAAAATTTTCTGGCTACGCCACTGCTTGCATCCCCTCTAATATATGGAACTATACCTACTTAAATAAATAACATTGTTGGGAATAGGCAAAAAATTTAATAACTCCCTTCATTCTAATAAAATTATTTTATTAATATTTAAACTTTGATTTGATCTTACCCTAACAACTCCTTTAAGGTAGCCACGCCTTTCAGCGAAATCAAGAGCCCTCAACTTGGGAGCGCCTTTACGATGTTTTGTATGGGAGCGAAAGACACTTCCAGCACCTTTACGCTGGGCTCTGATAACACGACCCATATTCTAGAAAAAAAGTAAAAATTGAAACATGGATTTGTTGAGAAGAACTTGGCCGTCAAATGGATGATTGCTTGTCGGTTTAAGGTTTATAGCAATTGTCTTATAAATACTTAAAAAGAGATTATTTTCAATTGAGAGGTGAAGGCAAAAATTTATAATATGAACTAATCCTCTCTAATAATGGTCCACATATTATGTGTATATTTGTTTATTCGTATACCAATTTGCCCACATTCGTTCATATTGATAAACATTATAAAAAAATAAATAGGAAAATAATAATAAAAAAAATAAACGTATAGGATCTGAAATAAAAACATAAAATTAAATAAGATTTGTTTCCAAGTTATATAAAAAAAAGCCACTTCAACCACTTTATTTGTAAACACACCTGTAATGTTATGATTTAGACACCTGCTGTTAATTAAAAACAAACAAAAAATTCCTAATTTTAATATAATATATGAATATTTGTTATAACCTATTAGTGGGTTTTAAAATTAAATAAACTGCAACGGATCGTTGCTAAACTTTATCCAAATTCATTTGAAATATTAATATGTTTATTCCTTTATTATTAATCAGATATCACTTGCGATTTGCAGTTCATGTTGACTTTAATTCAAAAATAATGATCGATTCTCATTTAACAGTAAAGGAATAACAATTCTACATTAGATTTTTGACGCTTCGATTATTATTGGTAACCATTGCTGAAGACATGGAGGAATCGACTTAGAATCAAAAATAACGATCGATTCTTATCTAATACTAGACGAATAACCTTATTGCATTCCATTTTTTATTGATGTTTTGACTATTAATGGCTGAAAACGTGGAAGAATCGACTTAAAATCAAAAAGACTAAATTCTTTTATGGCAAACAACTCAAGCTTGAGTTGTTTACCAATAAAGAGTACCTTATACAAACATTTTTAACCATGTACTGATAACACAGAAATAGGTAAATTTAAATTTAATTCTAAATATATTACTTATAATGCAACACACATTTTATATTGTCATCATGTTTATGTTTTGATTGTTCTGTGACAACAATCATATATTACTTATCTAGAAAGAAAGAAATCTACTCTTGTTAAACGAGCAAAAATTGTTTATATATTTATTTATATCTTAGTTCTATTTTGAAAACGGCTCTACCGATTTTGATGAAACAAATTCTATTAATAAGTTTTGAGGATGAGAAAACGATCTGGCTAGGTCTGGACCTCGACAAATTTAATCTTAATTGATCTTTTCTTAATTAAAGTAATTATTTATAGATGAAAATCTCACTAAAAAAGTTTGTTTACATTTTTTTCAATTATCTTTTATTTTTAATTGTTTTTTTAATTTTAAAACCCACTAATAGGTTATAGCAAATATTAATACATTATATTAAAATTAGGAATTTTTTGTTTGTTTTTAATTAACAGGTGTGTTTACAAATAAAGTGGTTGAAGTGGCTTTTTTTTATATAACTTGGAAACAAATCTTATTTAATTTTATGTTTTTATTTCAGATCCTATACGATTATTTTTTTTATTATTATTTTTCCTATTTATTTTTTATAATGTTTATCAATATGAACGAATGTGGGCAAATTGGTGTGCGAGTAAACAAATATACACATAATATGTGGACCATTAGCCATTAGAAAGCTAGAAATGCAAAAACTGGGTGCGGGATGGGGTGGATGTGGGAGGTGGGGTGCAGTTGTGGGGGATCCGGGGGTGGGAGGCGCGGTTAGGGTGGGGTGGGGCGAAGTGTGGATGCAGTAGTGGGGGCGAGGTGTGAGGGGTTACCGTGCATCGCTCGGTGGCTCCAGGCACCAAATATTAGGGTGATATAATACAATACAACAAGATCAACAACCAAGATAAGAATTTTTTTTTATCTATAAAAAATTCCTTCTGTCAAAAACTGATATCCTACATCTGATCTCAACTTGTGACTCTATATACCTCGCATCATTTGGAAGAATAACATTTTTAAGACTAGAACTCATACTGGAAACTTTATTTAATACAGCCCATCTATACATTTAGTCATTTGTATTATTTGTCAATTTAGAACATGTGATCTAGCCTAAAATATTATTGCAATGTAAATATTGTATTAATGACAATTTTAAGTCTTAAAATACGATTTACTAAATACTTAAATGTGTGTCTTTCTTCAGCCTACTTAGTTATTTAATTTAATAATAATTATATTAAATTTATTTGATTAATTTTACATACCCGTGGATTTTTTTAATAAAAGAGGAATGGAGGAACAATGTTACCAACTTTAGGAGATGGAAGATAATCAATCAAAGTGTAAATAATTCCTTTAGCTCTTTATTAATAATATTAAGTTTTATATTATAGTTAAGTTAATGAAAAATAATGAAAAAACTAAATTATTATTTTATACATTAATCAAAAAATTTCTCTGCGTCTGAAAGCGCATTTTGATTCATTTCTTTCCCTGGGAGCGCCCAAGGAACTAAAATGACACATCTTAAGCCTCTTAACTCTTAGTAATTGATATATTTGACAGATCAAATGCAACCACAATTTAAAGCCAAAATATCACTATTAATTAAAATTTATTTAGTAAATGCCTAGCAAAAGAGATATTGAAAATTAATTAACTATCCCCCCCTGGTCATATTTATTAAGATTAAATAGTTTTTTGTTTTCGTTGATTGGCAACACTGCCCCTTTCTTTTATTTGACGTTTGAATGGAATCACCAGCCACCACATTTCGCTATTATTTATTTTAAAAATACAAACTATAATGGATGATATAGTCCTATTGAATCTCGATTTATCTCTTTTATTATGTAAGTAAATAAATATTTTATTCAATATTCATTTAATTATAATTTTATTCCATATTATCTATTTTATTATGTTGTCATATTTGTGAACAAGCACATGAGACAAAAAATTGTGAATTATTGAAAAATATTAAAAATGTAAGTAAAATATGACGATCTGTTTTATTGATTTATTTATTATTTAAATCAGTTTACATCGAGGGGTGAACCGCGACCTAAAATCGTGTACACCTACTTCCACTTTCATTTCCAAATAGAAGACAATAGATTATCTAATGAATTCCAAATAATTCCAAAGACGGTGTACACCTAATTCCAATCGTGGTTCACCCTTCGGTTTATATAGACAATAGAAAGTCTTATTGCTGAGTGCAACATAGCTTATTTTATAAGTGGAAATCAGGGAGAAAAATGTTATATGTAGTTAAAATAAATAAATAAAATAAAAGTTAAAATAATTATTCACAGGTGGTTGTCTCGATCAAAATATATAATTACATTTTCATTCAATTTCCTTTTAATTATTAATTGGTTTTTTTAAGTTTAAAACCCACTAATAGATCATTAGATTGTTACAAATATTATTATATATATTAAAAATTAGGCAATTTGATTAAGAGGGAGGGGTGAGAGGATTAATTGGATGGATTAATTTCCGCAATATGGTATTGGAATAATTATCGGAAAAGAGGTTCTTTTTTTCTTTAATTAGTTTTTTCCTCTTACTAAAAACAAGGACTAAAGATGATCAAGGACACTCGATGGTGGAGAAATAATCTCCGGAGTCGAAGCTAAAATACAATGTATACATTAATTCGTGTAAAATAATTGGTTCAATAAAATTTATAAAAAAAAAAAAAAAAATTAGGTAATTTAATTGATTAAAAATCGAGTTTTAAATCCCATAAACGTATTTTTTCTATATTAGAATTTGGCAATTTAATTGATGAACTCAAAAATTATTATTTAATTAAAAAAAAATTATTATACGGTATTTATTTATATACCTATACATATATACAGATAATCTGTGGGCCACTACAAGGCGTGAAATGCAAAAACTGGGCGAGGGAGGGGGGGGGGTGCAGTGGTGGAGGGGTACGGGGGGAAGCGGTTTCGGGTGTGGTGGAGAAATTTGGGTGAGGTGGAAGGGTGCAGGAGATAGGGGTCCGGGGGGCGAGGGGGAGTTCTGGGATTAATATATAGCTTTTAACGGAAGCAAAAAGTTACCGAGCATCGCTCGCTGGTCAGGTACTTTTTATAAATTAAAGTGTGACTTCTGCTGGAAAAATAAATTTTTAAATTTTTTTATAACTTTTATTGTCTCTTTTTAGATACAAACAAACTTAATTAGAAAATACTCATAATTAGTAGAGATTGTGGTGTTGGTGCAAGGTGAAACATCTTTAATAAAGATAAGATTAAATAAATATTATATTTAATATTCATTTACTATGAGTTAAGAATTCTTGGTCACTTGTTTCATATATATATTCAATATAATTATATATATTGAAAAAATTTACAACTTTTAATTTTTTTAATTTTAATGATAAACAAGTGACCAAGAATTCTTAACTCATAGTAAATGAATATTACATATAATATTTATTTACTCTTATCTTTAGAAAATACTCAGTTTAAATTGAATTTTAGCTACTGGGTACTTGATCTTCAACTTGATTTTTTTTTTCAAAATTCTTAAATCCCTTGGCCCAGATTGCTTTTTGACACTCCGTTTCAATGCCCTAAAGAGAGAATACAACTCTACTGACATGTAATAAAGCTTATTCAAAATATCTCGGATTCACTAGACCAGTGGTTCCCAACCTCGAGTACGCGTACCAGTAACGGTACGCGAACGATTTTACAATTTAAAACAAAAATCTATTAAAAATTTATATTAAGAAAAAAGAAAATAAATGACTATAATAACTAATAATCCAGACATTTTAATATTTTAGTTTGGAATCTCTTATACATTGTTTATGTTGTAATTTGTAATACTTTGTTGGGATTTACCTAATCTCAAAAGATGCCGTCTACACCGCCCCATAAAAATTTGCCACTCGCCTGCTGTGATGCATATTACTACAACTAGACCATCCGCTTGCTTGTCAGGACTCTGGAATTCCCAAGATTAACGAATTGCTTTTCCCACGAAAATTAGCAATATGCAGGGTGGGGCATAAAGATCTACCACATTTTGAAGAGGTATAAAAACTAGAAAAAAACTGAATATATTTTTGAAAATGAACATAAAATACATTTTTTAAAAAAATGTGTTTTAAACATTATATCAGACGAAAAAAAGGGGGGGGGGGTCAAAAATGAAAATTCTAGCCCTTTCGACCAAACTCAACCAAATTTTATACATTTGTACATATTCTGTGGACCTCCAGAAGGCTAGAAAGGCAAAACTAACCACCCAAAATGTGGGGGGGTCAAAAATAAAAATTCTAGCACTTTCGACCAAATTATGTATACAAAATTTGGTTGAGTTTGGTCAAAAGGGCTAGAATTTTCATTTTTTGACCCCCCCCCCCATTTTGGGTGGTTAGTTTTTGCATTTTTAGTCTTCTGGGACTCAAGCTGTTTACCAAAAAAGAATTTAGTCTTTTTGATTTTAAGTCGATTCTTCCACGTTTTTAGTAGAGGTTGCCATTAATAGTCAAAACATCAAAAATGGAATGCAATAAGGTTATTCCTCTAGTATTAGACAAGAATCGATCGCTATTTTTGATTTTAAGTCGATTCCTCCATGTCTTTACCAATGTTGAAGGAGACATTAAAAGAGTGTGTCTTCTGCTGGAATTATAAATTTTATTTATTTATAACGATATTTATATCGTTATAAATAAATAAAATTTATAATTCCAGCAGAAGACACACTCTTTTATTATCTCCTTCAATATATAAAAATTCTGCTACTCTCGGCAAAAACTTTCAATCTTTACCAATGGTTACCAATAATAACCGAAATGTCATAAATTGAATGTAGAATGGTTATTCCTTTACTGTTAAATGAGAATCGATCATTATTTTTGAATTAAATTCAACATGAACTGCAAATTGCAAGTGATATCTGATTAATAATAAAGGAATAAACATATTAATATTTCAAATGAATTTGGATAAAGTTTAGCAACGATCCGTTGCAGTTTATTTATTTAGGGACCTTAAACACAAAAGGCTTCGTATCTTCCTGAAAGTTAGACCAACCAACAAAAATGGGTGGACGTGCATAAATTTTAATCCTCCATTGGATTTTTTTTTTTAATGATATTGATGAGAGAAGGAGATAGACCAGAAGGTGCATCCCCTAAAGGCCTGTATGGGATGGCCCCTCCATCGTGAAAAGAACAGAGTAGAAGGAAAGAAGCCGGGATCACGAGCCAAATCTCAGAAACTTAGATACAATCCAATTTAGTAAGTTTTTTAAGAGCTTCGAGCAGTGGATTCGTGTCGTTCGGTGGGTGTTCAGAGTTAGGTAAAGAGGAGAATGTCCAGAGGACATGTATAGGGTTGGCGGGGTGAATAATGATCGGAGGTGGGTCTAGTGGTGAAGGATTGGGTCAGTGGGATGGATGGGGTTTAGAGGAGGGTAGCAAGAGACACGCCGGCGACTTTCACTTTTGTCGGGCATGAATTCCATGCACACATTTTTTTTATTTAATTCTGAATCCAAATAAAAATCGACATTATTATCAGAATTTTAAATTAAAAATAATATTAAAAGCTATCTTTTAACTAAATCAAAATGTTACCGTAGATCGCTCGGTGGCTCCAGGTACTTATAGCACTAAAATAGTTTGTACAATTTTCTTATTCCTAATTTGTGAATATTCTAGATTACTGATACTCCGGTTCTTACAAGAGCACGCGCGAGTCTTCCGATAGGACTAAAGGTGAAAAACCTTTCTGATGGTACTACTAGTGTTGTTTCTGAAATTCTTTTTGAAACTGGATGCCAATTTGGACCGCTCGTTGCCCCTAAAAGCCAGCATGCTCATCCCAAAGCTGAATTCATATTTAAACTTTATGATACTAACGAATATTTGGATACAAGCGATGAGAACCTTTGCAATTGGATGAGCTTGGTCTCACATGCTACAAAACCATCAGAGATCAATCTAACATGCTATCAGGTAATATTATTATTATTATTTTTTTTTTCGAAAGAATAACATTATTATATTAGAAGTATAAAGATTTGATTGAGAGACACACCAAGGATAATGAAAATAACAAATTACATTGGAATTTTGTTAGAGTTCGTGGCTGTGATGAAACTGTATTAGATAAAGGAGGAGGTATCAGCCAAAGATGGAATCACTGGGTTCAATAAAGCACCTTTAATAAAACGTTTCGGCCTGAATTTATTTGGCCATCTACAGTTAATTAGGAGTTATATACAAAATGCGGTACACATATGTGATCGAACCAAGCCTTGTCAAAAATAAAAATAAGATTGGAGTAATTTTTGGAGAGGGGCTGATAAGTGAATCAAGTGGGTATCGATGAGGCAGTCCAAAAATAAAATGATAGTGTGAATTATCTCCTTTTTTTGGACTTCCTCATCGATATCCACTTAAAAATAAAAAAATTTTAATTCTGAAACTTTTGGGTCCAGACACCTTATAAATTTGCATGAAGCTAAAAATTTTTATTTTTATTTTTGACAAGGCTTGGTTCGATCACATATGTGTACCGCATTTTGTGTATAACTCCTAATTAACTGAAGATGGCCAAATAAATTCAGGCCGAAACGTTTTATTAAAGGTGTTTTTTGAACCCAGTGATTCCATCTTTGGCTGATACCTCCTCCTTTATCTAATACAGTTACATTGGAATTTATAGAAAACTTTATTTTAAACGCCAGTTTTTAAAAGATTGAAAATGACAAAATGAAATCAAGTTTATTGAATTTTATGAAAAGAGATGGTATTTTACAAAATTTCACTTTTTAAAATGAATATTGTGGCTATCGAGTCTCCATAAATGATGTTGAAATTTTGAAAAATATTTGATACACTACGCATCTACATCTAAAATTTCATTCATTCGTCAGCAGAATTTTACAATCGAGTTTGGTGTACTTTAGCCGAGCATATACAAATATACATGTACATGCCTGGCTTTCGTTCCTAGAGTTAAATCAACTGATGCCCCTATAATTTGAAACTTCGCTCAAATCACCCGTCTTATGCAGAGGAAAAATGATTGAATCTTTAAATGCGTCTGGAAGTTTATTATTTGCAAAAATAACGTTAAAGACATCTATTAGCTTATCTGCTAAGTTACTAGGACCATTAACAAAAAGGGAATAATTAAAATAGAGAATTCTGTCAGAACCTGAGGCTTAATTTCGTTTGCTGGCATTTATTAATTTTATTAGTTCTCTCTTTTCAAAGGGTCTATCCAATTGTTCATTTTCTATATAAGGTTCAGCATAACTAATCTTGTAAGCGACTAGCGGAGGATTCAATAAACTTTTAAAGTAAACAAACCACTCATTCACTGAAGCACCCGTTGGTCCAACAAATGTAAACTCTCCATTTGTATCCCCACCTGTTTAGTCATTCAAGACTATGAGATTGGAATCCTCGAACTCACAAAGCATTTTTTTGCCGTTTGAATTGATAATATTATCTTTTGATTTTCTTGATAAGCTTATATCACTTGTTCCCTTCAGTAAACCTTCAGGAATAGTTTGCTAATTACAAATTCTCCCATTAAAGTCCCCTAACAGCACAAGATTCAATTTATTACATTTTTCAAGAAAAATAGTCAATACATTAAAGTCTCTCTCCCAGGAAGTACAATTTAAATACACTGGCACAATATAATATATAAACGAATCATTAGTAATCTCTATTATTTTAAAGTTTAACATTTGTATGAATTTTACTATATTTCGTTTAATAAGATTCACCTTCACACCCAAAACAGTGCCCCCACTCGCCCTCCCAAAATGATATTATAATTATATATAATGATTTTATAAAGAAGGCTTTCGGCCGCCCAATGAATACCCCCGATCACCTACATTTCTGTTTACTCTAAAGATCCATTTGAATGAAGTACGTTCGGAGATGTTTGAGTCTATATGCTGATAGATACCCACATATCTTTGTTAATCAGATCATAGAGAGGAAATTATTTTTTTTTCAAGGAGTGGGAATCTATTTGCGGGACATATGATCTTTTGCTGGAGCAACTCTTGGACAATGGTGTACCAGATGAGAGTATTGTATCTAAGATATCTGAAGGACTGATATCCAAGTATAGGTTCCCTTCACGAAATAGCCAACGCCATATAATTTATAAGCATCTAGATAGTGATGTAGATAGTTTTGAAAAATATGTCAATATTTTGAACTCACAATGGATTATTAAATGTAGAGGGGAACTTTTGTTCCTCAATAAATATAGATACGATGAGAGTAGCGAATTGTGCTCTCTTTGTAATCTGGGTCTCCCAGAGGATGTCTACCACTTTGTGGCGGTCTTTCCTGTTCTGAGAGATTTCAGAATCACTCACCTTAAAAAAAGAATTTTAAATTTTGATGAGTTTATAGGAATTCTGAGTGGGGTGAATTTGCCTGGGCTGATTGGATTTTGTAGGGAGGCCTGGAAATATAGATATACCCTAATTGAGGAATTTAATTTTTAAATTAAATGTCAACTTATAATGTAAATAATGACTATACCTATATAGAAATTTGTTTGGGAGAATATTTTATAGTGTATATAGTGTATATATGAATGTATAATTTGTGAAAAAAAGAAATAAACTGCAACGGATCGTTGCTAAACTTTATCCAAATTCATTTGAAATATTAATATGTTTGTTCCTTTATTATTAATCAGATATCACTTGCAAATTGTAGTTCATGTTGACATTAATTAAAAGTAATTCTGATTTAATAGTCGAGGAATAACCATTCTACATTGGATTTTTGACATTTCGGTTATTATTGTAACCATTGCTGAAGACATGGAGGAATCGACTTAAAATCAAAAATAGCCATCGATTCTCATCTAATACTTGAGAACAATTCTGTCCATTTTGACGTTTCGATTATTATTGGTAACCATTGCTGAAGACATGGAGGAATCGACTTAAAATCAAAAATAACGATCGATTCTGTGGGCCAGGGTGAATTCCCTTCCCACAGCGTCCGAGCCTAACCCCATAAGAAAAACAGGGGTAGGTGAAATTTTACCAGCACTTGTGCTGAGTAAGTGTCATGACTCAAACAATAGTGTCTTTATTTGAAGACCTTTTTACATTTATATACATTTTTACATAATTTGTTCAGACAATTTATTCCCTTGGTCCTTGGATCGCCTGGAAAGATTCCGATTTGAACAGAAACAAATACATGAATATTCATATTTTTCTGTAATAAATTGTTTTTCTTTTTACTTTATCCAATGCGAAGCATGGGAGAAAGTATTGTAATGGGTCTCGCGGCAAGCGCGACTTCAAAGGGTCCTCAGGTAAAGACTACGGAACACATGGACTCAATTAAGGTCACAAATTGAAGTATTCAATGAGATTGAATTTTAGCAGGTGACGGTTTTGCCAAAAATTACCTGGAATCTCGTCGAGAGGCCAAAAAGTGCCATTTTTTTACTTTATCCAATGCAAAGCATGGGTAAAGTATTGTAATCGCTCTCGGGGCAAGCGTGGCTTCAAAGGGTCCTCAGGTAAAGACTACGGAACCCATGGACTCAATTAAAGTCACAAATTGTAGTATTCAATTAGGTTGAATTTTAGCACGTGACGGTTTTGCCAAAAATTACATGGGGTCTCGTCGAGAGGCCAAAAAGTGCGATTTTTTCATTTAGTGCGTGCGGATGTATGTATGTATGGATGGATGGATGTATGTATGTTATCGTTTTTTTGGACCACGATTTTTTCCACACCGCTGCACCGATTGAAATGAAATTGAAAACCTGGCATTCTTTTAACAAAATGAAGCGCTGATTAGTTTTTGGTACATATCGGCCCACAAACATTAGTACTTTATTACAGTACTTTTTAGTTTTTTCTAAATATCTTGAAACTGACTTAACCAATTTTGATGAAATTTAATATCCTAATTAAGTACCTTGGGTACCACAAAAAAGGTTAAATAAAGTTTTTAGTAAAATTATATTTTAAAGTACTTTACTCTAGAGTAAGAGAGTACTTTTTTTAATTTTTTTAATTCTTTAAAATTTATTCATTTGAAAGTTTTAATATAGCTCATTTAGCCTTGCTTAAGTAAGAATGGATAGGCTTCTCTCTGTAAAATGCTAAAAATTTGGGAGAAATTTTTATAAGTAACCATAGCAACTGCGTTGTTTTCTTATCCGTTACCTTTGCTTAAGACATAGAGAAATCGACTTTAAACCAAAAATAGCGATTGATTCTCATCTCGTACTTGAGGAATAATCATTCTATATTGGATTTTTGACGTTTCGGTTTTTATTAGTAACCATTGCTGAAGATTACATGTCAATATGAACCACAAATTGCAAGTGATATCTGATTAATAATAAAGGAACAAACATATTAATATTTCAAATGAATTTGGATAAAGTTTAGCAACGATCCGTTGCAGTTTATTTGGAAGTGCGTGCGGATGGATGGATGGATGTTATCGTTTTTTTCGTCCACGATTTTTTCCACACCCTTGTACTGATTGAATTGAAATTGAAAACCTACTATTAGTTTAACAAAATGAAGCGCTGATTAGTTTTTGGTACATATCGGTCCACAAACATTAGTACTTTATTTCAGTACTTTTTTAGTTTTTTCTAAATATCTTGAAAATGACTTAACTAATTTTGATGAAATTTAATATCCTAATTAAGTACCTTGGGGACCACAAAAAAGGTTAAATAAAGTTTATAGTAAAATTATATTTTAAAGTACTTTACTCTAGAGTAAAATAGTACTTTTTTAATTTTTTATTTTAAATTCTTTAAAATTTATTCATTTGATCGTTTTAAGATAGCTCATTTAACCTAACTTAAGTAAGAATGGTTAGGCTTCTCGCTGTGAAATGGTAAAAATTTGGGAGGAAATTTAAAAGTAACCATAGCAACTGCGTTTTCTTATCCGTTACCTTTGCTTAAGACAGAGAGAAATCGACTTTAAACCAAAAATAGCGATTGATTCTCATCTAATACTTGAGGAATAACCATTCTATATTGGATTTTTGACGTTTCGGTTTTTATTGGTAACCATTGCTGAAGACATAGAGAAATCGACTTTAAACCAAAAATAGAGATTGATTCTCATCTAATACTTGAGGAATAACCATTCTATATTGGATTTTTGACGTTTCGGTTTTTATTGGTAACCATTGCTGAAGACGTGAAGGAATCGACATAAAATCAAAAATAACGATCAATTCTCATCTAATACTAGAGGAATAACCTTATTGCATTCCATTTTTGATGTTTTGACTATTAATGGCAACCTCTACTGAAAACGTGGAAGAATCGACTTAAAATCAAAAAGACTAAATTCTCTTACTCTTACTCTTTTTTTGTTCATTTAATCGTTAGGAATCTTCTTACTTTATAGCAAGTCTGTAAAACGACAGCCTTTTGCACGAGAGGTGTTATTTCGTTTGATATCCCTAGCGATCTGATGTTCCTTTTCAAGTTGTTGCTAGACACTCCCTCCACAGACATCACAATCGGAATAATTTTCACCTCGTTGAGTTTCCACAGTAGCTTCAGATCGAACGCAAGGTTTTGGTATTTTGGAGATCTTTTCCCGCTCTGTCTTTGCCAGGTTATGCGTTAATGGGACGCAATGTCAATGATAATACACACACTATTACTATTATTATTATTATATTATATTAAATCAACTGTTTGTAATGCAAATTTGGCACTTGGATTCGACTCTCGAGTTGGCGATTCCTTCAGACATCTAAATCAAACATATTATAAGATAAATAAGATCCTTAATCCCAGCCTCTAAATTTTTCTTAAACGTTTTCTTTTTTTACTCCTAACAGCAAATGTATAATAACATTCTCTATTAAGAAAAAGTTCTTAAAAGAACAAATTACATTGGAATTTACTAATTTTAAACGTCAGATCTTCATACATTTCCTCCCTAATTCCGAAAAAATATTAATTCTTCTAATAGATTCAGGAATAGTTAAATATGTTTGATTAATATTTTCTGAAACTTTGATTGTTTTCCAGTTGGAAAATAGTATTTTCTTCAGCGCGACAAGAGATATAAATCCTGGAGATGAGCTAAAAATTTGGTACTCACCTTATTATGGAACTAAACTTGGTATTAAACCATTATCTGAATCCGAAGAAAGTGAAAAAATTGCTGACGACATGGATCTGGATTTAGAGGAGCCAATTAATGTTAGATCATGTCGATATTGCGGTGGACTATTTGACACAGATTCTAAATTCGCCAGACATCTAATGACTCATTTCAAACCTGGAACGTGTCCCAAACCATTGGTAAATATATCTCTAACATTTTGATGGTGATTAGCCACTAATAGAATTATAATTTAGCAAATTATTATTATTTATCATTCTTTATTCACCCTACAGTTTCGGTCACCATTGGTTGACCATGTTCACTAGTAAATGTTCTTTTAGTTTTGTCAATAGTATCTGGAGCCACCGGAGCGATGCTCGGCAACTTTTTGCTTTTCAGTTAAAAGTTATATATTTAATATTATTTTTAATTTAAAATTCTGATAAAAACCACCCCCATACCACCCACTACGCCCCCTGGACAACCACCCCCCGAACCCCCACTCCACTAACCCCTCACCCCACCTCCTGCACCCCCACCCCCAGTTTTTGCATTTCTAGTTGCCCACAGATTATGTATATAAGTATATAAATAAATTCCGTATAATTTTTTTTTTTAATTAAATAAATAAATTTAATTAAATTTATAATAATCAATTAAATTGGCAAATTCTAATATATATAATATTTGTTATTAACTCTTTGTGAGAATTAAAACTCAAATTTATAATCAATTAAATTGTTTAATTTTAATATATATTAATATTTGCTATAAAGTATTTATAATTAGTAGAGATTGTGGTGTTGGTGCAAGGTGAAACATCTTTAATAAAGATAAGAGTAAATAAATATTAAATATAATAATTATTTACTCTTATCTTTATAAAGTATTTGTGGGTTTTAAAATTAAAAAACCAATTAATAAATAAAAGATAATTGAAAGAAATGTAAACAAACTTTTTTATTGACATTTTCATCTATAAATAATTACTTTAATTAAAAAAAGATCAATTAAGATGAAATTTGTCGAGGTCCAGAACTAGCCAGATCGTTTTCTCATCCTCAAAACTTGTTAATAGAGTTGGTTTCATCAAAATCGGTAGAGCCGTTTTTAAAATAGAACTAAGATACAAATATACAAACAAATAAATATATATACAATTTTTGCTCGTTTAATAAGAGTAGACAGATAGAAAACTAAAATTGCAACATTTTAATTATCCATGTTTTTTGTTATTAGATTTCCGAAGCGATATATAAACCAGAAGATTTAGACGAGGATACAGATTTCTTGCATATTGGCCAATCGGAACCACCTGGAAACCATCGCTGTGATATCTGTGCAAAATCCTTTACCAAACCCGAATACTTAAGACGTCATTTACGTAAGCATGCAGGAGACTTCACATGTAAACGATGTCGGACGAAATTCGCCCGAAAAGAAACCATGCTAATGCATCTATGTCCCGCAATCGAGCCAAATATGGTGATTACCGACCAGTCCGTTTCACCAGCATCTTTTATCTGTTCAATATGCAATCGCAGTTTATTAAATCAACAACAATTTGACCGGCATCGGGAATCGCATAAAGCAGCTGTGAATAAGCCTCGACGGACAAGAAATGCCAAAGGAAAGAAATTAGAAGGTTCACGAATATGTCATGTATGCGGCGAAACGTTTAAAAATCAAAACACCCTCCGACTTCATTCCCTTCTCCATGAAGAAAAACGTTTTGAATGTCATCTATGTAATAAACGATTCCATCGAAATGATATTCTTGCTCAACATCAATCGATGCATAAGCAAGCACAAATTCAATGTCCAATGTGCTCAAAATTACTAAAAACTCAAAAATCTCTTCAAATCCATTTGCTTACTCATAGCGACACGAAACAATTTTCATGCAACGAGTGTCCAAGAACGTTTCGTCAAAAATTTAATTTAATTAAACATCAAAAGTCGACTCATCCGCCGAAGCCCAAAGAACCCTCGCCCGAGCCCAAAGATGACCCGACTGCGAAACAATCCCGGATTCTTGTTTATGTTCTGGAATCGGGCGCGATCGCTTTACAAGAACAAAGCGGATAATATGTAAATACAGACATCTCTATAGTAACAAATTCTTGTATTAATCACTAAGTTAAGGCTTTAAACGGTTTCAATCGCAGAAATTCAATAATATGACGAACACACAGGTTTTTATAATGTTTTTTAAATATTATTATTTATTTATTTTTAAATAACGAACTGATCTCTCTTATTATTTTATTGAATTTGAAATTTAATAAATTTAAATTATATAGGTTATATTTTCTTGTTTACATTAGGATAACACAAGTCTACAAAAAAAAAAAAAAATTTCCTTGACCTAAAGTTAATTTCATGATTTTTCCATTCATTGTGCACCAAAATAAAGGAAAAGTACCTATATTCCGTATAAGTTTGCATTTGCAGTGGCTATAATAATAATAAACGACGAAAAAGGTCAACTATTTTAGAGTCCCATTATATCAGTGATTCTCAACCACTGTGCACTTTAGTGTGCCGCCACAGCTAGGCAGTGGTCCCTCCCGAATTGATAATTTTTTTTTTTTTACATTTCTTTATCAAGTGACACTATATTTAATCCAAATATTTATTTGATCATTTGAACTAAAGAGGTAGTTATTGGATAAAAATACTTGGTAGGTTTCACATTAATGTGAGACCTACCAAGTATTTTTATCCAATAATTTAAAAAAATGTTTCACCAAGTGCCAACACCAAATTCCTTAAAAACTATTAAAGAGGTAGTAATAGTAACATTTTACAGGATGCAGAATGTCCCATGATAATTTTATAGGTACATCAATCAATTATATTAATTTATTTTATTGTTAGTGTTCAGTCAAATTTTTAAATTACTAAAAGTGTGCCGTAACGAAAAAAGGTTGAGAATCACTGCATTAGATATTAAACAGCAATGTATATTCAACAACACATTAAAATATCTGAACAAAAAAGATACAACTCTAAATATATTAATGTTTTTTTTGAATAAATATTTTATATGGTAATGTTTTAATTATCATAAATCTGGAAATATATTAATTTATTATTATTTATGTAGTTTTATTTACAATAAATCCATATAATAATTTTTTGTAATATTTAGGACGATATATGGTTAGTCAAAAAACTAACAGCAAATCCTTGTTTTTTAAATTTAAATTCAAAGAAAAATTCCAATTTTTTGGATAAGTATCTAAAAAATAAAGCAAGCAAAGAAAAAGAATTAGTAGTAGGTATTTATCAAGAGAAGGAGGTATGTTCTAATCAAAAAGTAAATTCGATTTTCGACATTGCTGAGTCTTGGCGAATAAAATATGAAGCGGCTAAGAAGGTTTTCCAGAAAAAGTTAGAGGTATACCTATAATTGAATTTATATTATTTTATGAAACAAAACTACATAGATTATTTATTCAATTATTAAATAGTTATACCGGGTGAGTTTTTTTTTTATCTTGAGACAGTCTTATTATTCAAAAACAGTGCATTTTATAAAAAAAAAGTTTCAAATAAAAGTTTTTTTATATAAAGGGGGAAACTATACTATGCTATTGTTTGTCGAACTAGAACAAGCTTTCAAGGGTATTTCAAGGTCAAGTTCTGTTTTTTAAATGGAACCCTATATTTTTCTATACATCTACTTCAGTGGTTCCCAACCTTTTGTGGCCCATCTCCCCTTTCTGGAGGTTGATTAACACCTATCGCCCCCTTTTCATTTTCATTGTATGCCTAATTTTAATTTGAAGTAAAGTGTAATTAATCAAGCAGTTTTATTATTTTAAACAATTTTATTACCGTATATAAAAACAAGTTCAGATTCAGTTTTTCCCCACAGTTGTTGATAAGTATCCATAAGCTTCACCCAGACTAACTCGTAACCGCTCTGCTTGAAAATGATTTTTGCCTTACAGTCATACTTCAGATCTAGAAACTCCGTCTGCAAAGAGTTATCAAGCTTATCCACAGCTTCAAACGAGAATGGATCTAGAATCCAACCCGGAATTTGTAACTTAGTCAAATCTTCAAATCTTGATTCTGTGTCAGTTTTTAACTGGTCAAGGTGATCATTAAAAATTAGGATTTTCTCTTCTGGGAGTTCAGGAGTCTTCGCAATGGATAAAGTAAAAAACTCACCCGGTATATGTATTAGGTATTATTAGGAACCCTCAATATGCCTGTCTTAATCTTTCCCATATTTATGTTTTAGGAAAAAGATTCACAAGGAATTAAAGGATTGATTTTACAGCAAAAATCACAAGCAAATAAACTCTGGAAAGCGCTTATAAATATTGAACATCAACATGGTCAATGCATAGAGCAGATTTTAAAAAAATGCAATCAACGATTGTCAAAGCATTCAACAGAATCGCCCTGTAAAATACAATATTTTATTGAATTTGAAATTCTCAGATATAATCAAATGACTTTACACAATCAACGCATACTTGGACAATTATATCGCGATATTCAATTACAAATTGCAAATTGGTGGCTTCAATATTCGTACATGACACCAAATATCGATTCGATACTCTCAATAGAAGGCAACAACCTGGAACAATCGAGTCTCGAAGATCAGGAACAACAGGTGTGATTGAAAAGTTTTTGTTTTGCCTAGAGTAGCAGAGTTGATGATTCACAAAGAGAAACAAAGAGGTTGTCCTCTGCTTGATGCAAATAAACATACACACTTATTATTGGATAAAAAATACTTGCTAGGTTTCACATCATAAAAGAGAATGAAGTCAAGAATATGACTTAATATAAAGACACCGCCCTCCCCGAGGCAATGCTTATCGGCGGATTTCGTGGGGGGGGGAGAAGGATGAATGAGTGGAGGTTTTACTGGGTAGTCATTCCTAGTGGAGGTTAGTCCCTTTCGCCATGAGCGTGCGTAAAAGCATTTCCCCAAGTTAAAAAAAAAAAAGGTTTCACATTAAGATTTTAAAATAAAACGAATTTATTTTTGGAGAGACTTTAATCTCGATATATATATATATATATATATATTACTTTCAGTTACTTTCTGTTGCTCCAGACAATGGGTTAGCCACCCGAAATATATATATCGAGATTAAAGTCTCTCCAAAAATAAATTCGTTTTATTTTTATATCTTAATGTGAAACCTACCAAGTATTTTTTATCCAATAATTTAAAAAATGTTTCACCGAGTACCAACACCAAATTCCTTAAAAACATACACACATATATATCGAAATTATATATATATATATTATTTATTTGTTTGAGACTATAGTTTCGAAGACTTGGTCTTCATCATCAGTCTTTTTTTAATTATAAATATTCTTCTTCTTCTTCTATATAGGTGTGAACACCTGTTCTCCAACATATTATAATCAGTCATCAGGGTCATAACTCTCTTTCCATCGTTTTTTTGGTCTTCCACGGCTTCTGACCCCCTCGGGACGGTTTTTTGCCAATATTTTCGGGAGACGGTCGTCTTGCATTCTGTCTACATGGGCAGCCCAGCATCTTCTTCTTACATGAACCCAATCGACTATGTCCTGAAGACCGCTTATTTTCCTAAGGTGTTCGCTCCGGATTTTGTCATGTAGGGTCTTCGAATGGATGGCTCTTACAACTCTCATCTCAGTTGTCCGGAGAAGCTGCTTTGTAACGGTTGTGTCTGCCCTGGACTCAGCCCCATATGTTATTATCGGGCGAACACAGGTCTTATATATCCTAATTTTACTTTCGGAAGACATAAACTTATTTTTCCAGACTAGATTGGATAGTCAGCCCGAAATTTTTGCTCCTTTGATGACTTGCGAAGTTACTTCTTCCTTAAGGTTTCGTCTGCTAGAAATCTGAACTCCCAGATAGTTAAAGCTTGGGACTTGTTCAATTGGACTGTTGTTGATGACTAAGTTACACCTAAGGGAAGCTTTTGCAATCGTCATGCATTTTGTCTTGGTGGTAGAGACTTGCATGTTAAGCCGATCGGAATTTTCAGAGAATTTGTCCAGGAGAATTTGAAGGTCCTCTTCGCACTCCGCCATCAGGACCGCGTCATCAGCATAGCACACCACTGGCAAAGTGATTTCCCCCAATTTGTAGCCAAGGTGTTCAGGTAGATTTTCGATAATATCGTCCATTATCACGTTGAAGAGCATAGGACTCAATGAATCTCCCTGTCTTACTCCACTGAAGATGCTAATAGGTTTTGTTCTCTCGCTATTGGATTTGATGTAAGTCGTGTTACCTGTGTTTAGATCTTGGATAATTTTTAAAATTCTTGGAGGAACGCCTCGCTTGAGAAGGCACTCCGTAACATCCTGTAACCTTACACGATCAAAGGCTTTGGAGAGATCGACAAAGCAAAGATATGCTGGCCTATTAAACTCTATTGCCTTTTCAACTAGTTGTCTAATGATGAATATGGCATCTGTGGTGGATCTGTTCTTTCTGAACCCCTGTTGTTCTTCTCTTGGCGAGATAAACCCTAAAAGAATGTTTAGGATTATTTTAGAGAATAGTTTGGCGGTAGTATTCAACAGGGTTATTCCTCGATAGTTTTCCGGATCTGTTTTGATGCCCTTTTTAAAAACCGGTATAGTGATACTGCTTTTCCAATCTACAGGTATTGTACATTCCTTATAGATCTTCTGGAACATATTTGTAAGATGTTTGATTAGCTCAGGACCGCCGTACTTATACGTAATATAAATATTATTAAATTGAAAGTTCTTTTGTCGAGGGTAGCAGAATTTTTATATATTGAAGGAGACAATAAAAGAGTGTGTCTTCTGCTTGAATTATAAATTTTATTTATTAATAACGAAACTAGTCTCGTAATAAATAAATAAAATTTACAATTCCAGCAGAAGACACACTCTTTTATTGTCTCCTTCAATAAATATTATTCATGGAGTCAATACAGTATGGATATTGAAAATTTGAATATGATGATGAAGACCAAGTCTTCGAAACTATAGCCTCAAACAAATAAATAATATAAATTTATAATTTTCCCATTAACATATCAAAGAAAAATTAACACATTAACGAGAAATTGTTTTGATCACGCTTTTAACAAGATATATATCGCGAGACTACTGCAGGTTGAAGCTATTGGAGTCTGCTGAGTCTTAAGTCTGGACCAAGAGAGAATGAAAAAGATATATGATCCATTTAGCTACAATCCAACGTCATTATTGCGTATAGCCCGCATGAAACTTGGATGGGGGGAGGTCCATACGCAATAATGACGTTGGATTGTAGCTAAATGGATCATATCTTTTTCATTCTCTCTTGGTCCAGACTTAAGACTCAGCAGTAGTCTCGCGATATATATCTTGTTAAAAGCGTGATCAAAACAATTTCTCGTTAATATGTTAATTTTTCTTTGATATGTTAATGGGAAAATTATAAATTTATATAACTTCATTATTTCAAGTTAGAAATATATAAGTTCAGATATTATTTTCACTTAATATGACAAAAATCACCTACATTTGATTCGCGATTGAATCAAATGTAGGAAACATACGATTAAATAAATAATATATATATATACAGATATATAATTTCGATATATATGTGTGTATGTTTATTTGCATCAAGCAGAGGACAACCTCTTTGTTTCTCTTTGTGAACAAGAGGTGTGCTTGATCTTTGAAGAATTCCGATTTAGTTCTGTTCTAATTTTACTTAGGGAAAGTGGTGTAGGTTTTAGGTGAAACATGATATTAATTAATAAAGTAAAGGGTGTGTAGTTTCACAGTGAATGAAATAAAACCCAAAAGAGTTTGTATAAACCTCTGAGTTTTATTTCATTCACTGTGAAACTACACACCCTTTACTTTATTCTGTTCTAATTAATATTTTTCTAATTTTTAGGACGATTTTGCTTTAAAAGAATTTATCAACTTAATGATTGAAATTTTAAAACGTTTGAATCATTTTTATAGAGATTTAATTGAAAAATTATTTTATTCTAATGATCAAGATTATACACTTGAAATAATCCAGCAAGAAGAATTAGTGACGTTGAAAACTTCACTCGAAAATTTATACAATGTTTTAGATTATATGGAAATTAAAAAGATTAATATTTGGAGAGATATGATTGATGAATTAATTAATCATTATCAATTCATTCAGGATTCATGGGAGGTAAGAAGATTTCAATGGAGAATTTAAAATTTCTACACCTCATTAATCCAAGAGCCATTTATAAAATACGCCACGCTAAATCCTGGGATTTTCAACCCTCTCCGATGCAGTAGAGGGTAGTCAGTGTTGCTAGTTCTTTTATTGCACCCCCTCCCCCTATATTCTTTTGAAGACAAGAGTGGCTAATTTTCGGGTAATCAAATAATCAAAATATAATAATATTGTTTTTAATAATTTAATATAATATAAATCCTTATAGAGTACCTACATAGTATTGACAGGGTGCGCGACGAAAACGACATCTGACGACTGCATTAAATCATGCTCTAGATCCGTGAAAGAGGTGCTAAATGTTTATAAAATTAATTTATTTTGCATCAATAAATAATTTTTAAGAACCTCAAAGGAAAAGTGCAATACCGGTAGTAAATAAAAGATATTGAAACATACAAAGTAAGTATGGAAAGTGTTAATAAGTAGTAAAGTTTATTATTGGAATAAGGTTATTCGGCGATACTCTAACGGAAAAGCAGAAATGAAATGCTGACTTGCGAGGTCTCTGACTTGTAAATAAACAAAGAGTTTTTAATTGATTTTTCTTTTGATGTTGTTGTTATCTTTTTGCTTGGAAATAAAGATTAACTGCATTTATCCATTTTTCTAATTTCCAACTAGCAACTGGAAATGTATAAAATTTGTCACTATTTCTGCCTGTATTTTTACAATTAACATAGCAACTATTATGCACCATTTTTAATATTACTTTTTATTTGTTAACCCTGAACGTGAGCATGATTTAACGCAAATTTGACCACAAGGATCGCTGCAATCGATTCAGTTCTCCCCACCATGCACTCCGCACGGTCCCAATATGGCTCCCTTCCCCCTTATTACGTACATGAATCCAATTTTTTTAAAAGAGGAAAGTCACTAACGTACAAACAAAGCTTACGCCCTTTTAATAGAGTTGGATTGACATAATTATTTTATAGATGGCCTCTTATTAATTTTTTTTTTTTCTAATAGGTTTTGCATAAGAATCAAACTCGCATAAATCAAATTTATTATGAAATTTTAAAATTAATTAAAGAGATTGAAGATCATTATTCAGATATGAAGATCAATGCAGAAAACAATCTATCTCAAGCGTTAGATAATATGCGTAGAGAATCAACGATCAATCGATTGAATGCTTCCTGGGGGAAAATCTCCACTCTCTTAAATCGAGTTGCCGAAATAGATAAAGAGCATTTTCTTAATGAAAGAAATTCGACGAAAATTTTTATAGAAACATTATTAGAAAAAAGTAAAGAAGTTGTCTGGGCGGAGTTGGCGCAACTTATTTATAAATACATTGGTGATAAAAAGGAACCCGATTTGACCATTGCATCCAATTTGGATATCCTAGAATCCAAAACATGTTTTATAGAAGACTCGTTTCTAAAGGATAATACTGAAAAGGTTTTGATTTTTTTTTTTTACATCTTTAACTTAGAGTTATGCGTTATGGTGATAAAGAGGGGGGAAATAATCCGGCTCCTGCATTAATATTACTAACATAAATTAAGTATTATATCGTAAGATCTGGCTAGATGGACTCTAGTATTTGCAGCAAAATAAACTGACACGCTCTGATGTGGCCATCTACTTGACTTTACGCGAAACTCGCACTTTTTTTGATATTTGTGCATTTTGAACATGAAGGAGCACTTTTTCGACAAAGGCCACTCTATTTATTTTTAAACTAGATTAAATTTGCTACAATTCAAACAAAGTTTCATCTTAATTGGATAAATGGTAATCCGTGCCGCAATGAAGTTGATGTTTTGAAAAACTGCAATTTTTCCTTCATAAAATGAAAACCACTCACCCGAGAAACTTGATTCCTATCTCATTCTCTAGGAAATTTTATGGACTTGAACGTTTACTTGAACTACTTTTTTGATAAAAGTCTTAGATTTATAGATATCCAGCATTTTTCATGACAGGATATGATCCGAATCCTCAGAAGTGTCAAAGAAAATGCTGGATATATATAAATCTAAGAGTTTTATCAAAAAAGTAGTTCAAGTAAATAAAATTTTCTATAGAATGAGACGGGAATCAAGTTTCTGGGATGAGTGGTTTTCATTTTATGAAGGAAAAACTGCGATTTCTTGCAAAAAACTGCAAACTTCAACCTCATTGCGGCAAGGGTTACCATTATCCAATTAAGATGAAACTTTATTTAAATTGTAGTAAATTTAATCTTATTTAAAAATGTATAGAGTGGTCTTTGTCGAAAACATGCTCCTTCATGGTCAAAATGGGAAAAAATAGAAAAAAGTACGATTTTAAGGGATATTCAAAAGTGATTCCGGAGGCTGTTTTTTGACAGGCTTGTTATTATTTTTAACCGACTTCAAAAAAGGAGGAGGTTCTCTATTCGATTGAATTTTTTTTTTTTTTTTTTTTTTTTTTGTGCCTATGTTACCTCATATCTCCGCCAATTGTCAACCGATTTTGAAAAAATTTTTTGCATTGGGTCCAGTCTAGCTTCCGATTGGTCCCATTTTTTTTCGATTTTTTTTCATAGGTATTAGACCTTTTTTATTAGGTTTGTTTAGACCTAACCTCTTTGTTTATGAACCGATTTCGATGGTTCTTTTTTTATCCGAAAGGGGGTGTCTTAGGGATGGTATCATATTAATTTGGTCAAGTTCTGATGATATGATCACTATTAATAACATCACTAAAAAGAGAAAAATAAAAATTTTTAAGAAAAAAATAAAAACCGACTTCAAAAAATTAAATGCAACAAATAAAATACACTAAAAGGTATAAAATAATTATTATCTTATTTAGTTACAACTAAACGCCATAATATTAACCCGAAATTACTTTTTGAATTCGGTGCCAAACAAACTATACCTATAAGCGAGCGTACCCACCAAACGTACTAAGTAAGATCCGTCGAGTGCGATTCATAAAAGGTATATGTTTGGCACCGACTTCAAAAAGTAATTTCATGTTAATATTTCGTAGTTTAGTTGTAACTAAATAAGATAATAATTATTTTATACCTTTTAGTGTATTTTATTTGTTGCATTTAATTTTTTGAAGTCGGTTTTTATTTTTTTCTTAAAAATTTTTATGCATAATTTAAAGGGCTTTAATTTATCTAAAAAATACCTTTTTGATTTGATAAGCCGTTTTAGAGTTATTCAAGAAAAACTGAAAAAACTCCGAAATTTTCTCATTTTGAGGCGCGTAGAAAAATTTCCACAACACAGATTTGGGGGAATACTTAGGGTAGTAATATTGGAGTACCAATAAAGGTATTCCAGCAATAAAATCTTTATCGGGAATTATTTCCTGTTTATATGGTAAATATTCATTTCATTTTCATTCAAGGCACCATCATTAGAAGTAGTGGATGAAGAAGGCTTGAGAATTCATTTGAATAGTTTACGTAATTGGCAACTTGGATTAAATGAAGCCTTAAAGATGTACGGATTAACACTTAAAAAGCGCATTGAGAAATTAAATGAACAATGGAATCAAGAATTTAAAGGTAAATATACCTGGTGAGTTTTTTTATCTTGAGACAGTCTTATAACTCAAAAACAGTGCATTATATGAAAAAAAGCTTCAAATAAAAGTTTATTTCTATCGAGGGGGAAACTAAACTAAGCTATTGTTTGTCGACCTAGAACAAGCTTTCAAGGGTATTTCAAGGTCAAGTTCTGTTTTTAAATGGAGACCTATATGTTTCTCTACATATTCATAATCTACAAAAAAAAAACTGAACAACTTTCATTAAAACTATTTTTTTATACGACATCAAATAAACAAAATACATTAATCAATTGATCTCAAAAAAAATCAAAATGTAAATTATTCTTAACAATTATTCAACTTAATTATCAAAAAATAATGATCAAATCTTATTTAATTATTAAATAAATAATTTAATAATAATTAATAATTTAATAATTTTCCGAAAATGTTCTGTGACATTCCAGAGTGTATCGCAAGTCAGTTCTAGATGAAATCCAGTACAAATTTCCTTATTTTTTTAAACAGATTTACTACACGATAAAATGAAGCTTTTGAGGGTGTAACGCTCGGCATCCATTTAAATAACACTTTCTCCACATTAACCATAAATTAAGATCATTTCAATTATGTCTTCAACAAAAAATGCTCCATTTTTATTATTCTAATACAATATCTACTGGATTGACACGAGAAATAAACTTTTTTAAACTCAAGAATTTTAAATAGTTCTATTAAGTAGAAAATAATCTTAAATCTGTATAATGAAGTTTTAATATCATTATATACACTTATTTTCATTTTTGTGACTTTTCAATTTAATAATTTATTATTTAATATTTATTATTTGATAATTAAGTTAAATAATTGTTAAAAATAATTATTAAGATTTTTTTGAGATCTAATTGATTCATGTATTTTGTTTATTTGATGTCTTATAAAAGATAGTTCTTATGAAAGTTGTTGAGTTTTTTTGTAGATTAAGATGACGTAAAGAAACATATAGGGCTCCATTTAAAAAACAGAACTTGACCTTGAAATTCCCTTGAAAGCTTTTTCTAGGTCGACAAACAATAGCGTAGTTTAGTTTCCCCCTTGATATAAATAAACTTTTTTTCATATAATGCATTGCTTTTGAGTTGTAAGACTGTCTCAAGATAAAAAACTCACCCGGTATACACAATTTTCCTCTGAAACTCTAAACCCTTCCTCAGTCCTGAACTCCTCCTGCAATTCTTCGAGATATACTTAAATGCAATTTATATTTATAGATTATTCTGGAGAAAATTATCAATTACATTCAAAGATGATTGAGCCTCGCCAATTGCGAATTCGCGAGGAGGTTTATGATACTAGACTAGCAGAATTACGAATTCATATTCATCGTTTTGAACGACACGAATCAGCTGTAATGCAAATTTTGGATCGTATTTCCAATGCCTATGAAGATCTTGTAGAAAATGAAAAAGCTTGTATTTGGGAATTAGAGGAGCCACTTAAACAAATTGAGAACGCTGCATTTAAAGAAGAAAACATTTTAAAAGTACAATAATTGATAATCTCAATTTAATGAAAATGAACTATTTTTTTAAAGTTTCGTTTCAAAAAAAAAAAAACTCGAAAACGGAATACTTATGGTGAGATTTTATTGTCTGTCTGTCCTGTCGGTAACATGGCTACCTAGAGATTCTAATTAAAGCTAGGAACTTGAAATTTTACACAGAGCTAAAGTTTGATTGATATTACTGCCGTCAAAGGAAAATACATTGACACGTTCTGATGTGGCCATCCACTTGACTTTACCATACACTTCTGGTTGAGTTTGATACAAGGGCCTAGATTTTCATTTTTTGTTCCCCACTCCACCCCTCCCCATTTCGAGAGGTTAGTTTTTGCATTTTTAGTCTTCTTTAAAAGTTAATGTTTTTGCTTAGAAAATAGACCTGTATGGGATTTAAAACTCGAATTTATAATCAATTAATTAACTTGTTAATAGAGTTGGTTTCATCAAAATCGGTAGAGCCGTTTTCCAAATTGAAAAAAATACAAACAAATATATAAATATATATTATTTTGCTCGTTTAATAAGAGTAGAGTGCCTGGAGCCCCGAGAGATTGTGGTGTTGGTGCAAGGTGAAACATCTTTAATAAAGATAAGAGTAAATAAATATTATATTTAATATTGATTTACTATGAGTTAAGGATACTAGGTCACTTATTTCACATTAAAATTAAGAAATTAAAAGATATAAAAAAAAAATTCTTTTTCAATATATATATTTCGGGCTATCAACCCATCTTCAGGAAGTACCGAAAGTAACTAATTCAACTTTTTGAATAACAGGTTATATATATGTTTATTGAACAGAGGGAAAGAATGTTTAAATTATTTTAAAAGGACACTTTCTCTTAGGCTATTGTTAAGTGAGAATATCAGGCTGGCGTTTGTTGACATAGGTATGTTTAGATGAAAGAAAAGTTGGTAAGTTCATTGACTTGTGTCTCTAGGTTGGGAATAAATTTTTGGCTTAGATATTAATAGGTCAATTATTATATTTTGTTTTACATCCAGTTGATTATTGATAATATTTTCATCGTTCGACAAGGCATATTTTATGAATCCACGGAAATAAAATATGCCTTGTCGAACGATGAAAATATTATCAATATTCATTGTTTATCACTGTTATTAGTTAGAATGACGGGTGAAAAAGTGTTTCGGGGTTTTTATCATTTTATAAGACATCAATTCTTTCAATAATAAATAAAAATTTATATTTTGATTGTAGATTCGAATAGGATTGAAGCGTTTAGATGATTTGCTGGAATGCCAAAAAGAATCTCTTCTCTGCGCGATTGAATCGCTTCGCTCCGAGTCCAATGCCTCTTTGGAATGGATCCAACGTTCCGGCTCTGCATTTATTAAAGCCCTGCAACTTTTTAGCGAAGGGGGTAATTATTCCTCGGAGGAAGCCACCAATCTGTCTATTAAAATTGATCGATTATCTGATAAAGTATGAGCTTTTTTTTTGTTTTTTTCATTAATACCGGGTGAGTTTTTTATCTTGAGACAGTCTTATAACTCAAAAACAGTGCATTATATGAAATTTTTTTTCAAATAAAAGTTTATTTATATCAGGGTGGAGACTAAACTACACTATTGTTTGTCGACCTGGAACAAGCTTTCAAGTATATTTTGAGGTCAAGTTCTGTTTTTTAAATGGAGACTTATATAAATTATAATTTTTCTCATTAATATATCAATATCAAAGAATAATTGATATATCAACGAGAATTATTTTGACCGCGCTTATTTGAAAAATATATTTATCGCGAGACTGCTTCGGATGACGCTATTGGAGTCTGCGGAGTCTTTTAAGTCTATATAACATCTGAGATTTCAAATTCATTTGGTGATCCATCCGAATGTCATGCGGGCCATACGCGAAATGACGTTGGATTGTAGCTAAATGGATCACATCTTTTTCTCTCTTGGTCCAAACTTAAGACTCCGCAGACTCCAATAGCGTCATCCGCAGTAGTCTCGCGATAAATATCTTTTTCAAATAAGCGCGGTCAAAATAATTCTCGTTGATATATTAATGGGAAAAATTATAAAATTTTGTTAACATCATTATTTCAAGTTAGAAATATATAAGTTCAGATATTATTTTCACTCAATATTTGACAAAAATTCCCTACATTTGATTCGCGATTGAATCAAATGTAGAAAACATTCGATGGATATATGTTTCTGTACATATTCTGAATCTACAAAAAAAAAACTGAGCATCTTTTATTAGAACTATTTTTTTATATGACATCAAATAAAAAAAAAATATTAAATCAATTAGATCTCAAAAAAATCCTAATAATTATTTTTAACAATTATTCAACTTAATTATCAAATAATAATGATTAAATAATTAATTATTAAATAAATATTTATTAAATCGAAAAGTCACAACAATGAAAATAAGTGTTTATAATGATATTAAAACTTCGTTATACTCAGATTTAAGAGATTATTTTCTACTTAATAGATCTATTTAAAAGTCTTGAGTTTAGAAAAGTTTATTTCTCGTGTCAATCCAGTAGATATTGTATTACTATAATAAAAATGGAGCATTATTTGTTGAAGGCAGAATTGAAATGCTCTAAATTTATGTTTAATGTGGAAGAAGTGTTATGGGGCTGCCATTGAAATGGATGGCGAGCGTTTTCCTGATAGGAATACACCCTCACAAGCTTCATTTCGTGTTGTAAATTTGTTAAAAAAAAACGAAAAATGTAAAAGCTACGAAGAAACTTAAACAGGCCAAAATAACGAAATTGGAACTGGAATTCATCCAGAAGAATTGCGATACATTCTGGAATGTCTCAGAACAGTGTCACAAAATTATTAAATTATTTATTTAATAATTAATTATTTAATCATTATTATTTGATAATTAAGTTGAATGATTGTTAAAAATAATTATTAGAATTTTTTTTGGAGATCTAATTGATTTAATATTTTTTTTTTTTATTTGATGTCGTATAAAAAAATAGTTCTAATAAGTTTTTTACTTTATCCAATGCAAAGCATGGGTAAAGTATTGCAATCGCTCTCGGGGCAAGCGTGGCTTCAAAGGGTCCTCAGGTAAAGACTACGGAACCCATGGACTCAAATAAAGTCACAAATTGTAGTATTCAATTAGGTTGAATTTTAGCACGTGACGGTTTTGCCAAAAATTACATGGGGTCTCGTCGAGAGGCCAAAAAGTGCGATTTTTTCATTTAGTGCGTGCGGATGTATGTATGTATGTATGGATGGATGTATGTTATCGCTTTTTTGGCCCACGATTTTTTCCACACCTTTGCGCTGATTGAAATGAAATTGAAAACCTACCATTAGTTTAACAAAATGAAGCGCTGATTAGTTTTTGGTACATATCGGCCCACAAACATTAGTACTTTATTTCAGTACTTTTTTAGTTTTTTCTAAATATCTTGAAAATGACTTAACCAATTTTGATGAAATTTAATATCCTAATTAAGTACCTTGGGGACCACAAAAAAGGTTAAATAAAGTTTTTAGTAAAATTATATTTTAAAGTACTTTACTCTAGAGTTAGATGGTACTTTTTTAATTTTTTAAATTCTTTAAAATTTATTCATTTGAAAGTTTTAATATAGCTCATTTAGCCTTGCTTAAGTAAGAATGGATAGGCTTCTCTCTGTGAAATGCTAAAAATTTGGGAGGAATTTTTATGAGTAACCATAGCAACTGCGTTGTTTTCTTATCCGTTACCTTTGCTGAAGACAGAGAAATCGATTTTAAACCAAAAATAGCGATTGATTCTCATCTAGTACTTGAGGAATAATCATTCTATATTGGATTTTTGACGTTTCGGTTTTTATTAGTAACCATTGCTGAAGACATAGAGAAATCGATTTTAAACCAAAAATAGCGATTGATTCTCATCTAGTACTTTAGGAATAATCATTCTATATTGGATTTTTGACGTTTCGGTTTTTATTAGTAACCATTGCTGAAGACATAGAGAAATCGACTTTAAACCAAAAATAGCGATTGATTCTCATCTAGTACTTGAGGAATAATCATTCTATATTGGATTTTTGACGTTTCGGTTTTTATTAGTAACCATTGCTGAAGACATAGAGAAATCGATTTTAAACCAAAAATAGCGATTGATTCTCATCTAGTACTTGAGGAATA